>JANAVB010019800.1:2032868-2077868 GCA_029216955.1 Iris pallida | reverse complement strand
TGAACCTATTTTTTATCGACACGTTCGTGTCGCGCACGTAGACCCCAACTAAACTGAGGCAAGTACATTACACTATGAAATTACCTTTATATTATAAATGATGTTGTGTATGAATATTTCACAACATTCTTGTTAGTTGTTTTGACACTATGACCTGTGCACATGGACGGTTTGTCTTGACTCATGATTAAGTTATATACGTGTTGTGACTACTGATTATCCGGGTTTGATGCATGAGTCCTAGTTGCGATATGAGTTATTCGTATCGTGGCTTCGTGAGCATCTGCGTCATACTTTGTGATTATCCGTATTCACGACATGCGTCTATCCGTATCATGAGTTGTAATTACTCATTCTTTGAGAGTCGAGATTATCCATTTTTCATGAATAGAGATTATTTGTTTTCATGTTTATGAGAGATACTCGGGCAGGAGAATACACTAGTAGGCATGTAGTTAACCCCATTCTCTTATTCCATTTGACATATAGCAGTCGTACACCTCATGTATGGCGTGTCGGATTTAGCCTAGCCCCCACATGTCGAATATTATATTCTAGGTCACATGATATTACTGTTCCTGCTAGATCCTGATTTTGTGATTATTTAGGTTACTTACTTTCATGTTATTACTGCCATGTCGCTACTTTTATATTTCTAGTTTCTCTTATTATCTGTCCTCATTTCATGTTGTCATTCCCTGCTAGTTACTTTTGTTGTGTACATTCTCGTCATGATAAATTTATACATGCATTGTGTACTTTTATAGCTGTAACAGTACTTGCTCCAATTCTGACTGGATACGTTGACAATATTAGGTATGATGTGACTTGTGACCCACATTTTTTGATGAGACAGGACGAACGCATTCCTTGAAAGGATTTATTAGGATTTTTCTTTATTATTCCATTTATTTGTAGTTAAATTCCTTGGTTGCTTGATCGAATTTGTCTTCGAAACTTTAATTGACATGTATATCAATTGTGGATTCAAGACTTGTAACTTTGGACAATTTTGGTTATATTAAGTTACATCTTTCCTTATTCATATCTTGCCTTAGCAATTCTGTGATTTTGAGTACATTTTTGGTATTATTGGACTGGTGTTGATTATTGAGGACTAGACAACGTTCTACCGCCGACACTGCGGTGTAGGCTAGACGTTGCCACGTACTCGTGCCCAAACATCCGGGTGCGGGTCGTGACAGTGGCAGCAACGGAGGCAGCAACGACAGAGGCGTCAGCGGTAAAGGCATCAGACGCAGAGATTTCATCACCGGCACTGCCTACAACCATAAAAGTATCAGACTCAGATGATTGTGAGCCAGAGGCAGCCGAGCCACCTGCAAAAAAGGCTAAAATATTACAGGGAACGACAAAGGCCGAAAAATCTATCTTCGATACAGAGTCCGAAGACTCAACTTATAAAGATTGAAGGTGTACTAAAGCGAATGCAAAGGTGGCAACGGATACAGAGTCGTCAACAGACTCTGAGGATTCTGAATCCTCATCAGAAGAGGGATATAAAGAGGCAGAGCCATCATCAAATAAGTCTAAGGATGGAGAGGAGGTAAAAAAATTTACAGACTCTAAATCTAAGAAGACTTATAATAAACATTTCAAAAATAAGGCTGTTATGCCTAAAAGATAAATTAAGATGGCTGATGTCGAAGATGAAAGTTTCCTGGATATATTGAAATTCTATCATTTGGATAAGCTGAACAAATCATGTCTTGGGAAAATCTCTCAGACAATAGTAAGAGAATTTTACTCAAATTTTAGGGCTGAAATTGAAGAAAAAGAAGAGGATCAACAACTAGTGTTTCTGAGAGAAAAACTGATAAGGGTAAATGCTGTTATCATCAATAAATTTTATGAATTTGATCCGGTTCCTCATTTTGATATGAAAGATATTGATAATGTTTCCATGAGGGATGCAATTCATGAGATTACATGTGTATTATTTGGTGCCAAGACCCCACAAAATGTATACAAAGATCAATTAAATTTTTTGTATAAATTGTTGCGTGCCTACATATCTCAAACACTCAACCCTACTGGACATGAGTTTTCCATCCATCCCGAGAGAGTAAAATTTCTTTATTATATGGGGAAGAAAATAAGGATGGATATAGGTTCTTACATGTTTAGTAGAATGATGCATATCATGGGAAAACCAACTACAAGGATAGCCCTCCCTTTCGAGGAATTTATATTCTCAATGGCTAGTAAACATTTTGTCCCAAACTTAGCAGGGGATGTTTATATCAAAAACAAAGACGCCATGAGAAAACTAACCTTCACTCGAATGTTTGGAAAATAGGTAGCAGCAACAAGCAAACCATCAACATCTGAAAAACCATCAACGTATGAAATCCCAAACACTAGGGACAAGGTTGATGATCTATACAATTTTGGTTCTACAAACTTTGAGAATGTCTTCAAAAAGATGAAGACTATATCCAACAACCAGAAATTGATTCTGGAGAAGATTAAACAGCTAGAGGTGGAATTGGCTGACGAAGAAAAAGAAAAAAACATAAACATGAAGAAGTTGAATGGGGCTAGCTCCAACTGGTGCTACTTTGCATTTTTTTCCTCTTATTCTACTACTCTTGATGATTTCGTAATCTAATATACACATTTATACTCTAATATGTGAAGAAGACTTTGAAGAAGAAGAAAAGAAGAAGGAAAAGAAGAAGAAGAAGAAGAAGAAGAAGAAGAAGAAGAAGAAGAAGATCAAGAAGAAGATTACTTTGATTTCAGATCAATTTCAATATCTTTTGATATATATTTTTTATTTTGGAATGTAATATTTCAAAATGTAATATGGTTGGTAAAGACAGTTGGACTTGGAGATATCATTTTTTGCTTTCTGTACAAGTTCATAATGTTAGCGTAATAAAGATGCCAAAAATATGCTTTCTGTAATTGGAATATATTTTGATTTATGTAAAGATTCAGTACATCAATGACAGCAAGAATATTTTGATGGAATCTTAATGCATGTTTTATTTTTAGTACTTGTCTCAAAAATACGCGTTTGTAGCTCGGGTCTGAGAGTCACTATCTAGTTTTCTAATGGCGTCACATGAAATAAACCTGAAAGGATGGCACTTTGTCTTTGATCAAAAAATATTTATATGCTAGACTCATCATGATGCTCATAGAAGGGAAGGGTCCATGGTGAGTAGAAATCCACTACTTTTCCAGTTCAAAATTTTCAATTCTGAAAGTTCTTGCTGAACCCTGATTCTTGTTTTGATAGTTTAGAACTTCTACTAATGTAATGTTTCATTGAAATTCAACTTTTCTAGCTCCATGCAAATGAAACTTAGCAACTCCTAAACTTTGAGACAAATGTAACCAAGGGCTGCTAGGTCATAGAAAATAGTATGAGAGGCAGTATGAAACTTATGTGGATGAAATTATCTGTTTTAGTATTATTGACCAAATAGGGCTTGATGATGGAGTTGGTCTGGTCATGATTAGATTGAAGATTGTAAAGTTTTATAACTTCAATATGGATATAATATGTCCGTCACAACTATTGTCACGACCCGCACCCACTGTGAGGGTACGAGAACGTAACAACGCCCAGCCTACGCCGCAGTGTCGGCGGTAGAACGCTGTCCTAGGTCAATCATCTAACAATATAAAGGTACCTGTACAGTATATACACTCCGAATGGAGGTGCCATAGCAATATACAGTCTCAATCACATCTAAGGCAGAATGATAAGATAAAGATAGATAGATGAATACTGGAATGGAAGAATATACATCACAACCAGAGAGTTCAAGTGTCTAAAATAACATCTCAGTAACCATCCAGAATACAAGTCTCTCTACTGAATATGAAATAATATATACAAACCAGATCTCAAAGACAGAAATAGTAAAGCCTACACTAAGGAGCCTCAGTCTCTAAACTAGTGGATCAGGCTGGAAATTTGGGTCACACATGTCATCTACAGTTGTCCCATAGTAAGTGTCTACGCAGGCCTCATCCTCATCCTCTGTAATATTTTTAACAGGTCCAGTCAGGACAGGAGCGAGCACAAAACATAACACGCAGTTCATATCATGTTAGAAAATATAAAGCATGCAATAGAGTAAGGTACAGGAAACGCTGAAGAAAGAAGTATATAAAAAACAGTAGAGATTTGATAACAGAAAATATCTAAATATGATATGTAAGAACTGTAAGCCAACTATGATTTAGAGTACAATATGGTTATGTAAACGGTCTAGGAAAATACAATGGTAACTCCATTGTACGTGGATATACAATAGACATATACAATAGTTATACAATGTTGTACAATAGGATTTGAGTACATAACCAATTCTACTCCCCCTCCCCAATCAATACACAAGGATCCACTCCTGTTACGTTATCTTGCACAATAGTGTACAATGTTATACAATAGATGTACAATATTATACAATAGATGTACAATATTATACAATAGTTGTACAATGTTATACAATAGTGTACAATGGTCTATCCCTGGGACTCATGTGATACTGAGAGTACAATATGCACAAGGAGTATACAAGGATATAGGTATTCAATAAATACAATATGGAAGTGAAACGCACATCACAATATGTATCTAGTGAATACAAGGGGATAACATCCCAAAAAGAGATCCGTATAGTACCAATCCGTGATAACAATCGTGTCAGCATCAAGTACAGTAATCTAGAGCAAGAATGTAAATCCAGACAAGTATGAAACGGTCAGAGAATGTACTCGCCTGATATCCTGAGTGTCTGAAGAGAATATACTGTCCAAGGAGTGGTGTCTGGTTCCTATTTGGAACAGCACAAGTCACAACAAGTCCAGAATGGTAAAATGAAATACTACAATGCATTCTACATGAATCTAGGTCAATCTAGGCCAAAGTCAACTCTTAGTCAACTTTGGTCAACCCTAGAAGTCAAACTAGGTCAACTATGGTCAAACTAGTCTACACTAGTCTATTCTAGGTCTGAATAAGCTATACAAGACCATTCTAGACTTTCTAGGCAAACAGACTCACATATATGCCATAGGCTGTATCATGCCTATAAGCTACCCCTAACACCAGGCTATATGTCATTATTTCACCCAAAAAAATACTACACATATGATATATTATCTAACACAATCATAGACATACACTAGCATTAGGTTACCTATATACCTATACATAGGTATAGGCACATTCACATAGGTATCTATATTACATACCTTACTATAGGTTATAATACATATATACAATAGATATACATTACCCTATATATATTCATCTCACATATTATCATATATAAGGTACCTACAAATGTATCCACATATCTACATAATACATATGTACAAATATAACTAGGCTTTCATGATATAGTAGAGAGAAAGAGAGCATAAGTGAGTGAGGGGCTGTCCAATATGACAGGACCCTGGTGTGTGTGTGTGTGCATATGGTGAATGAGAGAGAGAGTGAATACTAGAGAGCAATGTGTGTGTGGTATAAAGTTTGTGTGTGTGTGAGAAATGTTTGAGAGTGAATAGTGTCATGTGAGGGTGTGTTTGTGAATAGAAAATCTGTGTTAGAGTGATGAGTGAGGGATGAGTGATACTGGACTGATACTTGGTGTTCTAGGACTGGTTTGGGATTTCCTAATGGCTCACATACACACACAAATACATAGGCTGTGTTTGAGGGTGATTAAGGAATGGATGGGGCTGTGTAGGACTGGTTTTGTAGGCCAATGTGGCTGTGTATAAGGACTGAATTATGGTCCTTAAAAGTGGACTGATTTGGTGCTTGGAAGGGGCTGGATTTATCTACCATGTATTGGTTTTTGGGGTGATTTAAGGACTGTTGGGGATTGCCACATTAGACAAGTTTTGGGACAGTCAAAGGATAGGTTTTAGGGACTGTTTTGGACTGGAGTTGGGATTGCAAATGGGGACTGGAAATGGCTCAAGTCTAGACAGGAATGTGGGGACTTGTTTGCTGTCAATGGGGCTAACAATGGGTGGTTAAGGGACTAGTTAAGTGACAGGAAAGGGGAGGCTATGGCTGGGTGCAATGTGGGGGTTTTATCCAGGGTTATATGGCTGTAAATTGGGACAACAATGGCTCTTATTTAGTGATCTGTTTTGGGGTTGCTACAAGGGCTGAATTGGGGGTTGCAATGGACAGGTAAGGGCTGTTAGCCTCACAAAAAAAAGAAGAAAGGAAACCAATCCTATGCACAATAGTCCCTACTGTTCAATCTCAGGAAAAAATGAAGGAAAGGAAAGGAAATCAATGCATTATATCAGTTAAGGGGAAAACTGAACTAGTTTTCAGTCCCCACATAACATCAACCCCATTTCGAATTCAAAAGGACACCAAACAACACAAAAATTGAACCACAGTTGGAAAACATATAGGAGTACATGATTAGGGTCTGAAACCAACTAATTAATAGTGTTAAATGGTTTAAAACTGGTGACCAAGTTCAAGTTTAAAACTGGAAAAAAATCAGGAAAATCACACTGTTTCAGAAATTGGTAAATTGACAATTACCTATTGAAAAATCATTAAAATACAAAATAAAGAGTTGGTAATGAAAATATATATTATATCTGTGTCATACAACATAATGGTGTCCACCCAAGTGGACACGATATGTCCAAACTGAATCAAGACACGAAACAGTGCACACAGGCACTGTTTCAGTGCACACATCGTGCACGTGTGCACGCGTGTCGTACACACGACACAAGACACAACGTGTCTCGAGGTCACTAACCTAGGTTCGCCTAGGATAGGTCCTCATGTCTAGGTGTCTGCACTGGGTCCTAGTGTCCGCGTGTCTGACTTATAGACGCGTATCAGTGACACCCAAAATCGACTGTACTTGTCAGTCCCGATCAGTGCAGAGCCTCGTGCTCACTCGACATGACACGGGGACACGTGAGACTTGACACACGTGGTGTCAGTCATTGCCCCCTAGTGTGTGTCGAGTTTCACGTGTCCTTGTGCTGTGTCCGAAGAGAAATAGCCCCCGTACAGCAGGACACGCGCACAGCCCCGCGCGCGCGTGCACTCGCGTGTGCACGTATCGAATACGACACGATGCGACACAGAGACACCCTCAGTCGTGAAGAATCGTGTAAGTGACAACAAATACTAGTTTTTTATTCAAAAAGATTACGAAAATAACACGAAAACTTCCTCTGTGGCATTTCCACAAACACATAGAGCAGTGCACTGATACGTGTCGAGTTTGGACACGAAAACTTAGGGTTTCCTATTCCTACTGTTAGGTTAGGTCTAGGGCTCCCTAATGATGCAAAAATCTCAGGATTCTATGGTGAGAATAGGAAGTTACCTCAATGTATTAAAACCTCCAAAAAAACTCTAAAGAGAGATACTCCTCTTGATGGTGAAACTCCTCCAAATTGATTTGAATCTGAGAATAAATGTAACAACAGCAAGAATACTCAAATTAAAACCTATTGCAATTTGTTTGGATTAAAAAGGAGGTAAAATGGATTTTCTAGGGATTTTTGAAGTAGAAAAAATACCTCTTTCTAAACTTGCTCCTTCCTAGAGAGGCTAGCCCTAATTTCTAAGAGATTATTTATAAGGGGGGAATCCCTAGAAGGGTTAAGTTGGCTGGACAAAATTGTTAGGGTTCGGGTTTGGGCACTTGACTAATGGGCTTTGGGCTTAGCCATGAATCAATGACTTAAAAATCACAAGTCATGACTTGTGGGCAAAATCCTTCCATTCAAATCTCAATATTCCTAATTGGTTTCCCTAACTAGAGTATGGTTAACTTAACTTAACCTAGGATCTCATATCTATTCAAGTCCAACTTAACTAGGGTTAGGTCACAAAGTCAAAGCTAGTCAAAGTCAACCTAGTCAACCCTCATTCAAACAATTCCAAAATAAATTCTAAAAATTCCCAAAAATTCAAATAAATCCTAAAATGACCAAACTATCCTCTAGGCTAAAATGTACTAATCAAATATCCTAATCACATGGCTAGGCTCTAGGTCAACAGTCTCCAAGGTTACACTAGTCAAACACCAAAATCATAAGTCATGATTTAAATAGTTTAAAATAATTAAAAATTATCAGAAATCATATTATTAATTAAATATCATAATTAAATAAATTAAAATACAAAATTTTAAAATTACCCGCATTTTAGAAAACTGGGTGTTACAACTATAGCCTCAACCGGGTCCTATCCAGTTCATAAGATTAAATGTGTGTATCGGGCCACTAGTATTACTGTTTTCGCTGCCGCTAGTCGTCATATGCCATCAAGAATATTTTGATGGAAAACTCAAAAAGTAACAAAAATTCAAGTAAACAATCAAGCAACGTAGCCACTAGTACTACTGTTTCTGCTACTTCTGGTGCTGTTGTCGTGTGCCACTAGTACTACTGTTTCCGCTGCCGCTAGTCGTCGTAAGCTCACAATTTGGAATACTAGATTTTTAACTGTCACGGTAACTTCTTATGTATGCCACTAGTACTACTATTTTCGCTACCGCCGACGCTGTCGTCTCCAAAGAAAGTGGTATGCATTACTCATTTTATCGGCCCACTACTTTCCTTTATACCTATTTCTCCTTGATTCATCAACGAAGACAGTTGCTGCTGTTGCTGTAGTGATGGTGGCATGACCGATGTAGGGTTTGCAATTGGGCTCGAATTCAGATGGCTAGCTCCTCCACTGCCATCGCTGCTGGGAAGCATGTTGTGGTAGAGCACATCGAGCTGGTGGAAGTAGGGGCAGGTCTTGGCGTCCTCCGGACGATTCTTGTTGCTCTCCTTCACCTTCTTGAAGTACCGTGAGTCGAGTTTGCTCCTCACCCCTTATAAGGGCGTCTATCTCCGACTTCGGCCACCATGACGAAGAAGCCGGGTCCAGGCTCACGCTCATCGAAGCTCCGCCCTCGCATATGTACGATGAAAAGGGTACCAATTTAGATGAAGTCGAACAAAGGTGGAGGAGATGGAAGAGGAGGCGGAGGCGGACGAAAAGGGGGTAAGAGGCGGAAAGGGGGGAGGTACTTCCACCGTTCAAGAGAAGAAGAAGAGAGGGTTTTATGGGATGGTGGTGGAGTGAAGAGGCGAAGATGGTGGTGGCGGTGGTCTGTCTCTCTGTGCGTGTATATAATGACTTCGGCTACTGCAAATAAAAAAAAGTGTTAAATATAACTTAATGTAGGGTAGGGAATGAAAATATTGAATGTTCAATGACAACCAAATTAGGGTAATCTAGGAGGAGTTTTTTAAATAAGTTACCAGGTTAATATGACTTGCTATATCAAGTTAACTTCCAAGTCAAGGACGCAACTTTCACACTTTTCAATGCACTTGTTTTGTCATGTATCGATACATTCATGTAATGAAAAATTCCCATATATATATATATATATATATATATATATATATATATATATATATATATATATATATATATATATATATATATATATATATATATAACAAAAATATCTCTAGTAATATAAGGTAGCTTGGAAACGGTTCAAAACTGAAGTGTCTGAACAGTTTATAGAGAATTCATTAATTATTTTTTAAAATTATTAATTATTTAACTATATTATATGATTTATTTATAAATAAACAATTCTAACTCAAGTGGTTAAGGTGGCATGGTTGCCTAAGTTCATTTCTAGGAACGATAGTAATTATATTTAAAGTTTCTTTAACAATTTTTTTACCCATGGACATTGCACGTACATGTTACTAGTCTATAATAAATCCTTATATATATATATATATATATATATATATATATATATATATATATATATATATATAAAACAAATTTTAATTCAAATATATTTATTTTTTTCCTCCAAAAAATTCAAATATATTTAAATGGAAATTTTCAGTAAAAACATTAAAATTATACATAATTACATGTACAACATAAATTTTCTTAAAATTATAAAAAGAGCATAGAAACGCCTTTCGGAAGGGCGTTTTGCTCTCTAAATAAATAAAAATTTATTTCTGTTAACGACGTTAACTTGTAGCCGGACAATAACAAAAAAATAATATACACATATATATAAGGAAAACGCCCTTAGGAAGGACGTTTTCCTTGAGAAAAACGTCCTTAGGAAGGGCGTTTTTCTTTTTTATATATTTTTTGGGCAAGTAATGTCGATGGGACTTGTGAAATGTAAGCTATAAATAAGTTGATGGGACACGTAATGTTGATGGGCCTTGTGAAATGTACAAGTAATGCTTCCAGCAAATTTATGTTGGCTTTGCCGAAGTATAAATTCATACATCCATTTGGGGAATCAAATTTTGAATTTTAGGAGGTGGTATGCTTCAAATTTATGTCGGTCAAGTAATGTTGATGGGACTTGTGAAATGTACAAGTGTTGCTTGGGGTCTTACAGTACTTGTTGAGATATTTAATACCCTCTCTCTCTCTCTCTCTCTCTCTCTCTCTCTCTCTCTCTCTCTCTCTCTCTCTCTCTCTCTCTCTCTCTCTCTCTCTCTCTCTCTCTCTCTCTCTCTCCAGTAAGGTGTATGATTCTAGGAAAGTAGCAGTTCCTTATAAAGTTAGGCTATTTCAAAAAAATATATATATATAAAGGAAAACGTCCTTCCTAAGGACGTTTTCCTCAAGGGAAACGTCATTCCTAAGGACATTTTATATATATATATATATATATATATATATATATATATATATATATATATATATATATATATATATATATATATATATATATATTGTTATTGTCCGGCTACAAGTTAACGTCTCCGTTAACAGAAATAATTTTTTTATTTATTTAAAGAGCAGAACGTTCTTCCAAAAGACGTTTCTATGCTTCTTTATAATTTTATGAAAATTTATGTTGTACATATAATTATGTAAAATTTAAATGCTTTTACCGAATTTTTTTTCGATATTTAAATGTTTAAACTGTTTTTCAAAAAATGATGAAAATTATTTTACGTACGTTAGAGTAGGGGTGCAACTCGGATGGGTTGGGTCGGACTTGAGGTCAACCCCAGCCCAACCCGATAAATCATAAGTCTGGCCCGAGCCCAAGCCCGGCCCGACCTCAGGTTAAACATATGAAGCCCAAAACCAAGCCCGGAGGATCGAGTTTGGCTCGGGTTGAACTCGGGTTGGGTCGGGTCCATCGGTTTTATCGGGCTCTAATATACTAATTGAAACAATTTTAAACAAAAGTAATATTAAACACATAATTAAATAGGAATCAAGTCTTAATTATTACAAAATACAAACTGAAATAAGATTTATGATAAGGAATTGAAGAGTTTGGATGAAGAAGTTTAGGATTTAAAACTTTTTATTTAAGAAGTATATATATATATATATATATATATATATATATATATATATATATATATATATATATATATATATATATATATATATATCAAATGACCTCTAGCCTAGTGGTTAAGAGAGACGTATGCGGCCCAAGTGGTCAGAGTTCTCGTCTCAGTGGAGGCGAGTTCGCCACAATTACTCATTGCTTCAATATATATATATATATATATATATATATATATATATATATATATATATATATATATATATATATATATATATATATATATAAAAGTCGGATTATGAATATATATATAAAATATATATATATATATATATATATATATATATATATATAAAAGTCGAATTTCGGATTCTTCGGGTAACCCGGCATATGAATCCGAGCCCAACCTAATTTATGATCGGGTTCAAATATTTGAACCTAAACCCGAACCCGAATCCGAGTATCTTCAACCTAACCCAACCCATTAACGGGTTTACCCGATCGGACTCGGGTTTAGTCCGCCCAAGTTGCACCCCTACGTTAGAGAAGGAAGGATATAGTCACCGTCCCCATCGGTGGTATAAATATCGCTCTCTCTAAAAATTGTCGAATATATAATATATATAATAGATGGAAGGATATATTCTCCGGCACCGCCGGTGGTATAAATACCGCTCGCTCTAAAATAATCGATAAGCCCTTTCTTCTCGCTCAAAACGCGCAACTTTCTCTCTCTCCTCCTCTGGAACTTCCACCGAAACCCTAACCCTAGAAAGAGAGAGAGAGAGGCGGGAAACCCTAGTTTTTTTTTACGGAAGAAGTAGGGAGGAGGCCGCTATCTCGCTCTCATTGGTAATTGAATCCGACCCCTTCTCCTCCTTCTTCATTTTTTTTTTGAATTATTTTGAGTTTTGTTTGCTGGATTGGATTTATTGATAGCTAGATCTTGTGAGGATCTCATTTGGGGTGTTATTTTCCGATTTTTAGGTTAAATTACTGCTAAAGATTTGGACGTTTTGTAGTTTTTGCTGTCAATGTTAAGGAAATCCTGGGGAATGGGTGGTCTGAGAGAAACTGAAATGCACAAAATTTTACATTTATTTCCAAAAAAATGATCAATTCCTAATATTTTCAAGTTACTCTAGCAATTTAGTTTGGTTAATGTGCCATTTGGAAGAGAATAATGCAATTTTCTTAGCAAATTGCATCTTCTTGCATAATTTGCCATTAAAATCCGAGCAAAGTTTTTATCTTTATTTTCAGGATTGGGAATTTGATCATCCGTCATGGCTTCGGTGGCCGCCTCAGCCTTCTTCCCCGTCCCCTCGTCGTCTTCGACCACTTCCTCTTCGAGCTCAACCGCGTCCGCTAAGCCCTCCTCAATCTCCCTCGGCAAGGGGCCCGACAGCCTCGACTCCCGGGGCCTCATTGCCAAGCCCGCGTCTGGCTCTGGCTCCGGCGGCTTGCAAGTGAAGGCCAATGCCCAGACCGCCACGAGGGTCAACGGGTCCAAGGTCGGGTTGAAAACCGACGCGGCCAAGGTTGAGGACGGCCGCTCCGTCCTCCCTTCCTCCTCCGCCCCAAGGACTTTCTACAACCAGCTGCCCGACTGGAGCGTCCTCCTCGCCGCCATCACCACCATCTTCCTGGCTGCCGAGAAGCAGTGGACCCTTATCGACTGGAAGCCGAGGCGGCCCGACATGCTTACCGATGCTTTCGGCCTCGGGAAGATCATAGAGAACGGGCTCATCTACAGACAGAACTTCTCGATAAGGTCATACGAGATTGGGGCGGACCAGACGGCTTCTATAGAAACGCTAATGAATCATTTACAGGCGGGGATGCTGAATATGGACTGCCTCTAATGTGTATAAATAAAATGGTTTCATTTACAACAAATTTAAGTGATGTGCGCTTTGTGGTTTTTCAGGAGACAGCGCTGAACCATGTGAGGTGTGCTGGGTTATTGGGTAATGGGTTTGGTTCGACGCCGGAGATGAGTAAAAGGAATTTAATATGGGTCGTCACCAAGATGCAGGTCCTTGTAGAACATTATCCTTCTTGGTAAGCATTTCATCCTTTTTTCTGCCTGCCTGTTTTGGAATTGCTATATATACCTATATTTATATGCATCTTTATTTGGTAATTTCTGGTTAAGAGACCACAGTCTTGTAAGATTAGCATTTATTGAGGTCATTTCACTTGTGGTGCCATCTAACCTCTACTTGGTTAGGCACCTTTTCTGCTGACGAGCATTCATGGCCGATATGTTTGTGTGAACTATCTAAGGCCTGTGTAGGTTGTTCGATTTAAGGTCAATATGCTTGTGCTATCCAGCTAGGCCTGGAGGTTGTATGATTAGCTCGTATGTATTAGAGCTCGGTGTTTAGGCACTTAAAGTTAGGTCCTCTCATGCTCATCTTGTAGATGTAGTTGGGAAATGAACATCTTGGATATGTTTGGTTATTCTTGGTACTTCAACAAGTTGTAATTTGGTGGAAACATTTATTATAACATATGTTGCACGGACATGGCAAAATGATGTCCATATCCCGTGTAACATAGCTAACTACCTCTGTATTTATTTGAAACAAAACTGTCCGTAGCCTGTATTAGTATTGTACCTATTTGAAACGAAACTGTCTGTAGCCTGTATCAGTATAATGTCTGTAACCGCTATGTCTGTATCCACTATGTTTTTATCCGCATCCTTGTCCGGATTGGTGCGATATATAATATAACTCCACAACATAGATTATAAATCTAAGAGAAATTACCAAAAAGGCGTAGAAACTCTAAGAGAAATTACCAAAAAGGCATAGAAGGGTGGTTGGGACTCTTCTTCTAGAATGGTAGATCCAAGCTAGAAAGGTGGGATTGCTATAGTGTCTATCGTTTATTCTAGAAGGAAAAAAAAAAGACTGCAGGACTCACTATAAGAACTTGTTATTGTGTGAGTGTATTTTATGAATTTTGACAGAGGCTGGGGCACATATAAAAATTGTTCTGCTGGACTGTGGTTTTCCACATGTATACAAAGCCGTATAGAATTAGATAGTCCAAGTGTTTGCATATTCCTCCGGACATTGTTTGTCTAGGGCCCATGTCCCGCCTTGTCGATTGAGTAGTATACAGTTATTCCATTGCATGTTCCTTTTTCCTGAATATAGACAGTCAAACTTTGCCAGTTTTAGCATTCAAGTTGATGTTAAAACTTTTGATTGAATATCTGCATCATTGGATTTCATTTGGAATGTTTTATCCCACCTTTTTGGACCACTAATTATCTTTCTGACTTCTTTCTATTTACCGATTTATATATGAAGAGAACTTACTGTCGTTGTACTTGACTTTCTGCTGCTTACCAGCAGTGGTTTCCTTTTTCACTTGTACCGGCATAATCATGGGAGGAGCTATGCTGCCTCCCACAGTTCTACTGTACATAATTATTTTCATCTATAAGTGCAGGGGGGATGTTATTGAAGTAGATACGTGGGCTGGAGGATCCGGAAAGAATGGCATGCGTCGTGATTGGCATGTTCGTGACTGCCAAACCGGCCAAACTATTATGAGAGCTTCCAGGTTGGCAGATACTGTATTTTCATGGCAAGCAATTTCCTTGCTTGAGAAGTTCTACTTCATGCTTACAATCATACCAAATTAGTACTTCATTTGCTTACATTGTGTTTGTTTTGGCCTACACAGCAATTGGGTGATGATGAACAAAAGTACTAGGAAGCTATCAAAGTTTCCTGAAGAAGTTAGAGCTGAAATAAGACCCTACTTTATGGATCGTGTTCCTATCATTGACGAGGACAACAGAAAGCTTCCTAAGCTTGATGATGATACTGCAGACCATGTTCGTAGTGGTCTAACTGTAAGTTGGAGCTTTGACCAAGGGAAAAAGAAGTTTACAGTACAATTTTCTGCTATTTTTTTTTTTCTATGCTCTTTTTTTTATGACATAAAAATGATACAGCCAAAATGGAGTGACTTGGATGTCAATCAGCATGTCAACAATGTCAAATACCTTGGATGGATTCTTGAGGTACTATGAATGTTATTGCTTCTAGCTAACTAATCTTAGTATTTACACATTTGTTTTTTAGTGCATTTTAGGCCCTTTTGAGTTCATGTATAATTCGTTACTAAATCTAATATTGGGCACGTCCAACAAATGTAAGTGGTTTAAGGGAGGTATTTTGATGAGTGTTCCTGTTCCTGTTCACCAATAAGAGCTTGGGGGACCATGATTGACAAGATATCCCTTCTCATGCAATATAAAGATGTACATTTATTACGTAACAAATGCTGGCCAGGACCTAAATGCTTCCTTTTATCTCAACTTTACTGGGGAAATCCTGTAAGCTCTGTCCTGTGGTTGCTTTAATGTTTTGTTCTTGATACATAAATCAATTTGTCCTGTGGTTGCTTTAATGTTTTGTTCTTGATACATAAATCAATTTATTTATGAATCTGATAAATAGCAGTTTAGGCAACCATAAAAATTTGATTAATAAGACGTGTACTTAGCATTCAGTTATATTGCATTATTTGGAATATTCGACTTGAGGTTGTTGGATATATCATGTCTGCTCAGGCTTGTTAGCTACATTGTTCAGCATCAATACTTTAGTCTCCTCCTCATGTCATTGTCCCTAATACTAGATTCTAATATTAATTTTGCTTGAAACTCTCATCTTTGCATGGCATAGCTGTCTTTAGTAAGTTTATCTAATATTCTCTTGGTACAACTGTATAGAGTTCCTTTCCCATCTCTGTTAATGCAAACAATTGCAAGTTGTGCACATGGTTTTGTGGTCTATGGAATAACATCGCATATGGGCCTCTTTGTTCTTTAGCGATTATTTCAGTCACCGGAAACTATTTTATGTACTCTTGGTTGCCCCTTGCGTTAAACTTGATTGCATTTAGTAGTAGTATTTGGTAGATTGTGTAGACCAGCTGGCAACCAAATGCTCTCCTAATGTAATTTCTATCCATGCTGGTTATTGATTCCCGTCAGTATTTATTTATTTTCTTGTGAGCAGAGTGCTCCCATCTCCATGCTGGAGAGCCATGAGCTTGCAAGCTTCACACTTGAGTACAGGAGGGAGTGTGGAAGGGACGGCGTGCTGCAGTCCCTCACCGCAGTTTCTGCTGACTGCAGTGCCGGCCCTGCAGAGCTTCCCATCGAGTGCCAGCATCTGCTCCGGCTCGAGGGTGGGTCTGAACTCGTGAAGGGACGAACCGAGTGGAGGCCCAAGAAGCATGGCCCCTTCCCAGCTGGGAGCCCATGAAGGAATTTATGGTGGGGAAAGGGCCACATAACATCTTCCTTCCTATATTTTGCGTAAACTGTAATACTCGCAGTATGGTGCTGTATGTAGAGAAAGAATTGTTCGCTTGCTTTGCCGGATATAATTTTCGTTCTATTTTTCGTTTATGCTTCGTCGTTTTTCTTTCTAACCATGAAAGACATCCAATGTAATTATTTCTTGCTATGCTGTAAACTGTGATATTTCTCTGATGACATTCAAAGAAATCTATAATATAAAGTACAGTGGATTTTTGGTCCGATCCATGTGCTTTGGTTCAACGATGATGAAAGGACTAAATTGTCCCTATTTCTAAAACTCATTTTTGTTTTTAGATTATAGACAACCCACTGTTTTTTGTTCTACCACATAAATAAAAGGACAAGTTGTCCCAACTTCTCCCTCACGTTCATCTCAGCATCTCAACTTCTTTCTCACGTCCCTCTGAACGCCGGCAGAGGCGGCGGCGGCGGCAGCGGGGCCTCCCCTCCGTCGCGGAGAACTGGAACTCCAGCTTCACCGTGAGCCTCGACCCGCAGAACGAATCAGAGCAGCCGGCGGCGGTGAGGTTACCCCGGAGGATCTCTGGGAGGCATTCTTCGGCATGAGAGAAGTCACTCGGCCCTTCTCCAGGTGGTGGTCTAGTCGGATCAGTCTCCGGGAAGAATAAGCAGCAAAGGTGGAACGACCTTCGACCGTTGGATCTGCTGTTCGTGTCCATGCCATTATGGCACGGATTATCCACTAGTCTATAATATAAAGAACAGAGGATTTTTGGTCCGACCCATGTGCTTCGGTTCAACGATGATGAAAGGACTAAATTGTCCCTATCTCTATAAGAGAGGAGGAGGTCCCATGTTGGGTGCGGAGCAACCGGTTGTTCCAACGGCACCCCCGCCTCCAGCTCCTCTTGCACCGTCCCTCCCTCTGCCGCCTCCGCTCCATCCTCGCCCACGCCGTCGTTGCCGGCCTCTTCCGTAAACCATTCGTCGCAAGCAGTCTCCTCCACCGCGTCGCCGACCCTTCCTTCGCCGCCTCCCTCTTCTCCGCCATGACCAACCCCTTCTCCTTCAACACCGCCATCGCCATCTCCGCCGACCCACTCTCCATCTACTCCCAAATGCTCCGTCGCCGCGTCCCTCCCGACTCCCACACCTTCTCTTCCTTGCTCAACACCACCACCCGCCGCCGCCGCCACCAGGTCGCTCCACGCACACGTCCTTCTCCTCGGATTCCGGTCCGACCCCTTCGTGCAGACGTCCTGTTCACCGCCTACTCCCGACGCGGCTCCGCCGATCGGGTGTTCGACGGAATGCCGCACAGGGACGTCGTCTCCTGGACCGCCGTCGTCTCGGGCCTCGCCGCCCTCGGACGTCCCGCGACGGCCCTGCGCGTCTTCGCCTCCATGAGGCCCCACGCTGCCCTGAACGTCGCCACCGTGGTCTTTGCCGTGTCCGCCTCCGCCGGGCTCGGGTCCCTGGCGCTGGCCCGGTGCCTGCACGCCTACGTCGAGAAGGCCGGGTTCGGAGGCCGCGTCTCCGTCCGAAACTCCCTGGCGCTGGCCCGGTGCCTGCACGCCTACGTCGAGAAGGCCGAATTCGTGTCCGTGCCATTATGACACGGGTTATCCACTAGTACATCTATATGGTAAGGTTGCCGATTTGCTTACCAAATAGCTGGTGATCTACATGGATCTGCCTTTTTCCAACAAAGAATCATCAATTTCACTTAGAACTACCATTTTGTATCATCAATTTTGTTTCTAATATGTATTTGAATTGGGTCCTTTGGATTTTTAGATAATACAAAATTCTACAGGCTTGAACTGCGAAGAAACCATACATTATTTTTTCACGTAGTTTTATTTTATTTTCATGTTAGATGCTTTGTATAAATCGGCTCAGTGCAAACGGGAAAAATTCGAGACGTCAAAAGTACGAGTATAAATCGGCTCAGTGCAAATAAAATACGTTCAAAAATTCGGTCAAATATTCAAAAAATGAAAATATTGAGGTTAGAAATTTCACATTTTTCAATATGTTGTCAAATTTGGTTAATTAAACAGGTTCCAACACATTTTTTGTGCCAATTTTTTCAATAATTTATACAGAACACGTTTAAAACTTCGTATGCTTAAAATTTACGTACTGATTTGAAAGTACACAAGTATTATACGTTTATGAAAGATATGAAAAAATTCGCGTACAATACGAGTTTTATTCGGGTGACTGCTAATAAGGGTCACAAGGTATTATTCAAGTTAGATTATAGCTTAAATAAAGCATGGCAGTAACGAAAAAAGTTTGCACCGACGGCAACGACGACAAATTATTATATTTAATTACCAAAGTTTCTTAATTTTTTTAATTTCAAGTGAGATGACGAAGTATCGCGATAAAACTTGGGAGTTAAACAACAGACGGGATACTTTGTCAGAAACGAGGAGATTATTTGACGTTGGAGTTATTGAATCTTTTCTTCTTTTTGGAGCCTTGTTAGCAATCACCCGAATAAAACGCGTATTATATGCAAATTTTTTCGTATATTACATAAACGTATAATACTTATGTACGTTTTAAAAATTCGGACTTGTACGCGAATTTTAAGCCTGTGGAGTTTTAAACACGTACCGTACGAATTTTTAAAATATTCGGCCAAAAAAACTTGACCGAGAAACCCAACAGTTTTTATTTTCTTGACTCTTGCTGCTATTAAATATTAAGACTGGCACAATTATCAAAAAAAGAAAAAAGAAAAAAATCTCACAGCTGTAACCAAAAAAAGAAACCTAAGAATCTTTGCACATGTTGCTTGTAACAATCAAAGAAAAACCTTTCGGTTTTCCATCCTACTTTCACTTTCTTTTCTTTATATAATGTTCCCCAACCTCATCTTATTCTCACACTGAATCCTTGTTTATGAAGGAGTAGAGGTGGGTGGGCCATATATATATATGTCGAATTTTTAGTGCCAAATTTGTTCATATAAAACGTACTAAACACGAATTAAATCTAATCCGAATATTTTTCGTTAGACGATTTTTTGACCGAATTTTTTACCGTATTTTACTTATATTGTGCCGATTTATACTCGCACTTTTGTCGTTCCGAATTTTTTCGTCTGCCGAATTGCTAACAAGATTTTGGAGTCGAAATTGTCGTCAGTCCTTTCTTCTTCTCGTTCGTCGTTCTATTTACTTTAGGTTGACTTCTTCTTCTTTTTTTTTTTTTTTTCCTTAGAAGATATTTTTTTGGTGTTCTTCAAATTTGTGGGCCTTGGACGTCTATCCCGTCTGCCATGCATGGATCAGGGCCGGGTTTGGTATCGGTTACCAAGATCAATAACTGTGTCGGTGCACGAAATCGGACACTGTGTCGACGATACTCAGACACTAAGATGAGTGTCTGTCCCTCGAGCAAGGAGTTCTACATCCATCCAATCGATAATCAATGCGGTTCATAGTTGGATAGCTCTTAATCCATGCATTAGTTAGCGGTGAGTTAATTAATGTTGTAACGTAGTTGTGCAACAGCATGGCCATCTTGGTGGTCGATGAATTACGGGTGAGAAGGAAGAATACTGATTGCGTATTATCATTTGTCATAATTAAGTTTTGTAACAAAAATACTAGCACTATATTATATGAATTTATGCCATCCCTTCATCAAGGTTATATAGTGAGAATAAAGAGAAGTATTGTTGCAAGAAGAAGGCTAATTTTTCTATTTAAATATTTTGTTGTGAAAATAAGAGAGAAAGAGAAGGAATTGGTAGCCGAAAATCTGTACATAGCGTTTCTCATTGATAATATATATAGAGGGGATGAGATAGAGGTTGTGTGTATGGATAAGGGCATCCATATTTTGGTTTATCCAAATCACAACACTCCTCCTTGGATGTCCACTTCAATTATTGTCTCATTAAAAACTTTTCTAAGTAAAAACTCCCTCTTTTCAAAAAAAAAAAAAAATCCATAGAAAAGAAAAGAGTACAACAATATTCTTCAGGAATCCAAGTGAAAAAAAACTCGACGAAGAAAAAGAGTATAATACACAAAGACATGCTTCAATATGTCTCCATTAGCATCTTCAGGATGCTTGCATCTACAGCATGCTTCCCCTCAAAAAAAAATTACATTGTTGTTCTACATCAATTCAAAATAAAAATCAACCCCCAATACAAGTTAAATATTACATATAACCCCAACACTTTATTTGTCTCTATATTTATACTCATATCCTTATGAAGAGATTGCAGGCTTTATTTGTAATTACTGAAAGCTCGCAACTCTCCCTGATATGTTGAAATGTTGAAAACATAGTCCTACACATTCTCTTGTTTGTTTCATTAATTATAAATTTTTTTTTGAAAAGATTGTCGCAGTATTTTGTTCTATTTATCTCCAAAATATAAATATCCTTCATTTGTATATCTCATTATATCAAAACATGAAATAAATCAAGAATGTTTTTTGATATATCATTCAAGTGCCCATGTGTAGATACATCAACAGGTTTACATAAAATATTGTGATGAGTGAATGACAATAAAGAATTTTATATTCTTTAAATATGGTACTTCATGACCCAGAACATATTCTTTCATTCTTTCGATCGTAAATGATCCCATTGACCTGGCCATTATAGTTTATTGAGTAAATGATAGCTACTCGTATTATCTCTTCAGGAGATTATCTCAACGGAAGATTATAGTAGATCTCTTTTGGAGGTTTATCTATTCTAGAGATTATCTGAGATCTCTTCTGGAGATTTATCTTTCCTAGAGTTTATCTCTTATGAGATCTCTTCGGGAGATTCCGATCTCTTCGGGAGATACTGATCTTTTCGGGTGATTTTTGATCTCTTCGGGAGATACTAAAATATTTTCTATCTCTTTAGGAGATTTTCTCTTCAGGGGGTACCTCTAATCTCTTCAGGAGATCTTCTCTTCAGGAGGTACTTTATAGACAACCGTTTTGATGAATCCATTCAGGGATTTTTTTCATAAAATCAATGAGCCTATCACATTCTTCTAGATGGTTTATTCCATATATGGGTCATTTGCAAATCCTTCGGCGATAGCATAGTAATTTTAAATCCTTCAAGGATATACCTAAAAATTTAAATCCTCGACCTTCGATGATATATTTTATTGTCTATGTTATCATGATCAGAGAATATATTTATTTATATTCTATTCATGATCATTTCGAGAATCTTTGAGCTAACATTGCTCTTATACATTTGGATATCTATTTGTTACAAACACCCACTCAAAACCTACCGGGTTTATTACTTTGTGGTTTTGTACTATAAGACACACCCATTCAAATCCTACCGGGTTTATTTTTTTTGAGTTTTGTAATATAGGACCAAACACTCCACGTTTTGCGAGAGATATCGCATCATCTTATTATCCTTTTCTACATTCTAGGATTATTCGTGGTTTGGTATTATCATTTATTTTCATCACTATTTTTATTTTCATTCGATAATGTCATCTATGACAAATTTTTCTTGATTCCACATTTCTCTTGAACATAGATTTATTGGGTACATGTACCACTTTCTCAGTCTCTTCTGGAATCTAAGGTATATCCTCGACCGGAGCGATATATTTTAAGAAATTGGATATTTGGTTCATGACATCTTCCGAATCGTCATGAACTTTTTCTCTACAGGAGATACTTCTTCATGAGTTAATTCTTCAAAAGTATTAGGGTGTGTTATATTATTCGACTTTTTCTTCTTGAGAACTGAATATTTAGAATCTTTAGTATTATTCGGCCTCTTCTTCTGGAGAGCCGAATATTTAGAACCTTTAGGTCTTACGTGTTTTACTATATAACTTATTCATTTGCTCTCTTTATTTGGTTCTTTTGCTACTTACTTCTATTAGAAGATAAATTCATAGTTGGTATAGCTATTTATGCTGAAATACAAGAAATAATTTCTTCTAGTTTAGTCAATGTTAGATAAAGTGGAAGTATGACATGGTACTTTCTTCTGGAACGATACTGCGATGTTCTTCTAGAACGATGATTAATCATGAAGTTCTTCTACACGATAATTCACAACGTTCTTTCTGAAACAAGACATTTATCTTCTTCATATCTCCCCCCAACGACGAGAATGCGGTCTTATTAACGTGATAGATCATAAAAAATTCTAATGTCTAAAAGATTTAGTTCACAAAACATAGATGACAATATTACAGTTTCAAATAATACCAACATAAGCCATCTAAAAAAATACAATTCGAAACTACTACTAGTTATTCAGATACAATCTTCAGGATTGATGGTTTATAAACATATAACACCTTGTAATTAATTTCCAATATTTTTTGGAATTCATAGAAATTATTTTTCTTATCGAATTTTCGAAATACGAACTATTGATTTTCTTTCAAATTCTTACTAGTTTATTTTATTTTAAAACGAGATCGTGGCTAATTTAAGTTATGACTAGCCATGACTAAATTGGTCGTGTGATTAATTATGAATTTCCCTTGAATTATTTTATAAATTATTTAAATTTATTAACTATTTAGTTTTACTAAATAAAAATAGATAATAGTTTAAATAAAATTATTTTGTTCATGAATAATTCTAATGTGCCATGTGATGGTTAGTTATGGATAACTAATTAATAGTTAGCTATGGCTAATTAGTCATTAGATTAGTGCTAATTAGTAGTTAGTTGTTAGCCATGGCTAGCTAAGCCATGTGGTTAGTAGAAATTCTTAAAACCTTCCCCCACCCCTATATTTCCTTCTTTGCCCTCCTCATTGTTACAATTTACATCTAGTACCCATGGCACTTGCTTGGCCCCCAAGCACACTAATCCTATTTAATGGGGCATTCCCCATTCCTTTTCCTCACACAAATTTACACGCAATACTTACAAGAAATTATTACAATACACACACAAAACTTCTTACACTATTTCTGCCCTACTTTCTCCTGTCCTTCGTAAGAGCATCGACTCCGAACCCTTGTGTCAGACACAACCCGACACATCAATCACATACTCACCCACTCACCCTCCGGCCACATCTTCCTGTCCGGCAACCCACCGTTCTCGACTACTTATCCCAGCCTCACCACCTGACTACTATCACCAGAGTCGACCGCCACCCACCGCCTCCCTCGTCTATCACCATCACCGATAGGATCATCACCACCACCCAACCAATTCTCCAGCCGCCGCCACCAGTAGCACTACCACCACCATCACCACAAGTCCCTACTCACCTGAGCCCTCGTCCCGAACCGTATCCTCCGTGCTCCGTCGTCGCAATCCGTCGTCGAGATCGTCCAGCAGCCGCCATCTTTGGCGACCCGGCCCAGATCCGGCCAGATCATGCGGCGGCTCCCTTCCCGGTGAGCTCTGCCTCCGATGACGAGCCCGAGCCTCCTTTGATCGCCAGTATACCCTCTAGATCCATCGTGCCGCACGCCAGCGTCGCGCCTCTTCGATCCCGGCAACTGCTCCGGGCTCCCGGGCTCTGCGCTGGTGAGAACCCTCACCCTCTCTTTACTTTCTGCCTCTTGATCTTCTTCTTCCTCTTTTCTCCCTTTTCTTTTGTCACGATCCGCATCCAGTGTAAGGGCACGAGACCGTGGGTACGTCTAGCCTATGCCGCAGTATCGGTGGTAGAACGTTGTCCTATGTCTCAATCAAATGCTAAACACAATATAATGTACCTGTCCAATATAAATATACTCTCCAAATGAAGAACAATCTCAGAATGATACAACTCAATCACAACGTAACTAAAGAGAAATAACAGCACGATATGGAATAGATATGAAGAACTCAAGGTACGATACAATCCAGGAATGAAATAACTTTAAGTGTTATCATTACATCCCAAGGTAGAAGTAATATTTAAATACAACTCATGATAGATAACTAAACAACTCAAACAATATCCCAGCAATCTATTCTAAGCACTACTGCGTCTCCTCTAGGCTAGCTGGATCCTCCAAGTTCTCTGTAAAATTTATCAACATATCCAGTCAGGATTGTAGCGAAGTACATAACTCTGAAAGCAGTTCCAAAACATGGTAGGAAATATAGAGCTAACAATAGAATAAAGTACATGATGTGCTGTAAAGGAAGTACAAGAATACATGAGATATAGATAAGTAAACTGAGTACATGAAATAGAATAGAAAATCTATGAACTGTAAATAATATAAGTGTTTCAGAGCACAAGATGATTATGTGATCGGTTTAGGTTGTACATGATTATTTTACGGTAACTCGATTATACGTGAAGGCATAATCGACATGTACATGATTACATTAATAGAATTTAATCACATAACCACTTCTACTCCCCCCTTCCCCAATCAATACACAAAGATCCGATCAAGTTACGTTACGTACATGATTGTTAGTTTATACATGAAGTACATGTGAGAACATGGGAGTACATAAGAGCACATGAGAGTACATAAATAATACGAATACAAAGAGTACATGATGAAGTACATGAACATGAAATACCCGATGCACCAGTTAAGAGAATAACATCTCATGATAAGATCCATAAAGTACTGGTCCGTGTTAACAATGTGTCAGCATCAAGTAAAGTAGTCTAGAGCAGGCAATATAGATACTATCATGAATAAAAACTAACAGAGAATGTACTCGCATGATATCCTGAGCAACAACTGTGTATTGATATCCAAACTGGAGTCACAAAAACCTATTATGAGAATTACAGGATTACAGAGTGTTCTATATTAAACAGATGATTTAAATATGATATTTACATGCTGCTAGGTCATATCTAGGTCAATGAAGTCAACTAGGCCAAACTTCTAGTCAACTAAGTCAATTAGTCAAACCTTGGTCAACTGCCTAATCTAGGGTTTGCCAATTTGGGCCATGTTCTAGGCTAAAGGGGTATCAACCATGACTTAAACATCTAAACCACCTAAACATGCTATATACCCTATATGTAATCCTTAGGATACATTACCTAAACTCCAAACAACTACTAACATAATATGTATGAAACTGATATATATATATATATATATATATATATATATATATATATATATATATATATATATATATATTTGGAACCAGGTAAATTGTTTCTGGAATCGCTCCCAATGGGATTCGAACTCCTGACCACTCGGGCCGCATGCATCTCTCTTAACCACTAGGCTAGAGGTCATTTGCTATATATATATATATATATATATATATATATATATATATATATATATATATATATATATATATATATATACCATATTACTACATATATGAAGTACATGACCCAAATAATACTACTACTGACATACCCTATATGTATATACATCATGATACAAACCCAATATCAAGCTACCCCTACCTCCCACATACATAATATATATAAATATACATCACATTGGTTATCTAATATATGTATACATATACATATGCATGAACTGAACAAAAGAGATGTCTGGACACAAAGGGATGAGGACTGGACCTACAACTGTATGCAGGACATGATAGGAATGTGGCTAAAAGCCTATCTCTAAATCAAGTGGTCTGTACTCAAGGGGGTTATGACCGAACCACTTCATAGGCATGGACAGAGCATTGCTATGGACAGAACAAAGAGAAAATTGAACAATATAGATTGCAGGACATTAACATATGCAGTGAATGAAATATGTAGGAAGTATGGTGAATGCAGTGATCTAAAGATGGGTTATTTGTTAAGGTTCTGGACTAGGCTCAGATGTGAACTTAGGAATTGGGAATGGATACTATCCTAATTGCAGGTAGCAAGAGGGATGTGCAAGTCATGCCTACAATATCTAATACTCTAATGCCAACTTATATGCAGGATATTACTCAAGTAGGTTCTATTTATACTCCTAAATGCAGGCAATATAATGGCATTCGAAATCACACATGACTGAACAAGAGGGGCATAACAAGTCATGGGTTTCAATTGAAGTGAAAGGGAATAATACTTAAGAGTATTCAGTCAAGTTATCCTACTCAAGAAGCAGGATAATGCAGTTAGTTCAATACTGAACACAAAATAGGACAGATAGACTGAATTAATATGGCATAGTGAATACAGAACAAGGGGTATTGGACTGAACAATATTCCCATGTCTGAACTAAAGGTAATGGGAGTATCATTGATACTCAACAAAAGTCTGATCATACATAATATGGATTAGAAATAATTAGCTTAAACCAAAGGAGATATGGACATATACTATCCTAAGGTATCAGGACATATCCTGAATGATGAAGGGAACATTTTCCCTAGACTGAACAAACGAGCAATGGCAGTTGAATCAAAATAGGCATTAAGGTAGATAGATACTCCATCACTTGGATTCTGAACTTATAAAGTCTGAACCACCATGTTCAGTTGTAAAATAGACTGAACCATTAGGTAGCAGGACAACCATCGGACTGAACAAGTTTGCAAATGTACTAATAGGATATGGCTAAAAGGTAAGGTTAGGAAAAACATCACAATGAAGAGGCAGGACAATATAAGCTCGCCTGGTCATATGGCATAGTGTTGAGAACTAATAAGGGATTTAGTCCCATATTGGAAAAATGTAGTATGAAGAGGAGCTAGACTCCCTATAAGTAGTGGAGTAGCCAATCAATAAAAATACAATAATTATTCACTACATGGTATCAGAGCCATAACCACAAATTTTTTTCCCAACCCATCCAAAGCCAAATCCCCCTGCCCCGACGCCCCCCTGCCCCTACGCCCACCCCCCTGGCCCCGCCGCCGACGCCCCCCTGCCGCCGCCGACACCCTCCTTGCTGCCTCCCCCCTCCGCCCCAAGCCGACGCCCTGCCCCCGACGCCCACCCCCTGCCCACCGCCGCCGCCCTGCTGTCCCCGCCCCCCCTTGCTGACCCCGACGCCCCACCCCCTGCCCCCCCAACGATGCCACCCCCTCCGACGCCCCTCCTCTCTCTCTTCCGACTACATCTGCGGCCGACCCCCCCGCCACAAACCCTAATTTGCGAGCACGATTATGTGGACGATTATTCGAAGACGGATGGCTGTCAAATACTTTATTTGCACCTTCTGTTCCTAGATTATGTCCTCCGGAACTACAAATACTTTATTTGTATTCCGTTCTCGGTCTGCAAATTAGGATCTACATGCGTGCGCCAATATTGGCCACGTTAGCAGCGCATTCGTAAGGTCTCTGTTGGAGACTTTACATAAAGATGAAGACGACGACGACGACGACGAAGCCGCCGACGACGACGAAGCCGACGAAGATGACGACGACGACGAAGCCGACGAAGACGACGACGACGACGAATCACAGTTGAAGACGCCATGGATTCGATCAGTGGTAAACTGACAGCAGAAGAGATGAAGGCCTTGGTTGATGATATTTTATCAAAAAGATTAACCGAGGCAACCCCACGTGTGATCCATACTGATGTGGATCCGTCACCCTACAAAATGGGGAAGCTGGACAAGCTGGAGACGAAGTTGGAAGGCACGTCCAACTACTTGAAATGGTCACGACAGGCATTGCGGACGCTCAAGGGACGAGGTTTGGTTGGCTACGTCAATGGCCAAACCAAGGCGCTAGATGATCCCTCCTCAAAGGAGTTTGCTATTTGGGAAATTGACAACAATATTGTGGCTGGATGGTTGACAGCCTCCTTGATCGACAGGTGTCGGGCAATGTAGAGGCAATGGAGGCTGCTGATATATGGCGGACTTTGAAGGATATGTACTCCGGCTCCGGCAATCCTATGCGGGTATTCCAACTGCAAGATGAACTTGATAGGGTGGCCCAGGATGACCGTACCATCTCTGAGCACGCTGCACTGTTGAAGAAATACTGGTCTGATCTGGATCACTATGATCCTCTTGGGATGGAAGATGCACAAGTCGAACCAGCATTTGCAAAATATTTTCAAAAGTTCTTGGATTATATTTTGCGTCAACGGGTGATAAAGTTCTTGAAGGGTCTTAACCCTGCGTTTGAGCATAGACGGAATGTACTCCTAGCACAGCCCATGCTTCCAACCTTGGAAGAAGCCATAGCTGCCATGGCACAAGAAGAGGCTCGATTGAAATTGATGCCCAACAAGGGCTCTTTCCAGGGGGAGCAAGCCGCTGTTGACAATTCTGCCCTTGCCGCCTTCAATCAGCCTCCCTCTGTGGCCGGTGTTTGCCATAACTGTGTTGACTCAGGGCATTACATCAGATTTTGTCCAAAACCCCTGTCGAGTGATCGTGGACGGGGCCGCGGAGGACGTCGAGGTGGTAGAGGCGGTTATGCTGGAAGAAGGAAAAATTATTCTGGCAGCGACAAAGCAAATCTGGCGGAAGAAGGGGACGAACATCACCTGGCTGAGTTAACCCCTCTTGAGAAGGAGTTCCTCGCGAGGTTACGCAGCACGAAGCTGGGTTCGGACGGCAGTCATGGGACGTCATCTTCCTCGGGGGATCACATCACTTGCTTTGCCCAGACCAGCATAGGTATTCCTGTGCGTGCTCTTGCGGCAGCTGTCCACCAACCAGGTTAGATTATGGACTCTGGGGCATCTCGCCATGTTACGGGGTCCCGCGGTGAGTTCCAGGACTATACTCACCTATCGACGCCGGAGACCATTCAGACTGCTGATGGTAACTCCAGCCCTGTCATGGGTAAAGGCACTGTCGCATGCACCCCTTCTCTCACTCTCACCAATGTGTTACATGCCCAGTCATTTCCTATCAATCTTCTTTCTATTAGTGCCATTATTCTTGATCTTAACTGTACAGTTTTCTTTGACATTCCTACGGTGACTTTTCAGGAGAAGAGGACAGGACGACGACTAGGGACTGGCACATGGCATAAGGGACTGTGGTAATTGGACATGACTGGACTGGACAACGCATTGGCATCTCTGGTAGCAGACACACCACCTGAAGATTTACGGCGTAGTGTAGAAGATGAATTGCTACTCCACCACCAGCGTGTCGGTCATTCTTCTTTTAAAATTATTAGTCGAATGTATCCGTCCTTATACCAAAGGGCTAATAAAGAGAAGTTATTTTGTAATGCATGTAAGTTGGATAAATATACCAGAAGCACGTATGTGAGTTCAGGACATCGAAGTTCAGCTGCATTTGATATGATACATTCGGACGTATGGGGACCTTGTCCTACAACCGGTATTAACGGTTTTCGATGGTTCATCACTTTTATTGATTGTCATACTCGCGTGACGTGGGTCTACCTTATGAAGAATAAAAGTGATGTCTTTGAGGTGTTTCGTGACTTTCATCGTCGGGTAGAAACACAATATGGCACTAAAATTAAGTGCTTACGGTCTGACAATGGGACGGAGTATACAAATAAGCAGGTTGCTGAGTATTTATCCACTCATGGAATACTACACCAAATTTTATGTGCCTACACACCGGCACAAAATGGTGTGGCCGAACGGAAGAACAGACACCTACTGGAGGTCGCACGGACGATGATGCTGGCTATGAATGTCCCGAAACACTTATGGGGGCAGGCGGTGTTAACGGCCTCTTATCTCATCAACAGAATGCCATCTCAGGTATTGGACTGGAAGATACCGTTGGAGATGCTTACTGGTGCAACCACGTACACTGTTCCACTGAAAGTATTTGGGTGTGTATATTTTATCCAAGATAACAGGCCAGGTATTGGCAAACTGGATCCTAGAGCGGTTAAATGTGTCTTTGTCGGGTACACGGCAACTCAGAAGGGATACGCATGTTGGAGCCCAGTTGAGCGGAAGATGTTTGTAAGCATGGACGTTACATTCAGAGAACTGGAACCATATTATGCTTCGGATGATGGTTCGGCATTTGGTGACACACCTAACACAGAGGGTGTTAGATGTGAGGGGGAGAAAATAAGTCCATATGTGGTAGTCAGATCGGTCCCATGCCCGGTCGTGGAAAACTGGACGAAAGGGGGAGAAAGTAGTGACTCCGATACAGAAGATGAAAAAGATACATATGTTAAACAGGAAGAGGAGCAGACAATAGAAAAGCAGCTCCAAGTCTACAAAAGGAGACAACAGAAGTCCAGTACTGTGCCTGTACCGTGCCTTGTACCTACTGTACCAAGTCCCTCGTCTATTCCTGCTCCAACTCTTGAAGATGTTGTCCCCGCACAGAATCAATATGATTCTGATACGGATCTCTCTGACTCTGATGGTATGATCTCTCCACCACCTGTTGCTCCCTTAAGGAGATCTTCTCGCATCAATACGGGTAAGGCTCCTAGTCGTTTTGATGATTATGAACATGATATTGCCAACTACCTGTCTTATTCTAATATTTCTTCGAATTATCGAGCCTTCATTGCATCATTAGACTCTACTTCGTTGCCCAAAAGTTGGCAGGAAGCAAAGAAAGATCCAAGGTGGAAAGCTACAATAATAGAAGAACTTGGGGCACTGGAGAAAAATAAGACGTGGGAGCTGGTTCCATTATCCAAAGGGAAGAAAATTGTGGGATACAAATGGGTGTACACAGTAAAGGAGACGTCAGAAGGAAAGGTGGAACGATACAAGGCGAGGTTGGTTGCAAAGGGATACACACGATCATATGGCATCGACTATGATGAGACGTTTGCTCCAGTAGCGAAAATGAGCACCGTAAGAACTCTGGTCTCCATTGCAGCAAACTATGGGTGGAAGCTATACCAATTAGATGTAAAGAATGTCTTTCTCCATGGGGACCTACAAGAAGAAGTGTACATGGAACTCCCGCCAGGGTGCTACGCTACAGAATCAGATGGAGGGACGTCACATAGAAAAGTGTGCAAACTAAAGAAGTCGCTATATGGGATAAAGCAGTGTCACGACCCGCACCCTAGAGTAAGGGCACGAGAAGTGGGTACGTCCAGCCTACGCCGCAGTGTCGACGGTAGAATACTGTCCTAAGTCACAACATCTAACAATATAAGGTACCTGTACAGTATATACACTCCGAGTGGAGGTGACAATACAGAATACAGTCTCAATCATAACTAAGGCAGAATAGCACGATATCGTAGATATGAAAATCTCAAAGGAAGATACAAATAGAAGGAAAGTCTAAGTGTCAAAACGCCACAACATTACAACATCCAGAAAATAATGCAACTCTGAAGTCAATACAAATGACATAAAAAATAAGATAAAGCCTAGCTAATCTAGTCTAAGCAGTATGGACGACCCGCACCCTAGAGTAAGGGCACGAGAAGTGGGTACGTCCAGCCTACGCCGCAGTATCGACGGTAGAATACTGTCCTAAGTCACAACATCTAACAATATAAGGTACCTGTACAGTATATACACTCCGAGTGGAGGTGACAATACAGAATACAGTCTCAATCACAACTAAGGCAGAATAGCACGATATCATAGATATAAAAATCTCAAAGGAAGATACAAACAGAAGGAAAGTCTAAGTGTTAAAACGCCACAACATCACAACATCCAGAAAATAATACAACTCTGAAGTCAATACAAATGACATAAAAAATAAGATAAAGCCTAGCTAATCTAGTCTAAGCAGTATGGACGACGTCCTCAGCTAGAGCTGGATCCTCCTGTGGGTCCAACTCACAGGTATCGTCTAGATGGGCTCCATAGTAGGTCGGACAGAAGTCCTCGGTATCATCTGTAATATTTTTAACAGGTCCAGTCAGGACGGGAGCGAGTACAGTACATCTCATACAGTTCATATCATGGCAGGAAATATAAAGCAAGCAATAGAGTAAGATACATGAAACGCTGTAAGAAGATGTACATGAAAATAGGAGAGATATTTGATAACTGAAAATATATACATGATAAGTAAGAACTGTAAGTGACTAGTGATTTAGAGTACGAGATGGCATGTAATTGGCTTAGGTTGAACATGATGTACATGAGTGATGTAACACGCAGTTTCTGGAATGAGGATATTTTTAAAATTTTGTATTTATAATTCTTATTTATTGATAATTATTACACATTATAATTTTTGGTAATTTTTAATAATTTTTAAACTATTTAAAAACTGCTTTAAGTCATGACTTATGATTTTGATGTGCTGCCAGTAAAACCCTAGAGACTGCATGACCTAGAGCCTAACCATGTCATTAGGATGATTTAATTATCATTCTAGCTTGAGATTATTTTTGTCATTTAGTGAAATTTGAATTATTTTATGATTTATTAAATTGGTGGTTGATATCTTGACCTTGACTTATTGTGACTTAAGAGACTAGCCTAGAAGCTAACCCTAGCCATGGTGACCCTAGTCTAACTTAGGTTAACCTACTTTTAGTTATTAGAAAATAATTTTGGATTAGGAGGATTAGTTTAAGTGAAATTATTTCATGGTTTGTGGTTTAATGAAATGACTTGTAATTAAAGACTTAATAACTTGTGACTTGGCCCATGGCCCATGATTTGACACCCTAACCCTAATTCCTTCCTTTATGACCAGCCATATAGGGATCCCCACCCTATATAAATACTTTTTCATTAGTGCTTGCCTCTTTTATTTCATTTCAACACATAGGAAAAGAAAGGTTTTCCCCCTTCCAAAAATTCCCATAAATTCATTTTAATTCCTTTTTAATCCTAGTCTTTTGCATTAGGTTCTAATTTCTGTATGTTTAATATTTCTGGAGGTTAATCTCAGTTTTGGGTTCATTTGGAGCATTTGACCATCAAGAAGAACACCCCCCATTTGGAGCTTTTTTATGCTTTTTGCACCTATAGGTAAAACTCCATAAATTGATCTAAAATTCTGTTTTCTTTGCATTTAGGGCTAGATCTAGGAGTCCCCTAGCTGTCCCTAAAATTTGGGTGAATTTCGTGTCCGTTTGGTGTCCGTATCGGACACGTGTCATAGTGTATGTATAGGTGTTCGACGAAATGCCTCTAAGGATTTTATTTTCGATTTTTGTAAAACCAATTACATGAATTTGTAGATCTAGATAATTATATTAATTTTTGTGAAGACTGCGTCATGTTTGGTGTCGTTTTCGTGTCGTAATTTGTGCTGAACACGCAGCACGGGGGCTCGGTCGGGTGCCCTGCTGCCCGTATCTGATTTTTTATTGGGCACGACACTTTGTGACACCAAATTTGGCATGTACGTGGACCTAGTGACTGACAGGACTCCCACAAAATTTTGTGGGTCCTCGTTCAGTGTGCACGGAGAAATCAATCGTGCATCGATCTTGCACTGCTCGTGCATGCTGTGCGCATCCCCTGCATTTCGGGGCTGACCCAGGACACGACACCTCACTAGAACACGTGGAACTTGACAAGATGGTGGGGGACATGTCTGACAAGACCCTCACCAAGTTTCGTGACACTTGGTTACGAGTCGAGGAAGTTCTCGAGCTCGTACTGAAATTCCTGACACGCACACACGCAAAATTCGAGCCACTGATACGGTCTCGTATCGACACGTCAACACCACGTGGATACGGGACAGGCAATTGGATACGTCCCCCTAGTCTAGGCGAACACGTGTGCACAGCCACGTGTCTCCACGTGGCCTGTGTCGTGTGATAGACCCGTATGCACGCGTGCACGAGGATTGGGAAATCCTATTTCAGACACTGTTTCGATTCAGTTTTTGGACACGCTCGTGTCCAGTTTTTTGGACACGAATGACTTCTTTGACACACGTTGACACATATTTCATGTGGGCACATTCACATTTGGCATCTACTGGGTTTAAATGGGGTTTTCGATTGGTTTCGAATGTACATGTCTATGGTTTGATTTCATTCCATTTTTTTGACAGTTTCGAGTGAGGAATTCATATGTGTTAATCCATTTCCTTACTGATAACTTATGTGTTGATGTAGTTAATTGACTTGGGTTAGTATTGGGGGTTGGGTTGGAGTGGTATTACAATTTCGAGAGGTTGTTGAAATCGAAATTGAGGTTTCTCCCAATGCCAACTGTCACTTGAACTTACAATTTCTGAGAACTAACCTGAGAACAGTATTTTTTTTTATACACTGTCTTCATACACAAGCTGTTCTAAAATCTTGAGAACCATGTTGAAATACACTACACACACAGGTATACACTTGCACCCATCATTAGTCACTGTTTCAGTTCTTTTCCCCTTCCTATTAAATGAATGCAATATATGTATCTATGTGTATATGTTGTTGTACTGATATGGTATCAGTTAAGCTGGATTTTTGGGGCTAAATTCTAGGATTGAATTGGAAGAAGGTACAGCAGTAGGTAGCAGTACCACTGTGGCCTTGATTAGGCCAGTGGTCTTGGGGTGTGCGTGTGTTTGTATAGGTAATGAGAAGGGGTTTTCCTGATACCTGTCATGAATGACAGTTTCAATGAGTTTAGATAGCGTAAATTGGAAAGAGCTGTGTTCTGAGTTGGGGTTTAGAATGGCTTGTCCATTTGGTCTTTAAGCATTTGGGTTGGTTCAGGATTAGGAAGGTAAGGAGGAGACTTCATAGTAGACAGAAAGTAGAGTATGTGTGTGTCTATATGTTATTGTACACATGTAGGTTTCATAAATATTCATGTCTAGATATCCATATTGCATATATATATAGATGTGAGTTATGTAAGGGTGTGAGTTGGTTAGGATATTGAGTTGTGGCAATTAGTTTAGTTAGATGGGTTGTGTTAGTGTATGAATAATAGGATGTTAGATAGGAAGTCAATGTATCCTTAGAGTGTGTGTGTGGTATAGGATATATCTAAATGTATTGAATTGGTATTTACCTATTAGCCTAGCAAGATGGTTAGACCTATAGCTAAGGTTGTGAGTTTAATATCTAGGGTTGGTTTACCTTTCCTGGGAAATAGGTAATGGGCTATCTAGGTATAGGAAAATGGTTGCTAATAGCCTAGATTAGAGTGGTTAGTGGGTAAATATCTAATATGAGGGTAATGTGGGTAGTCCTTAAGTATAGGTAGTAAGATTACATATGTAATATGTGTCAGGGTATTGTGTGTTAAGGTATTGGCTTGCATTGTGTTAAGATATGGGTTGTTATATGGGATGTTGATCTGGTATAACCTAGAAAGAGCCTAGTTAACCTTGGTTTGACTCAACAGTTGACCAAACCCTAGTATTGACCAAGGTTTGACCCAATAGTTCAGGATTGACTAGAGTTGACCTAAAGTCAACATTGCGTCTAAATGTGACCAATTGACCTAGTTTGACTAGAGTATTGACTTGGGTTGACCCAGAGTTGACCAAGTTTGACTTGGACCTAGTTTAACCTAGACAGTTGACCAGGTTTGACTTAGAGTTGACTTTGACCTAGATTGGCCTAGAAATCATGTAGATTGTATCATAAACATCATTTACCTTGTTTTAAACACATTATAACCTGTACTGCTCTATTTAGGATATTGTGACTCCGGTGCAGACATCTGACATTACACTACTCTTTTCAGAGTATCAGGCGAGTATATTCTCTGATAGTTCTCTCATTTATTTGTCAATTACTGTACTTCAGTTCTAGTTAGCTTTATGTGATTCTCTGTTACCACACGTATGGATATTTCTGGATTCATGTATACGACACACTTACCATATTGTCTGGCCTTTATTACTGGAATTATTCTGGAATCATTACTAGTATCATCGTGTTTGGCTGGACTCTCTCGATTCTCGTGTCTTGTACTAGATTCACTTGTATTGCGGGGCGGGAAAATATTGAGTAAGGCATGTAGACATACCCCAAATCTGGAATCTCCCTACTGGAATCTACTAGAAGCATAACCATCTCTCGTCTGATCAGTGAGAGATGTGCCTGATACCTACAGCCGTTTACATGTCGATCTCAGTATTTTAAAACACACTATTAGATTATAGCTGGTCTCACCTGGATTCTTGATCACTGACTAGAATCGTCTTGTACTGGATTCATCTTGTATTAGATTCGTCCCGTACTGGATTTACATAGGATTACACTTGGTTTACATTTACTGTCTGGACTTATCATGTTACTCTAGTTTAGCTAGATTTATTTTACAGTCTTAATTGCCATGATTCTGCTCTTGTTTTAGTTACTTACTTTCCTTGTATCTTATCTGTTTCTCTATACCATCACCTGTATATAAACCACCATGTTCATCAATAAAACTGCCTGTAATTGCTTTATAGTTCCCTGTCATTTACTTGGGTTTTGTTGATGAGTTGTACTCGTTCCTGTCCTGACTGGACCTGTTGAAAATTTTACAGATGATTGTCCTGAGGACACATGCCCTACATATTATGGACCAGGAGACGGCTTAGCTACCTTTGGCCCCGACACTCAGGAGTGATCGGGAGATTAGCTAGTGACTTGGTTTAGATTTCATGTTTTAGAACTTGAGTTGTAAATAAGTTGAGATATGATGTTTTGAGATTGTTGGAGTTCATATTATTTTTAGTAGTTGCTTTTTATTGTTGTATTTAGTCATAGTTATAATCTTCTGTGTTATCATATCGTGCTTAGACTGTGATTGAGATTATATTATATCTATACTTGTCCTCCGTTCGGAGTTGAGATTTGGACAAGTACATTATATAATTGCATGAGTTGTTGGTTAGATAGTGACCTAGAACAGCGTTTTACCGCCGACACTGCGGCGTAGACTGGACGTTGTTACGTGCTCGTACCCTCACAGTGGGTGCGGGTCGTGACAAGTGAACATGAGGGACACTAGCCAAGAAGGCTGTGTTGCACACGAAAAGTAACAAAGTGAACATGATGGGTAAATCACATGACCATTTATACTCACCCCTACCCACAATCAATACACAAGGATCCAGTCAAGTTACGTTACGAACATGATGTTTCGGTTACACACGAAGCACATGAGGAAACATGAACGTACACGAGAGCACATAAAAGTACATGAGCGTACATGAAAGAACATGAGAGAACATGAGTGTACATGAATAACGCAAGAACAAGGAATACATGATGTACATGAAACACACGACATGAAGTATCCGATGCGCCCGCTAAGGGGGATAACATCCCAAGAAGAGATCCATATAGTACCAATCCGTGATAACAAGTGTCAGCATCAAGTAAAGTAATATAGAGAAAGAATATAAGTCGTGACAAGTATAAAACGATCAGAGAATGTACTCGCCTGCGATCTGAATGTCTGTGAGAATACACTGTCCGATATGAGATATTTGAGTCCTATTTAGAGCAACACAAGTCATGATATATACAAGGGGGTTATAATTGAAGTATACAATGTATCTACATGATTTCTGGGTCAATCTAGGTCAAAGTCAACTCTAAGTCAATCTTGGTCAACTCTAAAAGTCAAACTAAGTCAACTCTAGTCAAATTAGGTCAAACTAGTTAGGGTTTGGTCAATCTTGGTCAACTAGTCTAAGTTAGTCTAATCTAGGCTTAATAAGTCAATTCTAGGTATCCAACACATAGCCTAGGCAACTAACTATACTACACACAAAGCTAAACCATAGTCTAGCATCACATCTAACTAACTAGGCACACACAACCAAGTAATCTAGTCTAGTATCATATTTATATTTACATATATACATAATGCATTATGCATTCATGCCTACATACATATTTACATATATACATATATTCATATATACATTCATACATATATTCATATATACATTCATATATATACACATAGAGATATAGATAGAGGGTTAAGGGGTAACATAGATGTGTGTGTGATGAACTTGTATAGGTGAAAGTGTATGAGACCAACCTATTAAGTATTTACAAATTTCAGTCTTCAACATCAAACCAAAACTCAGTCTTTAACATTACATTCAATTGGTATTATACATGCATTTATACATTCAAGGAAATTAATTCAAAGTGAGAGTGTGTGTGTGGGGTAGGTTTTAGTTTTTATAAGTTAACCCAAACTCTGTTTTGAGTAGAAGACAACTTAGGTTTTTATTAAATCTCATACAATACATTGCATTCCATAAATGAAATCTCAGGTAACACATATCATTCTCAGGTTTTCAGGTTTCCTATTAACAGTTAACAACATCCTAGCTAGCATTGCAATCTCAGTTTTTTACAAACTATGGAACACATGTTCCCAATTTCAGTTTATGCAATTCAAAATCAAAAATCAATTTCTAAGTTAAATCCCATTTTAGTTCTACATATCAATTTCCAGTTCAGTTTTTATAAAACAAACTCAATCCCATTCTCCATTTCAGTAAAGTCAATCTTAGTTTTTACATTAACATTTGAAAATCAAACCCAATTTCATCATGACTGAAATCTCAGTTTAATAGACATTGGGATTTTCTCAGGAATACACATATTCTAAACTCAGGTTAAAAGTTCATTAGGATCTCAGTTAAATTACATTCAATTCAGTTATCACTCTAAATCAGTCCACTGAACTTAAGGAATTGGGATTCTCTATCTGAATCAAGATCCTACATTACCCGTACTAACAACCTGAGCATCAAAAAGAAATGTGACTGAACATGACTGTTCAAATAGGACTGATACATAGATAAAACCTCAAATTGAATTGTAATTTTTACAAAAATCAAACCCCAAACATACCCAATGAATCCCAGTTATACTACACATGTATACATCATGTAATTAACCAATTAAACTCATAATTAACATTTCAAAACTTCACGAACAGTGAGCATTTATGTATCAACAAACCCATGTACACCACTGAATTATCTCCATTTCGAATATTAATACAATATGAAAATCTAAATCAGTCGTGTACAGTGGTGTCCCACATGTGTGTGCACATGTGGAGGGTGTCCACGTGTCCTAGAACTGGACACAAGTGTCAAAAATCAAAATACAGGAAGCATTAAGACACAGTACAAAACACTTCCTCGTGCGGCCATGTCGAGCATGATTGTACACCACGCAGGGCACGAACACCCATGGGCTCATGCACGCACGTAGAGGGGTATAGGGCTACACAACCATCACCCTGAATCGTGTCCACGTGGTGACAGGACACGACATGAAGTGCGTGTCAGTGCTGATTTCCCGCGTGCACAGTACAGTAAAAAATCAGTGTGATATTATTTTCGTGTCCGACACGACACGACATGTCGTGAAACTCGAGGGGGGGTCTGTCAGTTATGGCCCCCACCTCTGTGTCAAGTTGCACGTGTCCACGTGTCCTACACAGAGAGATTTTAGGGTCGAGTAGCAGGGCATGTGCACGGGGGTGTCGTGCAGTGAGTTCGTGTCCGTTTTGGACACGAACACGACACAAAACCTAGCTCAGTCTTCACTAAAATTAATTAACACCTAAAGGCCTACAAATTTGTTCAAACTCAATTTGAAATTAGCAATATTTATTTCTAACAAGCATTTCATCGAACACCTATTCCTACACACCGATACGTGTCCGAAACGGACACGTAATGGAAACGAACTCCTACCAAACTTGACCCACAGCTAGGGTATACCTAGATGAATGCATCCATGGAAAGAAAACTAGAATTTGAATAGGTTTGATAGGTTTTACCTATTGATGGTGAAACCTTAATTTAGAGCTATTTGAATGAGGGCTCCTCTTCAACTTGCGACGATCCCGAGCCTCCGAATCCTTGCTAGCTACCCATTAATGGTGTCCTCTACTGTAGGGGAGTCCAGTGCAAAAGACTAGGCTCAATTTGGAGTTGATTTGGATATTTGGGGAGGAATTGGGGAAGAACACAAAAGGAGGCAATTAAAATGATTTAAAAATAATGCTAAAGGGTTAATGTGTTGTATTTATAGAGGGGGGTGTTTGATGGGTGCCATTAGGTTAGGGCTAGGGTTTAGGATGAGTGGTCAAGGCTTCTCCAATAATTTCAAGCCAATCTAAAGGCTCACAATTAAAGTAACCTTTCTTAACATTTAGCCTAAAATATTCCACTAACAAATATCTAGATATTAATCTAATTTGATTACTTAGTTGAAACCCTCTAACTTAGTCTCTAGGGTCATGACTAACATCTAGATTAGGCTAAACTTCTAGGTCAAGTCTCAATAATTAACTAGCACATATTTAATTCATATAATTTACAATTTCACAAAAGTGTCAAAATGACCAAAATACCCTTAGGCTAGAAATTAAAAATATGATATTCTAAACACATGATTAGGTTTCCATGATCATGATTAGTCTTCTAGGTCATGTATGACTAAGGTTACACTATCAAAATACCAAATTCACATATCACCATTTTAAATAGTTTTAAAATAACTAAAAATCACCAAAAATCATATCATGACAAAAATCTAATATTTTTAATGATTTAAAATACAAAAGTTCAAACTTACCCTTATTTTAGAAAAGTGGGTGTTACAAGCAATCTCCTCGAACCTGGTTTGACAGATTCAGAAAGGCTGTTACAGGCATGAGATACCATCAAGCAAATGCAGATCATACGGTCTTTTTTCAGCATGAAAGAGGCCACATCACTATACTTGCTGTATACGTGGATGATATAGTAATCACAGGTAATGATGAAGTCGAGATCGCTAAGCTGAAGTCAAAACTCGCGAAGGAGTTTGAAGTAAAGGATTTAGGAGCGATGAGGTACTTTCTAGGTATCGAGGTGTGTGAAGGCGAACAAGGAATTGTTCTCTCACAGAGAAAATACACACTAGATCTGCTGAAGGAGACAGGGATGCTGGGATGCAAAGCAACAGTCACTCCAATTGACCAGAAGTGCAAGTTGGAAGGAGAAGCAGGAGAGCCAGTTGATCGTGAAAGATATCAACGACTTGTAGGGAGATTGATTTATCTGGGGCGCACTCGTCCTGATATCTCATTTGCGGTGAGTGTAGTAAGTCGCTACATGCATGATCCAAGAATGGGTCATATGGATGCAGTGTTTCAGATCTTGAGATATCTGAAAGGGACGCCGGGGAAAGGGCTATGGTTCAAGAATAATGGATGTATAGAAGTTGAGGGATACTGCGATGCAGACTGGGCGAGCTGCATAGACGATAGAAGGTCTACCACGGGATATTGTGTCTTTGTAGGAGGAAACTTGGTCTCATGGAGAAGCAAGAAACAGTCAGTAGTAGCACGATCTACAGCTGAAACAGAATACAGAGCAATAACCTTAGGAGTGTCGAAATTGCTGTGGGTGAAAGCGTTGCTGACAGAGTTGAAGCTGGACAAGGGAGCATCGTTACGTCTTCTGAGCGATAGTCAAGCTGCAATAAGTATAGCTAACAATCCAGTTCAGCACGACAGAACGAAGCACATCGAGATTGATCGATTCTTCATCAAAGAGAAGCTGGAACAAGGGATACTGAAGATTGATCATGTTCGCTCAGAAGAACAAGTGGCAGACTGTTTGACTAAGGGTCTTAGTTCATTAAGTCTGTCGAAGCTATGTAAAAAGATGGGAATGATTAATATCTATCGTCCATCTTGAGGGGGAGTGTTGAGAACTAATAAGGGATTTAGTCCCACATTGGAAAAATGTAGTATGAAGAGGAGCTAGACTCCCTATAAGTAGTGGAGTAGCCAATCAATAAAAATACAACAATTATTCACTACACATAGTTGATGCCTGTATCAAATAGGAAACTATAATGAAGTGGTATACTGCTATAAATCTTAAATGTGGGACAAAACCAAAATAAGGTATCTGAATGAGGAAATAGACAGAACATAATAGACTCAGATGACTGAACAATCAATTTGCAAACAGTGGACCAACATGTGGGGTGAATGGGAAGGATACATGGTATGACTGAACAATCAGATGTGGACAGACCTAATATAACATCTGATCATCATGACAGATTTATCAAGGATGTAGAGAATTAATGAATGACTGAATCACTATGAAAGAGGGCTAAAGTATGGAGGGTTCTGATACTCTAAGTCTGAATCCTATATGCAGGTCATTACCACATATCTGATACTCAAGGTCTGAACTTAAAATTTGTAGGGGACAGGACAGTGAGGTTAAAGCAGTGGATGGCCTCAACTATGGTGGACAGAACAGTGGTGTCTGATGCTCACAGGCAGTGAGCAAGTTGGGCCAGGTTAGGACATTAAGGTGTAATGGTCTGAAGTTGTTTCAAGATGAACTTCAAGAACAGAACATTACAAACGTAATGAACAAGGATTTAAGATGGACAGGACATCTCATAGGCAGTGGACTATATGGCCAATCCCTCATACCAGTCATGGACTGCTCGAGGGTGGATGCAGGGGTCAAAACAAATCAAAGGACTGTACAACACAGACTCTGAACAGAGAATGGAACAAAATGATGGGCAGAACAATGTCCATTGATTGGTTGTGTTCAGGTTTAAACTATGACAGAACAATTATGCAATTCATGACAGACATCCAAAGATATTCAAGGCTGTACACTGAATGTGGTGTGGGCAGTATAAGAAGAGATGTAGGTACTATCAAATGGAAGATGGGCAGAACAAAATTATGCAGGGAAATAGAACAATAGTCTAATAGGCAGATGTTCTATAAATGGGGATGACTGAAACTTGAGTTCAATAGCTGAACAAATGCTAAGTTGTGTATCAACTAAGGGGCTTGGGTGATATAGGTGGGGACTAACTAAGTTCTAATTGATACAAGTATCAGTAGGATGAACCAAATAATGTAAACTCTTCTTCCTATGTAACTGGTAGAGATAATCAAGGGTCTGAACAAATGCTAGGGACTCAACAATATGTAGGACAATAAATCTGGACTGAACAAGATAGGGACAGAAATCATATTCGAAGGGATTGGACACCCAACCAAGGATAGAATCAGTAGAATACTTGGACTGAACTAAGTTAGCCTACCTCTAAAACAATGGACAGATATCAGATACCTAGGGTGGACTAAACAAATGCTCATAAGGTCTGAACATTAAATCTCCATGTGAACTCATGCAAAGGAAAAATTTGCACTATGACAAGACTGATATCTAACTGAAAACATGGTGTTAAATGACTGTAACTAACTAATAATGCTAACATGGCATTTGAACAGAGCTAAGTGGTCCTCAAGTTAAAACAGAACAGTGAATGATAGAAGACTGGACTGTTAGTGAATTAAACACTCAATACGCTACAAACAAATCCCCAATCCATGATACCAACCTCCAAACACTCCTAATTTGTTAGACAATCATAGCATTAGATAACACATGGCAACACAAACCCAAATTAATATTTAAAACCAAAATTAGAGCATGGAATGCTCTATGGGTCATTTCGTCAAACATTTGGTGTGCATGTCCGATACTCTCGTGATACGCACATCAAATGAATCCAAAATTGACCCAAATCATTCCGAATGCAATGAGGACCCTAAATGAATGCATCTACATGAAGGAATAGGAACTTAGAGGGTTTAGAGGGCTCTTACCAATTGGGAGTTGGAATCTCAATGAAAAGTTTCTAGATCTAGATCTCCACCAAGCTCTAATGGCCAAATTGCTCCAAATGCTCCCAAGCTAGGCAATAGAGGCTTTGTTTCTTCAAGGGAAAGAGTTTGCAATTCGTTTTAGGGGATTTGGACTCAGTTTGAGGAATGGAGGTAATTTGGGGAAGAACACAAATTAGGGTTAGGGTTTGTAATGAAAGGGGGAAGAAGGAGGCTATGTAGGCTATTAATAGGAAGGGGGAGAGGCTATAGTGGCCGGCCAAGAGGTTCTCTAGGGTTTAGGTTTGGTGAAAATGCCTAAAAGCCCTTTAAGGAAAGACCCAAATCAACTTATTGTTTTTAGCCTACAAATGGCTTCTAAGTGACTTCTAGCTAGATTGGAGTCTAACTAATTAATTAGATATGAATCTAAGGTTATTTAATCTTACTAACTAGGTTTTCTTGGTCATGACTAACATCTAAACAATGTGGTTCTACAGTTTTACCAAATTATATCACTAACACAATTTAATTAATTAAATAATAACTTAAAATAATTAATTTCATAAAAAGTCAAAAATATTCTCATTTTAGAAAAGTGGTAGTTACATCTCTCTCGCTCTCCATTCACCCTCTCTCTCACACTCTGCTGTCTCTCTCTCTCCCTCTTTCTTTTTCTTTCTCTTTTAAACTAAGACTGGGCCTGAGCCTAGTGGACTTTGGGCTGTGCTAAGAGCCCAGTAACTCTTTTTTGTTTTTGAATGTGAGCCCATTGGTATGTTTTAATAAAATTAGTGATATGGTTTTTTGGATGGGTTGGGCTTCGAGCCCATTACAATCATTAAATATAATTTATTTGCTTAAATTAATTTGGGCTCATTAGTTGGGCCAGATCTTGTAATTTTTATAATATGTTTTTAGGGCTTTAGTTTGGGCCACTGGGTTGAATCATTGGGCCATA
>JANAVB010019800.1:1910368-2030368 GCA_029216955.1 Iris pallida | reverse complement strand
AAAACATACCTTTAGAGTTATTTGATTTATGTAGAGGCTAAAAATTAAGCTGTACCACCTATTAAAGTGTTCGATCATTAGATGGCGCCAAATCATTACATTTCGAGAAACCATCAAGTTGCGCAGCATCAGGTTGCGCCAACATCTGGTTGCGCAAGCGCCACGTAGCGTACTTCCTCGAGAAGCTGTAACGACATCATCATTACCTGACAACTGATAGCACGGAGATTAAGAAAAATTCATTCGAATCCCGCGCAACGCGGCGCTCGAGAAGATTTTGTCAGCATGTAATTAATGCTGACAGCTGGTTTGCGCAAGTCATTGAGTGGTGCGAGAATTAATTAGTACAGCACAGAAGACCTAGTCAAAGACGCCAGTCGTTGAGTTGCGCCCATGCGCAGCCTGACAAGTTGGCGCCACTTGATCAACTCTTATTTTAAAGCAGGGTGACGTGGCACGCAAGCCACCAACTTCGCAGAGCGTGTCCACTACACTGCCCACGACCACGTGCATCTCAATCAAACGATGCCACGCGTCCACAACAGTTGGTGCAACCACTCATGCAGATTGTTACATTGCGCCCACGCGCAACCTGATAAAGCTCGCGCAAGGTGATCAAACAGTGTTCATAACAGAGTGACGTGGTACGCAAGCCACTAACTTCACAGAACGTGCCCATTACACTGCTCACGACCACGCGCATCTCAATCAATCGATGCCACGCGTCCACAACAGTTAGTGCAACCATTTGTGCAAGTGAACAGGAGGCGCGCAACCTGAAGCGCATACAACCCAGAATAACCGCTAAACAGTTATTTCAAGAACTCTATAAATAGAGTTTCGAATTAATCTCAAGGGATAAAGAAAGATCATAATCTCTTGCTAAAGTATTGTTGCATCCTCCAGATGCTTGTGTCTTCGATATCACATCGTCCAAGGGATAGAGTGATCGTCTTCTGATCAGATTCCTATATTTGTACTTTTCTAGAAATCAATTGTACTGTTGTATTCTTTTCTAAGTTGTAATAAGACCTTTGTTTTTGCAAACAAAATGGCGACTCTGCTGGGGACGACTTTCTCCTCCGACGAAAAAGTGACAACTTAATGTGATACCGCGTCAATCGGCAAGACACAGAACACTCTGGTCGTTCAAGTCGACCAGACAGCCTACGAGGCCATGATTAATGTTGGGGGTGCCAAGCGCACTGCTGTCGCTATTAAGAGCAAGACGCGCTCTGTTTGGACTCCTAAGTCCTCGATGGCACAATCCCCTGCCTCTGCGCAACTTGCGCCCATCACTGCCTTGGCGCAATCTAAGGGAGACAATCTTTTGGCTAATCTCTCCACTTCTCCGATATAAAATCGAAGGAGACTTTGTCTCGACACACTGCTGTCCAAAGCAAGGGAAAATGCCCTTTGGCCTTTACTTTCCTGGCACAACCTGTACCCGTTCTTGCTTCTGCATAACTAGCGCCCATCACTGCCTTGGCGCAATCTAAGGGAGACAGTCTTTTGGCTAATCCCTCCACTTCTCCGACTCTAAAATTGAAGGAGACTTCGTTTCGATACACTGCTGGACAAAACAAAAGAAAGTTTGGCCTTTTCTTTCCTGGCGCAACCTGCGCATGTTCCTGCTCCGGTGTAAATTGCGCATGTTCATGCTCTGGTGCAACGTGCACATACTTCTGCACTAGCGCAACGTAAAGAGAAATACTATTTAGTGGTTACCTCTTTGCCACGAAACCAGAAGTTTAGTAAGAAATCACTAAATCAAGGAAAACGCTCTTTAGCTTTTCCTCATTCTGCTTGAGTCATTGACTGGGTGGAAAGTACTGCTAATTCAGATAGGAATTCTATTCTTCTTAACAGAGACAACCAAATCTCTGTCGGGAAGATGGATTCTATTCAGAATAAACTTTTCACGCAAAAGGGTATTATGCCTACTCTAAAGAGGTCAGGGCAGGATCTACCAACCCTATGTATTTTAAGATCCCGACAAGGTAAATTGCTAGTATCTCAAGTAGATGTACAAGTAGCTCCCCTATTAGACTTGCGCACCTATATCAACAGGTGCCAAGATGTATCAAGCGCAACCTGCACCAGTTGCTAACTTGCGCCAGAGGAAGAATTCCGAGGTAAAAAATCCTGAGACTTATGCTAACCAGCTTAGCACGTCCTTGTACACTCAAGGTACGGGGCACCTCAAGAACAGGAACCATGTCCCGAATATCGTCAAGGACTATATTCCTGCCACTTCTTTTCGTCCTGTTAGTGACCTCCGTGAACTCTTAATACAAGAGCGGAAGGTTGCAAATCCATCCCGTCCAGCGGTGGACCAACAACATCATTGTAATCACTACCATGAAGTTGTCATCAAATGCTGCTGTTAGTCGGCCAAGCGGTCTGTCTTTGACTGTTTGAATTACGTTCAGACTCCAGAACCAATCCTAGTTGACGAAGATGAATTACTCTATGCTCCTGTCAATATGGCATCTCGAAGCACTGGGGATAAAAAAACGTCCAAGAGTAATGCATCCCGTAATCCCAGTCAACAGTACTTAGATCAGATTCATGAATCCGGGGAAGGAGTTTACCAATATACTAGATCAAGAAGTAGAGAAATAATCGGTCAAAAGAATCTTCTTGATTCTAACCAAGAGTCCTTCAGTCAAAATGATATCCCTATCACTCATTCTAGGGGTGGTTCCTTATATGACTTTGATGCTGACAGTGAAAGTTCTGAAAGGACCATCCTCTCTACTAGCTCGTCTTCAAAGGCTAGAGAAGTAACTGCTTATGATGTCACAGCAAATCAAGATACTTCCAGTTCTAGCAGGCAAGAGTAGAGAATCGCTGCTTTGGAGGCTAGTTTGAAGAACATAGCTGAGATGATGACAGGCATGCATGCTGTGATTATGGCACAACATACAGTTCCATTGGTCGCGAATTTGATTCCTACTCAGGAACCTGTAACAATATCAGCTCCCATCAATATTGATCTGGGGGTACAGTCTTCTCACACCGCTTCCATTCCTGTACAGGCTATTCCAAGTCAATTTGGTACCGGGGGTAGTACCTATCATGCAGTACCCCCTCCTAACATATCAAATCAATCCAGTTCTCCACAATCAACGAAAGATACTAATAAGGCTGTAAAAATTTTACGTACTCAATTTGAAGCTTTCAAACAAAAGGATGGCCTGTAGAAGCTTGGGATCAAACAGCCCTATCCCATAGAATGGAAAGAGGTCCAATTTCCTCCTAAATATAAACTCCCTACTATTATGTTATTTGATGGCAGCACGTCTCCAAGTCAATACCTCAATCACTTTGAAGTAATGACTGATCAACTTAACCAAATGATGCTCTTCTTACTAAAGTATTTGTCGACTGTTAGCTGGTGCAGCATATGACTGGTATCGTAGTTTACCAGATGGGTGTATAACCTCTTTCGCTGGATTCAAACAAATGTACTTGGAATGATTTTATGAGAGAACCAACGACATGACTATGTCTGCTCTCATCAAAATCAAACAACGACATAATAAAACTACTGAACGTTTCATTGAACGGTTCTGTCGTGAAGCACTCAAAATGCCTGTCGGAACCCCAGATGCTTTGACTATAGACACTTGCAAATCAAACCTGTTGCCTATAATCAACATGTGGACAGGATCAATACAATTCCAGGATTGGTCTTCCTTTATAATGAACACCAAAGCAGCAGAAGAGAGCGCTGACAAGTTCAAAAAATTAGGCATTCAAATGCCTAATCTTGACAAAGATGAACGCGCTACACCAAATAATAGTGGCCGTCAGAATAATCGTAAGAGCAAGGAGACGTTGGACATTAACCTCAAAGGCAAATAGGCCCTAGCCATCAATGTAAATCAGCCAATATCTACTCCAACAGCACCACCACAACGGGCACCACGTCCAAAAGAAGAATACTCTTTTGATGAAGATGATATCATGAGTATCTTTGATTGTCTCATCAATAGCAATAAACTCCAACTGTCAGAACCTAAACGGCCAGATGAAGTTGGTAAGACTGACCATCCTAAATATTGTGTTTACCACAGGTTTATTGGGCATCCAACTCGAGCGTGCTATGTGCTCAAGGGTAAAATTCAGGAGATGGTTAATTCCGGTGCAATCACTCTCCAGCAAGACGAGAAAATTGTAACGGCTAATGTCGTCTCTTTACAGTTTGGAGATTTTTTAGCTCAACTTGTATAGGACTGTATCATCCCCATCCCGAGAACTACTTTGGAGATTGTTAATCTTCCACCTTCACGAACTGATGGTCTTGTCCCTCTATCTACTGATAGAGGGGAAATTATATGGATCCATCCAGATTCAGTGGCGGACTTTGAAACACCATCTTCTTCCACCAAGTCTAGGAAGGCCACTAAAAATAAATTATGTCATATGGTTTCATTTGGTGAACATTATCTTCTACCTTTAATTGCTAACTTCATCTCGGCAGCAGATAATCCTTCTTCTTCTTCTTCTCCTGATAAGACAACATTGTCAAAAATAGAAGCCAAATACCAACCAGCTTTCCATCTGTATAGCCCACAATCTCGTAAATTAATGACAAAAATAGGATATGATCTACAAAAGACTTCTGGTCTGAACCATGGAAAAGGATCTCCTGTACCTCTTTCCTTATGTATTTCTCATAACTGATCTCGGGTTGGTTTGGGTTACTGGACAAACTCTATATCTTGCCAAAAGAAACCTTCCAGAAACAAGATCCAGACAAAGAGTTGCAATATGGTGTCCTTTGAGCCTGTATCCGAAGAAGAAGTCTTAACTGGTACCAGGTCTGGGAAACCTTACCTAAGAGACTATTCAGAAGGTCAAGAAAAACCTACTCCAGCACTTAAGGTTCCTCAAGCACCATCTTCTCCTACTGTCAATGTTTCGTCAGCTTCATCACCTCTAATAGAGCCAACTCTTCCCAAACCGACGACAGCTGACAAAGGAAAACAGTCTGTCCGTTTTGATAAAGTATTGAAGAAGACTCCAACTTTGGGACTTGAGAAGCCATATAACTTTGATATACTAGCTCAGCTGGCTAATACCCCGACAAGATTGCCAATTTTTGAACTACTCTGTCTTTCGAAGGAAACTCGAGAAATATTGAGTGAAGCTTTGACGCAAGCTGATACTTGTCTAGCACTTCTCAAGAAGCCAGAGGATGAGCCTATAACATGCCTTCATTGTCATAGTATGATGGAATTGATGCCAAACATCATCTTTACACAAGATGATATGCTGTTGGAAGATAATCGTCATGATCGACCCCTCTACTTCACGGGATATGTCGATACCATGAAGGTTGATCATATTTTGATCGATCCTGGGTCTGCACTTAGCATCATGCCAAAGACTCTACTAGATGCATTGAAGATTCCTGTACACAATCTTTCAACAACCATTACAACAATTTTAGGATTCAATTTTGGAAGAAGTGAACCTTTGGGAAAGATTCGCCTGAAAGTTCAAATAGGCAATCTTCGTACAAAGGTTACTTTCTACGTGATCGATAATCACGGCTCTTACAATGCTTTGCTGGAAAGACCCTTTCTGCATGAGCATAATATTGTACCATCTACTTTACATCAATACTTTAAATATGTGGATGTCAATGGAGAAGTCCAAAAGGAAGTAGCCGACCTGAATCCTTTCAGGAGGGTTGAAGCGTATTTTACAGACTCTCGGATATACAAGGAGGAGTTCATGAAAGTTGTATTGGCGATGGATAGTGAGGAAGATCAGAAACATACTTTAAAAGATGTTCTCATGATCCCCGTCAAAGGACGTGCTATTCATCCCTCTTCTTCTCAGACATTGACTATACATCTTTTCTCTCATAATAAATAGCCTCCTGCTATAGAAAGTGAACAAAGGCAGCTCACCTCTTCTGAGCCTCTTGTTATTGACCTTCGTCGTAACAAACCTTCTCCTTCTCCTTCTCCTCCTCTGGTTATCAACCTTACTAAGCCTTCTGTTAAGGCTACGAATCATGTTGTAAATGATGATGTACAAATCAATAAAGTAGCATCTCCTTTACAGTATACTGATGTTCTTTATTATACTCGATGTTATTTAAAAATGTTAGATAACTTCGAACCACTTACCATAGGAGCAATTGAAGCTTCCTAAAACGAAGTATTGCTCGAGCCAATGCAGGACTCCTTCTTCTTAGTTCCTTCCAGGAAGAAAGATGAACTTCCTATACTTTTTAGTAAAGGAACGGAACAGAAGATCACGCCCGATAGTGAAGAAAAAAATCACGATAACGGAAGACTTCAACTACGTCGTTATAGTCAGCAATCAAAAGATATCATTCAAAAGATGGGCTATAATTTTAAAGTTGGTCTCAATGGCGACAAAGGAAGGCGAACTCCTATTCGTATTCCTACTCCGAAAGGAAAATCACAGCAATACTACAGCAAAATGAAGTAGGGATTAGGTTATGCTTCACCAATTCCGACTCCAGAAGCCTCCGAATCCGAGTAAAAAGAACGATTTAACTCTTCTGATTCTATCTCATGGGATTCAGACACCAGTGTAGGGCACGTCCATCACGTGACTCTATCTTCTAATATGGTAATGGTCGAGTTCTCGGAAGATGACGGAGACTTTGCCGAAGCCTCTGAATATGATCCATAGGCACAAAGGATGGATACTCAATGGGAGCTTCGCTTTGAACAACGCGAGCCACCTACTGAAGATCAGTTGGTTCAAGTCAATATTGGAGATGAAACTTCCCCAAAACCGATATTTGTCAGCAAAAGCCTCCCTGAAGCGGATAAATAAGAACTGATCCAACTCATTAGGAAATATATTGATGTATTCGCTTGGAGCTATGAAGACATGCCGGGATTGGATTCTCAGATCGCTACCCACAAGCTCAACTTTCTGCCAAATGCGAAGCTAGTCAAACAACAACAACGTCAATTTTGACTTGACATGATGGATGCCATAGAAGCTGAAGTCAAAAAACTCATCGTCTACAGTTTTGTCAGAGAAGAACAACATCCAGACTGGGTGGCTAATGTTGTTCCAGTTTTGAAGAAAACAGAGAAAGTCCTGGTTTACATTGACTTCAGAGACCTTAATGAAGCTTGTCCCAAAGACAAATTCCCTCTTCCAATCACTGATGTCGTGATCGAAAATACTTGTAGATTTAAACGTATGTCCTTTATGGATGGATTTTCAGGATACAATCAAATCAAGATGAATCCAGAAGATGAGAAATATACATCTTTCTGCACTCCTCTTGGAGTCTATTGCTACACTGTCATGCCATTTGGTCTTAAGAATGTTGGTGCAACTTATCAGCGGGCCATGAGTACCATCTTTCGTGATCATTTACGAAAAACTGTTGAATGTTATGTTGACGATATTGCTGTCAAAAGTCGTCTAAAAGAAGACCATATTCAAGATTTAAGAACTATTTTTGATCTAATGCGTCAGCATCAACTCAAGATGAATCCCACCAAGTCATTTTTGGGAGTCTCTAGTGGCAAATTTCTTGGATTCGTTATTACCTCTAAAGGTATACACGTTGACCCTGAGAAAATCAAAGCCATTCAAGAGATGCATCCTCTACGCAACCTAAAAGAGCTACGAGGATTCCAAGGACGGCTTGCGTATATCAGAAGATTCATCTCAAATCTCTCTGACGCTGTAGACCGTTCACTCAACTCAAGAAGAAAGGTATGTATTTTATTTGGACTAAAAAATGTCAACAAGCATTTGAAGACATAAAGCGGTACTTGATGAACCCTCCAGTTCTAGTGCCTCCAGTGTCAGGAATACCTTTCCTGATGTATGTTCGAGCAATGGACCATTCCCTAGGTGCTTTATTAGCTCAGAAGAATAAAGATGGTCATGAACATGATATCTATTACCTTAGCCGTATGATGGTTGGAGCTGAGCATCGATACACTCCAGTAGAAAAAGAATGTCTAGCTTTGATGTTTGCTGTTCAAAAGACGAGACATTATATCACTGGCCAAACTATTCATATTATTTCTAGAGTTAACCCTCTCCGGGTCCTGATGAAAAAGCCAGTACACTCAATTCCAGGCTTGCAACATGGGCCATATTGTTAGCACAATATGATATGGTTTATGTTCCTCAAAAGCCTGTTAATGGTCAAGATCTTGCTGACTTTCTGGCAGCTCATCCAGTTCCTGAAATGTCTAAACTCTACGACGAAATTCCAGATAAAACTTTGGAGTCCAACATGATTTCAGAAGAAACTCTTATATGGCATCTATTCTTTGATGGAGCATCCAGAATTAGACCAAAAGGTGCTATTGTTACTGGAGTTGGAATCGTACTCGTCTCACCAGAAGGGTTAGCTATTCATAGAGCTTATTCTTTAGATGAGCCGTGTTCTAATAATGTGGCTGAATATAACGCTATACTTATTGGCCTCCAATTGGCTAAATAATTAGATATTGAATATCTTGAAGTTTACGAAGACTCCAAACTGATTGTCAATCAAGTTAGAGGCACATACGAAGTTCGACATCAAGATCACATACGAAGTTCGACATCAAGATCTAGTTCCATATCATGATGCAGCGATCAGGATGGCTACCTCCTTCAAAGGTTTCTTCATCGAGCATATACGTCGAGCGTGTAATACGAAAGCTAATGCACTTGCTAATCTTGCAGCAATATTAGCAATTCCAGTAAGAATGCAACAAATGATTGTCATCACTAATAGAGAGTTATTTTGTGCCGAGAATAACTTAAATATTGAAGTTAACAACCGAAGTATGGAATTCAACAATTCAGTTGAAATTTATGCCATCAGTAAAGACTGGATGACTCCTTTCATAGACTTCGTGGTCCATGATATCTTATCTGAAGATCCTAAAGAGGCTACAACTATTCGTCGGCGGTCACTCAGATTTTATTATAATCATACTACAAATACTCTCTACCGACGAACGTTTGACGGTTTACTCCTACGCTGTCTTGCGGGGGAAGAAGCAAAACAAATACTTCGTGAAGTTCATGACGGTGTTTGTGGCGCACATCAATCTGGTCCTAAACTGCAGGATCGTATTCGCCATATAGGCTATTATTGGCCCTCAATGGTATATGATTCAATCGAGTATGCAAGGAGGTATCGAGCATGTCAAATTCATGCTGACTTCATCCATCAACCATCAGAATTTTTTCATCCGACAGCAGCATCTTGGCCCTTTGAAGCTTGGGGAATAGATGTCATCGGTCCTATCAACCCTCCCTCGTCTCGAGGACATCGGTTTATATTGGCCATAACCGATTACTTCTCAAAATGGGTTGAAGCTATACCTCTAGCTGAGGTCAAGACAAGTAGCGTTATCAATTTTATTAAGCATCATGTGATCTACAGATTCGGTGTTCCTCGGCGAATTATTCATGATAATGGGCCATAATTTATCAGTCAGAAGTTCACTCGATTCTGCGATGACAATAGGATCAATAATATTGCTTCTACAGCTTACAATCCTGTAGCTAACAGGTTGGCAGAAGCATTTAACAAGACCATCATCAAACTCCTCAAGAAGTTTGTTTCTACCAACAAACGAAACTGGAATAAAAAGCTTGGAGAATATCTGTGGGCTTACCGTACTACCATACGTACTCCTATAGGCTGTACACCTTTCTCTTTGGTATATGGATGCGAGTTTGTCTTACCATTGGAAATCCAGATCCCATCCCTAAGGACTACCATTGCCATTAATGAACTCACAACCGAAAACAATGATCGTCTAAGACTTCAGGAGCTTGAAGCGCTTGACGAGAAACGGCTCCTAGCTCAATAACATATTGAGTTATACCAAGCTCGTCTATCAAAAGCCTTCAACCGTAAAGTCAAAGTCCGAACATTTCAGAAAGGAGAACTAGTCCTAACTGCCAGACGTCTTATGACTATGACGCACATGAGCAAAGGCAAATTCGAAGCGAAGTGGGAAGGACCCTATGTTGTAAGCAAAGTTTTCTCCAATGGAGCTTATCAATTGACTGGTATGGATGGTCGAGTCGCCATGATGTCCATTAATGGTAAATTTCTTAAGAAATATTATGTTTGAAGACAAAGAAGAAATATCAACACAGAGATTCAGAATGTAAATAAAATTCCTTTTTTATTTTACATAAATTCAGACAGAAGAAAATACATAAAATTAACGAGGACCGGAGCCCTCTGATTGAAAATATATTTCGCAAGAAACTCGAAGACATTATTGTCCGATGACACCAGCAGTTCACAGGTAGCCTTCCTCAGAGCTTCTTCCTCGACAGTACTCCTTGTTTGTAAAAAACAAAAAAGTTTATTCCAAACTTATAAAAGAAGAGTACAAAGTACAATGAATTCTTGGAAAGTACAACTGTAGGAATCTGATCAGAAGACGATCATTTTATCCCTTGGACTATGTGAATTTGAAGACTAGAGCCTCTGGAGAATACAGCAGCAATTTTGCAAGAGTTCTTGATCTCTGTGCCTGTATCTGATGTATTAAAAATGATTGGAAACTCTATTTATAGAGTTCAAAAAATAACTATTTTAACAGTTATTCTGATGTGCGCAAGACTGGATTGCGCCATATTGGGTTGAGCCAACCTCCTATTGCGCCAACTTTAATTGAGTTATAAGTCATGTACTAATTGTATTTAGACGCATGGCATCATGTGATTGAGATGCGCTTGGTTGTGTACAGGATAATAGACACGTCTTGAGAGATTAGTGGCATGTGTGCCACGTCATCCTGCTTTGAAAATGAAAATTGTCTTAACTTTATCAGGTTATGCGAGCTTCAGTCAACAAGTTAAACTGTGCCTGATTAGACTGCGCCTGGACAGGTGGCAGCTTTTGAGAAGAAGTCGTTCAGATTGCGCCTAGGCGCAACTAAGAAACTTGTTTGGATTGCGCCTAGGCACAACTCGCAAGATATACAGGACAGATGTCAACCCAATCTCCTCGAGCGGCATAATTTGCGGGATTCAAAGAGATTTTCCTCGTTCACTGTGTTTGTCAGTTGTCAGTGCTGTCAGGTAATGATGACCATTAAGTGTCAGACGACATATAAATTTTGGTGCAATAAGACTGGGCACAGTCTGATATATGGCGCATCCTGTTCAGTGGCACAGTTTGTTCTCTGAGCTTCATATCAGTGGCGCAACTTGATTTTTGGGGCGCAACTTGATCACTGGTTAGTAGATTCATGGCACAACTTAATTTTTAAGCCCTACAAGACCCCCTTCAAAGTTTTCAAAACTTAAAAATATTTCAAAGTTTTCAAAACTTAAAAATATTTCAAAGTTTTGAAATACTTTGAATTTATAAAAGTTTTGACTGAGTCAAGTTGTGCGAGTCAATGCCCGGTCATCACAATTAAATTTCTTTCTCGAAAACAATCAATCTCCTCTTCGTCTTCCCGAGTTTCAGTTTCCCATGAGGAATATGAAGAGTCAATTTGGTGATATATATGTAGGGGCTGATTTTCATACTTTATTCTTCACTTCTGTAATTTTGATGGCGTCTAAGAAGAAGTTGGAGGCCAATGCTGTCACCAAAATCAATTCTCCTAAAGCGAAGCCCGACGTCATGCCTTCGACTTATTTGTTGGAGGCTGACCCGGCACTGAGGGCGACGAACTTTCTAGACTGCTTCGGGTTAAACCCAACCGTCTTTAATTACTCGAGTGGTGGGCCATCCTCTGAAGAGCACGGCGATTCGGAGGGATTCCTTAATCTGATGCGTCGCTCGGGAATCTGCAACATGCAAGAATTGGACGCCGCTCTTCGTCAGACCGATGAAGACAAGAGAAAAGAATAACAACTTTTTATTCTCTTTTCTTATGTCCTTGTCTATAGGGGTCCACCCATCTTTTATGCAAATAAAATCTAAAATTGCTGACATATTGTGTGGCTGTGATTTCAAATGGCGCATGTAGATACGTTCCTTTAGCTAATTCAATGCTTACTGTTTCGTTGAGGGACACATGGCAGTCATCATATGGCTTCCATCACCTATTGTTTAGTTTATTTCCAAAAATAGGCTCCTAGAATGACGCACCTGTTTCATCTTTAACACCTTTAAAAGGACAACCAGAAACAAAAGAGTCATTCATACTTTCTCAAAACAAATGGCTTCTCACAAGGTCTTACTATTCATAAGTTCACTTGCGCCACTTCGTCTCAATGCTATTCGTTTGCATGCTGTGTCTTAAAAAATTGGTAAGTCTCAACAAAGAACCAATGGTATAAGAATTTTTTTTTCTTTTGTGCCACTTTTGAAGATAGGTACTGATCTGTATGTTGTAAACACCGTTGATATGCACGAACTATTTCTGAGAATAGGCGTGCACTGTGGTCTATTGCTTAGCTTCGATCATAGGTGCGCACTGTTGATATGTGCCTGTTAATCGACATAAAGTGTTGATATGCGCCCGTTTGATCAGCTCGCTGTTTTGATATGTGCCAGTTGATCAGCGCATACTGTTGAAATGCACCTGTGCTTCTGAGAATATGTGTACATTACTGATAGGCGTCTGTTGATCAGCGCACTGTCGATGTGCGCCTGTGCTTCTGAGAATAGGCGCACATTACTGATATACGCCTGTTGATCAGCGTGCACTGTTGAATATGTGCCTGAGCTTCTGAGAATAGGCGCACGTTGTTGATATGTGCCTGTTGATTTGATGCACGCACTATTTTGATAGATTTTACTGACTTTTCTTTTCTTTGTTCCTATTTGCAGAAGTTTGGTTGGCAAGCTTCTTCAAAACTGGCATCGGTGATCTGGATGCCATGGAGAGGATTCTTCTGACACCCACATCAGACAGCTCATATAATTCTGACACTCAAATCAGACAGCTCAGGACTCTCTGTATTCCAGAAGGATCTTCCTCAGATGGTAGGAAGAGCCTTTATACATGAGAGTTGGATGGTGGAGAGACAGAATTAGGAATCGTATCACAAGGGTGATCTCGTTCCTATTTTCCCTGACAGACCGTCTTCTTTCCACCAGTTGTATTGACAGCAGCTTATCTTTAGGCTGCTGTACTCTGTGGTTTTTCTCTCGTCTTTCTGAGAGAGAAGACCAGAGTTGATTCCATTATCTGGCTCGTTGCTTCAGGTCGAGACGACAAGGAACTGGCACCAACAAATAAGAAGATCCAAAGATGTAACAGACCTTCATGTTATATTTAGAATGAAAATCCGAGATGTAATAGATTTCCATTAAGATGTATCTATGTTTTTAAAGAAGAAATAAAGAATGATTTTCTCTTCTTTACAATTTGATTTTGATGTGGTGATAAGAAACATAGAATCAAAAAAAAAATATGGATGTGACAAGTTGCTGATGTAATACAGAATTTTAAAAGTATAGAGAATGTGAACTCTCATTAGGAAAAGTGAACGGTCACTTCAGTTTTCGAGATAAGGACACTGAAATGAATGAACAGTCACATCGGATAATGAACGAACAGTTATAAATGAACGAACAGCTATAAATGAACGAATATTTATAAATGAACGAACAGTTGGGCTTCTTTCAAAAAGTCGCATCAGTTCTCGAGATTGACTATCTAGTTGTTTTGTCTATAAATAGAACAAAACTTTCGTAGATATCGTCACTTTATTTCTTTTATGTACAAAATGTCCTCCAAAGATTTGCTCATCCCGAAGCTTGAAGGAAAGACTGAGACATGACCACCTGCTGAGCCTTCAGTACCTCCTCAGAAAGAAAGGGGTAAAGGCTCAACTGCTCCTGCACCAGGAGAGGACTTGATTTCCAAGCTAGTAGAGCCTGGGAAGACTGTCAAAAAAGAGGCCTTGAGGATGGCTGCCTACAAGTTCCTTTTGAGTTCAGACAATAAGATATTTGAACAGTTGGCGAACTATATATTTAATCATGAAGGATCAGGGCCTCCTCTCCGTCCGTAATATTATGTAATTCTATTATGCTTTTCAATAAAATAAACTTTTATATACATGATGTCTCTGGAATAAAGTACATTTTGCTTTTATACATAATATTTCTTAAGAAATTTGCCATTGATAGGCATCATAGCAACTCTGCCATCCATATCTGTTAATTAATAAGCTCCATTTGAGAAAGCTTTATTTACCACATACGGCCCTTCCCATTTTGCCTCGAACTTGCCTTTGCTCATATGTGTCACAGTCATAGGACGTCTGACTGTAAGAACTAACTCGCCTTGCTGAAATGTTCGCACTCTGACTTTGCGATTGAAAGCTTTTGAAATCTGGGCTTGATAAAGTTCGATGTGCTGTTGAGCTAGTAGCCTTCTCTCGTCGAGCGCTTCCAATTCTTGAAGTCGAAGACGATCATTGTTTTCTGTAGTAAGCTCGTTAGCAATGGCGATTCTCAATAAAGGAATTTAAATTTCCAGAGGTAGGACAGCTTCACATCCATATATTAGGGAAAAGGGTGTGCAACCTGTGGGGTTACGGACAGTAGTACGATATGCCCATAGACATTCTCTAAGTTTATCACTCCAATTATGTTTGTTAATAGAGACAAACTTCTTAAGGAGTTTGATAATGGTCTTGTTGAATGCTTCAGCCAACCCGTTAGCCGCAGGATTATAAGCCGTAGAGGCAATATTATTGATTCTATTGCTATTACAGAATCTATTAAACTTCTGGCTGATAAATTATAGCCCATTATCATGGATGATTCGGCGAGGGACACCAAATTTGTATATCACATGATGTTTGATGAAGTTGATGACACTACTAGTTTTTACTTCAACTATAGGTATAGCTTCTGTCCACTTGGAGAAATAATCGGTTATAGCCAAGATAAACCGATGTCCTTTAGATGAAGGAGGATTGATAGGGCCAATTATATCCATGCCTCAAGCTTCAAAAGGCCATGAAGCAGCAGTCAGATGAAGAAATTTTGACGGTTGGTGAATAAAATCTGCATAAATTTGACATGCACGACATTTTCTTGCATAGTCAATAGCATCTGATACCATAGAGGGCCAGTAGTAGCCCATACGTCGAATACGATCCTGTAGTTTAGGACCAGGCTGATGTGCTCCACAAACACCATCATGAGCTTCGCGTAATATCTGCTTTGCGTCATCACCAGCAAGACATCTTAAGAGTAACCCATCAAAAGTTCTTCGATAGAGAGTTTTAGTAGTATGATTATAATAGAATCGAAGCGATCGACGACGGATGCTTGTAGCTTCCATAGGATCTTCTGGCAAAATATCATGTACTGCAAAATCAATGAAAGGTGTTCTCCAGTCCTCGCTAATGACATTGACCTCAGTTAGATTACTGAATTCAATGTTATGGTTATTTTCGACACAAAATAATTCTCTATTAGAGATAACAACCATTTGTTGTCTTTTGACTGGAATTGCTACTGCGGCAAGGTTAGCTAAGGCATCAGCTTCTGTATTGCATGCGCGACGTATATGTTCGATGAAGAACCCTTTGAATGAAGAAGCTATCTTGGTTGTTGCTTCATGGTACGGTACCAAATCTTGATGTCGAACTTCATATATGCCTCTAACCTAATTAACAATCAGCTTAGAATCGCCATATACTTCGAGATATTCAATATCCAGTTGTTTGGCCAATTGGAGTCTAATGAGCAAAGCATTGTATTCTGCTACATTATTGGAGCACGACTCATCTAATGAATAAGCTCTCTGAATAGCTAATCCATCTGGTGAAACAAGAACAATTCCTACTCCAGCAACAAGAGTACCTCCAGGTCCAATTCTAGAAGCTCCATCGAAGAACAACCGCCAAGTAGAAAACTCTTCCGAGATCATATTTGATTCCAATGTTTCATCCGGAATCTCGTCATAGAGTTTAGATATTTCAGGAACAGGATGAGCTGCTAAGAAGTCAGCAAGTGCTTGGCCTTTCACAGACTTTTGAGGAACATAAACCATATCATATTGTGCTAATAATATGGCCTATGTGGCAAGCCTAGAATTGAGTGTACTTGGCTTCTTCATTAAGACTCGAAGTGGATTGACCTGTGATATGACATGAATAGTTTGGCCTACGATATAATGTCTTGTCTTCTGAACGACAAACATTAAGGCTAAACATTCTTTCTCCACTGGACTATAACGATGTTCAGCTCCAATCATCGTTCGACTAAGGTAGTAGATGGCTTTTTCATGACCTTGTTCTTCTGAGCCAGCAATGCTCCCAATGAATGGTTTATTGCCCAGACATACATTAATAAGGGTATTCCTGAAATTGGAGGTACAAGAACCGGTGGACTCATTAAATACCGCTTTATGTCATCAAATGCTCGTTGACATTCTTCCGTCCAAACAAAAGATACACCTTTCTTCATTAACTGAGTAAATGGTCTGCAACGTCCAGATAAATTCGAAATAAACCGCCTGATGTACGCAAGTCGACCTTGGAATTCTCGTAGCTCTTTTAGGTTACGTGGAAGACGCATATCTTGAATGGCTTTGATCTTCACGGGATCAACGTGTATACCCTTAGAGGTAATGACAAAGCCGAGAAATTTGCCACTAGAGACACCCAAAAAAGACTTGGTGGGGTTCATTTTGAGTTGATGCTGGCGCATTAGATTGAAGATAGTTCTTAAATCTTGAATGTGATCTTCCTTGAGACGACTTTTGACAGCAATATCGTCATCGTAGCATTCGATAGTCTTTCGTAGATGATCTCGAAAGATAGTACTCATAGCCCGCTGGTAAGTTGTACCTGCGTTCTTAAGACCAAATGACATGACTGTATAACAGTACACTCCACGAGGAGTACAAAACGAAGTATGTTTTTTATCTTCAGGATTCATCCGAATTTGATTATATCCGGAAAACCCATCCATGAAAGAAATTTGTTCGAATCCACATGTATTGTCGATCATGACATCAGTAATTGAGAGAGGGAATTCATCTTTAGGGCAAGCATCATTAAGATCCCGAAAGTCTATGCAAACTCGAACCTTTCCGGTCTTCTTCAGGACTGGAACAATATTGGCTACCTAGTCAGGATGCTGTTCCTCTCTGATAAAATCGCAAGCTATAAGCTTTTTGACTTCATCATTAATTGCATCTATCATTTCAGGTTTGAATCGTCATTGTTGTTGTTTAACCGGCTTGGCATTCGACAAAATATTAAGCTTGTGAGTTACAATTTGAGGATCTAATCCTGGCATATCTTCATAACTCCAGGCGAAGACATCGATATATTCACGAATAAGGTGAATTAATTCTTGTCTATCATCCTCTGGGAGATTTTTGCTAATAAAGATTGGTCGTGATACGCCCTTTTCTCCAATATCGATTTAGATTAATTGATCCTCAGTAGGTGGCTCTCGTTGTTCAAAATGAAGTTACCACTGATTGTCCATCCATTGTGCCCAAGGGTCCACTTCAGGAGCTTCCTCAATGTCATCTTCATCATCTTTCGAAAATTCGGAAGACACCATGTTAGAAGATACTATCACCCTATGAACATGACCAATGCTGGTATCAGAATCCCATGAGATAGAAGCAGAAGAGTTAGATCGTTCTTCTTCATCAGATTCAGAAGGTTCTGGAGTTGGAAGTGGTGAAGCATAACCTAGTCCCCGTTTCATTTTACTGTGGTACTGTTGTGATTTTTCTTTTGGAACAGCAATATGAAGAGGAGTTCGCCTTTCTTTACCGTTGTTGAGACCAGTTTTGAAATCATAGCCCATTTTACGGATGATTGCTTTGGATTGTGGACTATAACGGCATAATTGTAGCCTTTCTGTATCATCTCTATTATCATTATGGAGCATGATTTTTGGTTCTTCACTTTTATTGAAGAATATAGGCTTTTTATCCTTCTTTCGAGACGGTACTAAGAAGTACGACTCTTTTATTGAATCCAACGATATCACATTTTGCAGAGATGGTACAACTTCTATTGTAAGTAGTTTAAAACTATCTAGCATATCCAAATAACACTGAGTATAGCAAGAGACATCAGTATACTGTAAAGGAGATCGATTACAAGGAGGGGGCTTCTTGCGACGAATATCGATTACAAGCGGCTCAGTAGAGGTGCGCTCCCTTTGTTCCTGACTACCTCCCTTAGGCTGCTTCTTATGGGAAGGAAGATAAATAGTCAGTGGTTTGAAAGACTGAGGACAGGAGGTACGTCCTTTGAGTGGGATCACCAGAGTATCATTTGGTATATTTTTTTTGTTCTTTATCTGTGTCTATTGCCAGTACCACCTTCATGAATTTCTCCTTGTACATGCGAGAATCATTGCAGTATGCTTCAACTCCTTTGAAAGGATTCAGATCTGCAACCTCTTTTTGGACTTCTCCATTACCATCCACATATTTGAAACATTGGTGGAGAGTAGAAGGTACAATATTGTGTTCATAGAGGAATAGTCTTCCTAACAAAGCATTGTATGAGCCATGATTGTCAATTACATAGAAAGTCACCTTTGTACGAAAATTGCCAATTTGAAGTTTCAGGCGTATTTTTTCCAAAGGTTCACTTCGTCCTTGATTAAACCCCAAGATGGTAGTGATAGTTGTAGAAATGTTATGTACTGGGATCTTCAAAGCATCCAGCAAAGACTTCGGCATGATACTAAGAGCAGACCCTGGGTCAATCAGAATGCGATCGACTTTCATGGTGTCCACATATCCCGTGAAATAGAGAGGCCGATCATGACGATTGTCTTCTAACAACATGTCATCTTATGTAAAAGTAATGTCAGGCATCAATTCAAATACACTTTGACAATGTGCACAGCTGACTGGCTTCTTTTCAGGCTTCTTGAGAAGAGTAAGATAAGCGTCAGCCTTCATCAAGGCTTCACTTAACGTCTCTCGAGTTTCTTTTGAAAGACGTAAGAGTTCAAAGATTGACAATCTTGCTGAAGTATTGGCCAATTGAGCCAATATATCAAAATTGTAAGGCTTTTCAAGTCCAAGAGATGAGAACTTCTTCAGTGCTTTGTCAAAGCGAACATGTTGTTTTTCTTTGTCCACTGATGTCGGTTTGGGAGGAGATGGTTCCACTACCGGCAGGGATGTAGATGGTATATTCTCAGCAGGTGAAGATGATGTAGGAAGAACATCAGAAGATGAAGCAGGATTCTCTTGATTTTCAGGATATTCCCGAAGATAGGGTTTCCCAAATCTAATACAAATTAGAATTTTTTCTTCTGCTACTGGTTCAAAGGATACCATGTTGCAGCTTTTAGATTTAGATTTGGAATGCTTCTTCTGCTTAGAAGAGGAATGTGTTTCAAAGTCTGCCACCAGATCTAGATGAATCCACATAATCTCTCCCATGTCAGTTGACAGCGGAACAAGACCTTCATTTTGAGGAGGTGGTAGATTCACGATCTCAAGAGTAGTTCTTGGATTGGGGACAACGCCATCTTGTACAAGTTGTGGTGAAAAATCACCAAATTGCACAGAAACGACATTAGCAGTTACCGTCTTCTCGTCCTGCTGCAGAGTAATTGATCCAGAGTTGACCAACTCTTAGATTTTGCCTTTAAGCACATAACATGCTCTGGTTGGATGCCCTTTAAATCTGTAATAAACACAATATTTAGGGTGATCGGTTTTATCCACCTCTTTTGGCCGTTTTGTCTCTGGCAGCTGAAGCTTATTGCTTTTGATTAAGCAATCAAAGATACTCAATGTATCATCTTCATTAAAAGAATACTTCTCTTTTGGACGAGGTGTCTTCTGTGGTGGTGCTGATGGAGTATGTGCTGTCTGAGTGACGTTGACAGCCAAAGACTCCTTGCCCTTGGGATTGATGGCCAGTATTTCTTTATCCTTGCGGTTATTCTGGCGATTATTACCCCCGGGTGTAGAATGTTTGTCTTGGTTAGGATGAGTCATTTGAACTCCTAATTGTTTGAACTTTTCAGCACTGACCTCAGCTGCCTTGGCATTTACAATAAAAGAAGGCCAATCTTGAAATTGTGTAGATCCCATCCACATACTGATAATAGGCAATAAGTTTGATTTGCAAGTGTCTATTGTTACAGTAGATAGAGTTCCTAAAGGCATTTTGAGTGCCTCTCGGCAGAATCTTTCAATAAAACTCTCCGTGGATTCATTGTGCCTTTGTTTAATCTTAATGAGGGCAGACATTGTCATGTTGTTGACTCCCTCATAAAACCGTTCCAAGAATATTTGCTTGAAACCAGCAAAAAAAAGTAATGCAGCCATCAGGCAAGCTACGATACCAGTCGTATGCTGCGCCAGCTAAACAACCAATGAACACTCTGGTAAGGAGAGCATCATTCGGCTATAATTGGTCAGTCATCACCTCAAAGTGATTGATGTACTGACTTGGAGAGATGCTGCCATCAAACAACATAATTGTCGAAAGCTTGTATTTAGGAGGGAATGGAACCTCCTTCCACTCTGTAGGATACGGTTGCTTTATGTCCAGTCTTTGTAGCCCATCCTTCTGCTTGAAAGCCTCAAACTGAGTGCGTAAGAGTTTCATAGCCTCATTAGCATCCCCTAATGTTTGGGAATTGGTGGACTGGTTAGAAGTGTTAGGAGGAGGAACAGCGTGGTAATTACCACCCCCAGCACCAGACTGACTGGGATCAGCTTGAATTGGCACAGAAGTAACCTGAGGAGTTGGTACCCCCAGACTAATAGGTACAAAAGATGCTATAAGCTCAGAATTTGTAGCAGGATTTACAATCAGTGGCACTGTATGTTGAGCCACGATTATAGTGTGCATGCTTGCAACCATTTCTGCCATGGTCTTCAATTTGTCTTCTAATGCAACAATTCGTTGCTCTTGATTGGTTGAAGTAGAGGCATCTTGATCTTCCATAATGGTATATGCCGTCAATTCTCTTGTTACTATTGATGAGATAGTTTGTTCAGAACTTTTATTATCTGCATCAAACTCTGAGAAAGAGTCCTCTCTTAGATGGACGACGGGGAGATCTTCTTGATTAAAGACAACTTGGTTCAAATGTCGATTTCTTGATCTAGTGTATTGAAAGACACCTTCACTGGATGCATGAATTCGATCCAAGTATTGTTGACTGGGATTACGGGATGCATTACGTCTTGGACGTTTCCCACCCCCAGTGCCTTGAGAAGTCATATTGACAGAAGCATATAATAGCTCGTCTTCATCTTCTATTATATGTTCGGGAGTTGAAACATAGTTCAGACGATCGAAGACAGATCGTCGAGCTGATTGGCAGCAACAGTTGATGACGACTTCATGAAGGCATTAGCAATCTAAAGAGTGATTTAAAGATGAAGGAGATATTCCTGCAGCCTCCCGTCTTTGCGTAATATGTTCTCGGAGATCAGTTACCACTACAGGATGAGAAGAAGTCGGAGGAACATATTCCTTAATGATGTTAGGAACATGTCTCATATTCTTCAGGTGTTTAGTTTCCTGAGTGTATAAAGATGTACTTAATTCATTAGCATAAGTGGTTGGGTCATTCTTTTCAAACTTTGGCTTCTGATACAGAATGGCCTTTGGCATAGAGTTCTTACGTTTCACCAAAGTTGATACTGGTTGACGCCTATTGAGATAAGTGCGTAAATCAAAAAATTCTGCTCCAGGTGTCTCTATTTGTGATACCCTCAATTTTTTTTGCTTAGATCTTGAAATTTGTAAGGTGGGAAGATCTTGACCAGACCCCATAGGGGTAGGTAAGATGCCACTTTGATCAGTATTCTTTCCGATATTAAAGATCCGAAGACCTCTGCTTAAAGGAATAGAACCTGACGTGTCTTCCTCTGAGTCATAGACCAGGAAAGTTTGAGAAAAGACCAAAAGGTGCTTTCCTTTATTTTGTAGAGGGTTAGCTAAGAAGCGTTCCCCTCTGTTCTGTTGTGAGACCACCTTAGGCACGGGTTGCGCCAGTTGAGGAAATGTCAAGGAATTCTTCCCTTTGTTCTGTCTAGTGGCAGCACTAGAGCATTGTTTTTCCAAGTTTAGAACTTGAGAATTGGGAGACGGAATAGCCAAAAGACTAGTTCCCTTAGGTTGCGCCAGAGCAGCAGACTGCGCCTGAGTCACTGGTTGCTTGGGTTACGCCATAACACTACGGGCTACTGGTTGCACCCTAGTAATATAGGCTACTGGTGGCGCCTTGGCAGCAACATGGGTAGACTGCGCCTCAGCAACGGCCTGAACAGACTTTGTCTTGGTAGTAAAGAGAGTAGTGGACTGCGCACGGGCAGCAGAAAGAGTGGATTGCACCCTTGTAATATAAGCAGGATGTGCCTGAGCCACTGAGGCGGATTGCGCCTTAGCCTCTGAGCACTCAGGTTGTGCCTGGGCAACAACAATTACGGGAGACTTAGGAGTCCATACCGTCCTGTTCTTGGCGATAGCCACAGTACGCTTGTTGCTCTTGGTGTTGATCATATTTTCGTAGGCTGTCTGGTTGACCTAAACAACCAAAGTCTTCTGTGTCTGGTCGATCGACGCAGTATCACATTGAGTTGTCACCTTCTCATCGACGGAGAAAGTCTTTTTCCGCAGAGTCGCCATTTTGTTTACAAAAAACAAAAAAGTTTATTCCAAACATATAAAAGAATAGTACAAAGTACAATGAATTCTGGAAAAGTACAATAGTAGGAATCTGATCAGAAGACGATCACTTTATCCCTTGGACTATGTGAATTTGAAGACTAGAGCCTCTGGAGAATACAGCAGCAATTTTGCAAGAGCTCTTGATCTCTTTGCTTGTATCTGATGCATTAACAATGATTGGAAACTCTATTTATAGAGTTCAGAAAATAACTGTTTTAGCAGTTATTCTGATGTGCGCGAGGCTGGATTGTGCCACATTGGGTTGCGCCAACCTCCTGTTGCGCCAACTTTTATTCAGTTATAAGTCATGTACTAACTGTATTTAGAAGCGTGGCATCATATGATTGAGATGTGCGTGGTCGTGTACTGTCACAACCCGCACCCTAGAGTAAGGGCACGAGACGTGGGTACGTCCAGCCTACGCCGCACTGTCGATGGTAGAACGCTGTCCTAGGTCAACATCTAACAATATAAAGGTACCTGTACAGTATATACACTCTAAATGGAGGTGACATAGCAAATACAGTCTCAATCACATCTAAGGTAGAGCATGATAAAAGATAGATAGATAGATAGAACAGAATGGAAATCACAGAGATACAATCCAGATGAGTCTAAGTGTCTAAATAAATACATATCCCAAATACAACTCAGAATCTCAATACAGTAATCCAAAAGATAATAAAAGACATCATAATCTAGAGGAGTGTCATCAACTGCTAGTGGGTCCTGCTGCTGGTCCAAGTCACAGCAATCCTCTAGGGTCGTACCGTAATACGTAGGGCAGAACGCCTCATCCTTGTCCTCTGTAATATTTCAACAGGTCCAGTCAGGACAGGAGCGAGCACAATACATCTCAACAAATCATAACAGGTTAGGAAATATAAATATGCTAGAGAGTAAGATACAGGAAACTGAAAGAATAACATGATGAAAAAGGAAGACTGTAAATAAATAGATACAATATATAGAGAACTAACAGTGCTAGTGATTCAGAGTACAAGACGGTTATGTAAACGGCACGATATTGTACACGAGTAATCTAAAGAGGTTGTACACGAGTAATCTACTGGATTGAATACATAACCACTTCTACTCTCCCGCCCCAATCAATACATAAGGATCTAGCCAAGTTATGTTATTGTACACGAAGTATAGTCGTACACGAAGATCATGTGAATACATGAGTATACACGATTTCACATGATTTGTACACGAATGTCACGAATACAAGGAGTACACGATGCTCACGATAAAGTACACGAACACGAATACCCGATGTATCCGCTAAGGGGATAACATCGCACGATAAGATCCATATAGTACTAATCCGTGTTTCCAACGTGTCAGCATCATGTAAAGTAGTCTAAAGCAGGAAATATACTCCTAAGCAGGATATGAAATAATCAGAGATGTACTCGCCTGTATCCTGAGTATCTGAAGAGTATCTACTGTCCGAGGAGTGGTGTCTGTCTCCTATAGAACAGTACAAGTCACTATAAGTCTAAAATGATAATAAGATGCATTACAATACATTCTATATGAATCTAGGTCAATCTAGACCAAAGTCATCTCTTGGTCAACTAGACTAGTCAAACTAGGTCAACTAGGTCAAACCTAAGTCAAACAAGTCTCACTAGGCCTAACTAGTCTATTCCAGCAAGCACACACCATTTCTAGACTATACAAGTCAACTATACCCTATACTGGCATTCAAGCCACACTCATAGGTAATGAGCCCTAGGCTATAGGCCCATATGCTATATTACCTATATACCAACCCACATATTCACATATACACTTTTTTTTATTTTTTTTTATTTTTATTCATATATATATATATATATATATATATATATATATATATATATATATATATATATATATATATATATATATCTAAATATATGCATCTCATATATATATATATATATATATATATATATATATATATATATATATATATATATATATATGTATGTATATATATATATAAATATATATATATATATATGTATATATATATATATATATATATGTATATATATATATATATATATATATATATATATATATATATATATATATATATATATATATATATATATATATATATATATATATATATATTTTTTTTTTTTTTTTTTCATATATATATATATATGTATATATATATATATATATATATATATATATATATATATATATATATATATATATACCTAGAGTGATAGGTAGAGGGAAATCATGTGCTTGTGTACATGTGTGTGTGTGTGTTGAGAGTGTGAGTGATATAAACATGTGTGTTAGCATGTGGCATAGTGTCATGAGAGTGTCAATGGGTTAAAGTGTGTGGCATGGTGTCAAGTGAGGGTCATTGTGTGTATGTGTCATGGTGGGGTGAACATAGAGTGTCAATGTAATTTAGAGTGTGTGTGAGAGCGATATAAATGGGGGTGAAGGGTGCACTGAAATCTGGTAACAGTGAGTGAGCATGGCAGTTACTAACAAATACCCAATTCCCTCTTGACAGTTCATATCAACCCATTGAATCAATTTGAATTCCCCATTCCCTTTACATAATCCATTAACAGTGAACTATAGAATGTATAAGAATTTACATGGCAATGATCATTCAAATTTCAGTTTAAGGAAAGGAAATCAATTCTCAGTTTAGAATAGGAATAGAAAATGGAATTAATTTCTCAGGTATTAGGTTGACAGTTTATATAATCTTCAACCCCACATTCGAAACATATATTCCAATGCTTGATAACATCAAACCAATAGCTAGCCAATGACAGTTAACATATGAAAACAATTTTGAATTCCCATTTACTAATAACATCAAACCCATCACATAGATCCATAATCAGTGAACTAACTAACAGGAATTTAATCTAACATGTAATAGGGAAATAAATCAAGTCAAACTAATGTGAGTATCAGTCACATTATCGAAAGCCCAATCTCAATGTCTAATATTCCATTTCTCAATGCAAAAACCTATCTAACTTGAAAATCAAACTAACATGAACTAATACATATGTTCAGGAATTAAAAAGATAATTTATTCATCAATTAAACAGTTAAAACTGGAAATGAACTAGTAAAATATCAGAACTGGAGCATGTGGAATATCAGTCTCGTGCACGTGTTCCTTGGGCTCGTGCACCCGACACGACACGACACAAACCTTGTGCTTGTGTCCTAGTGTCGAGGGGGTCTAGATCTAGGATGTGGACACCCTGAATTGGGTCCACGACACGTGTATCAGTAGCCAAAATTGGCTGAACCGATACAGTGAAATATCAGTGCATACACGAATACGTGTCAGATACGACACGAGGACTCATGCAACTTGGAGAGCCTCGTGTCAGTGTCTGCCCCGACCTGTGTGTCAAATATCTCGTATCCAAGTGGCATGTCCAACGAGTAATTGCCCCCGAGTAGCAGGGAACTGCTACGCGTGCGTGTTCGCGTGTCCAAGCCGACACGACACGACACAATATTCACCCCAGTCAACCAGAAACCAACAAGCAAGACCAAACCCTACTTTTTTATTTAAACACAATCAGAAAATGTGAACGAAATGCCCACTGTGGCATTTCGTCGAACACTTGGTATGCCCACTGATACGTGTCCGATACGGACACGTAATGGACGCAAAACCTAGCAAAATCTATACCAACAGTTAGAGGAATCCTAGGGCTTCATATCCATGCCTAGAAATCACAATTTGATAGAGGGAAATAGAAGTTACCTAGGTGTGTCAAATTGCTCAAAAAGCTCCAAAGAGGGGTGTTCTTCTTGCTATCCAAACTTCACCAAATTGTTCCTCCACTGAAATTTCTCACCATGGACAGAAAGTATATAGGGATTAGATCCTAATGCAAGAAGTTTGAAGGAAAAAGGAATTGAAATGGAATAGATATGGATTGGGGAAGATTGAAATTTACCTCTTTTTCCAACTTGCTAATTTCCTAAAGGAGGCTAGCCCTAGATGGAAGAGGCATTAAATAGGGTGTGGAACCCAAGGTGGCCAGCCATATATGTAGGGCTAGGGTTAGGGTTTCATTAGTTTGGCTATGGGCCTTAAATCATAAGCCATGGTTTATGAAGTCACAAGTTATTAATCCAACCTATTCAATATTCTTATTTCCCCAAATTAATTCTAATGACTAGGATATGGTTAAGTTAAACTAGGGTTTCATAATCTAACCAAGTGGTCATGGCTAGGGGTAGCTTCTAGGTCAGTCTCCAAAGTCACCATGAGTCAAAGTCAAGAATAGCACTAAATTAAAATATACCAAAAATCACTTAAATTCCAATAATTCTAATTAATACAATATAATTCCAAATAATTTCCAAAAATTCAAAAATGACCAAAATACCCTCAAGCTGAAAATGTGGTAGTGACAAATCTACCTCCCTTAAAATAATTTCGTCCTTGAAATTAAAGGGCAAAACTAACAGTTGAGAAGGATAGATAATCATACCTCACGGTGCAAACAGATATGGGTATCACTCGTGCATCTCATCCTCCCGCTCCCAGGTCGACTCTCCTGGAGAATGATGCCTCCATACGACGCGAACCAAGGGCATCACCTGGTTTCTCAGCATCTTCTCTCGGCGATCCAGAATCTCTACAGGCTGCTCTGGATAACTGAGAGTAGGTCCAACCTTAATCTCCGAATGATCATGCACATGGCCAGGGTCAGCCACGTACCGTCTCAACTGTGATACGTGGAATACGTTGTGGACACCCACTAGTGCAGGTGACAAGTCTAGCCTGTAAGCCACATCACCGACCCTTCCGCTGATCACGAAAGGTCCGATGAAGCGCGGGCTAAGCTTCCCACCTCCACCAAAATGTATAGTACTACGAGTCGGAGATATCCGCAGAAAAACCATGTCTCCAACCTAATCACAAGCAAGGTCTCAAGTTACTAAATAATCAAACACGATCAAACAAACAAATCAAAATACAACCTACTTCTAATCCTATCTCTAAATCTGTACCTCAAACTCCAACGGCCTCCGGTGGCTATCGGCCTACTGCCGATGTCTGTCCTGCGCCACGCAAAGTCTGTCCCTGATGAGCTTCGTCTTCTCGGCTGCGTCAACAACCATCTCTGGTCCCAGTAAAGCTCGCTCTCCAACATCATCCCAAGATAAGGGTGTACGATACCTACGCCCATACAGAGCCTCGAAAGGTGACATCTTAATGCCGGCCTGATAACTGTTGTTGTAAGCAAACTCTACCAAATATAGATGATCCTTCCAGGAACCTCCAAAATCCAGGACGCACGTCCGCAGCATGTCCTCAAGTGTCTGAATAGTCCTCTCTGACTGTCCGTCCGTCTGGGGGTGGTATACAGTACTAAACTTGAGCTGAGTGCCCAAACTAGTCTGCAGACTCCTCCAGAAATAGAAAATAAAGCGACTATCCCGATCTGAGATAATGCTGACAGGGACTCCGTGAATCCTGACTATCTGTCGCATGTACAACTCCACAATCCTCTCTGTATACGTACCCACCTTGAATGGTGTTTGCCATTGATTGTAAAAGTACAGAATAGTTTTATGAAAGGACTGAACTTAGACTCACAATACAAACTCGCTTGTACAAAGAAAGCCTAGGGACGAAAGCCTAGGTACAGCAGACTAAGTATAATTGTTTATTTTAGATTCTGGGGGGGTGACGATAGAGGCTCGGGAAGGCGACGGCAGCCCTGCCTTACTCCTTGGACGATCAGTGTGCAGCCTTGACTCCAGAAGATTTGCTTAGCGTTGAAGAAATGCTCTCTTTGCTCTCTTTCTGCTCTTCTCTCCAAGTATTCTGGTGCTCTCTCTGATCTCGAAAAGTGCTCTTGTGTGCGCCTCTCTCTATGTATGCGTATCTCTTTTTTTATGTCCCTCTTTCACAAGGGAATGGCACCTTGCTATTTATAATAGTGGAAGCATCATTAGGGTTTACAATGATTGCCTCTTTGAGATGGCGACGGCCTGTGGATTGGTCAATCTAGGCCATTTGTTTTGATTATGACGAATCCGAACCATTGAGTGTAGATTACACCAAATCTCATCAACAATTAATGCTGATTGGAATAAATCTTCCTCATAATGATCTTCTGATGTCTGCGAATAAATTTGATCTATTCTCCTGCCACGTGTCCCAGATTATTGGGATTTGACCCAATCTTTGATTGCAATAAATCTGAGAAATTGATCGGCTTAGGACACGTGTCCTAGGAGCCACTGGGGGGATCTGAACCGCATGATGATTGAGCCGTATATGATTTTGGGCCGCATAATGTTAGGGCCATGTGTCAGGGCTGCCTGGGTAGTGGCCCTCCCTCGAGCCTTTGAACCGCATGGAGGGGATCATTGCTAGCCGCATAGGGATACATCCACCTGAGCCGCATGGAAATGGTCCTCTTGAACCGCATGAGAAGGCCTCTGCTTGAGCCGCATGAGGCTGTCTCGGCCTGAGCCGCATAGGACGGCTTCATTCTGAACCGCATGAGAAGTCTTTGCTCGAGCCGCATGAGGCTGTCTCGGCCTGAACCGCATAGGACGGCTTCATTTCTGAACTGCAGGAGGAGTCTTTGCTCGAGCCGCATACGATTGTCCACGTGTCAAGGCCGCGTGACAGCTTCTGAATCTGGGGGGATCGTGTCAGAGATTTTCTTCGCTTCCCAAGGAGTCCGTCATTATGAGGGAGTCATAATGATATCTTTGTGTCAGAACTGTCACCTTGTCAGAGCTGTCAGCCGTCAAGGCATTTAATGTAGTAAAGGACAAAGAGGAGAAGCTGTTGAAGGCCACGTGGCTCTGGGCCTATCCGAGCCGCATAGATGCTTGAGCCGCATGGACACCTGAGCCGCATGGGCTCTCTGAGCTGCATGGGCTCTCTGTTGATTTTGGGCCGCATAAGGCCCCCTGCTGCCTTTGGGCCGAATGAAGCTTTCTGAACCGCATGAAGCATTCTGGATTTTGAGCCGCATAAAATCCTCATGGGCCGTATGGAGCTTTCTGGGTTTTTAGTCGCATGAGACACCCCTTCTTTCCTTGTGCTTGTGAAGGATCACATCTCGCAAGTCAAGGACATCTCGATCAACCTTTGCACTCGCTTTGTGGACCCGGGTATCTCGAGCACACGAGTGCATAAGTATCCTGTTCGCTCCCCGATGCGGGACTAGTAAAAGTACTTGTCCTTGATCTTTGTTGGGAGGCTCTTGAGAACCACCCTATCCGTTTGCCGCCGGGGGCTGGACACGGGCGGTTCTGTACAACTTTCCATTAAAGGCCCGCGTAGCGGGACGCTCTGATGGTCAGAGGTTGGGACAGCTAACTGAGCTCGACGAGCCCGTGCTGCCCTAGACTTCTTCGACTTAGCACCCGAAGGTGCATAGTAGGAAGAGTCCAAGTTGGAAGGAAGGAAGAGAAGTAGGTGCCCTTTTCGAAGGAGAAGAGGGGACTATATTTATAGAATAGAGTGAGCCCTTTCTTTTTCTTCTTTCTGATGTGGGACTAAAAGCAATATTTTCCATGCTTCTACAAGACCCCCTTCAAAGTTTTCAAATTGAAAATTTGGAATACTTTGAATAAGAAGCATGGAAAGTAGAGTTGTTTTGGTGTGGAGATCCTATCAGAGGTAGCATGGACGTGATAGGTTTGAGTACTTCCGCTGGGGATTTTGTGTGGACTTATTATCCTTGGCGTACTTTGGTTTTAGGTACGGATAATAAGTTGAGAGATGGAACCATCATATTTACTCAGAGGTGGTGAGAACATGGTAAATATGGAATTAATGGTAGAGCCTTCCTACTCAGAGGTAACGAAGACGTGGTAGGAGTGGACTTAGTGGAGGATATTTGTGGGCCTATTATCCTTGGCGTATCCTGGTTCAGGATACGGATAATAGGATGAAAGGGAACCAACATACTTACTCAGAGGTAATGAGGACATGGCAAGTATGAGGGTTTTACCGTAGAGTCTTCCTACTCAGAGGTAATGAGGACATGGCAGGAGTGGACTCAACGGAGGATATTTGTGGACCTATTATCCTTGGCTTATCCTGGTTCAGGATACGGATAATAGGATGAAAGGGAACCAACATACTTACTCAGAGGTAATGAGGACATGGCAAGTATGAGGGTTTTATCGTGGAGTCTTCCTACTCAGAGGTAATGAGGACATGGCAGGAGTGGACTCAACGGAGAATATTTGTGGACCTATTATCCTTGGCGTACCCTGGCTTAGGATATGGATAATAGGGTAAAAAGGGAACCAACATACTTACTCAGAGGTAATGAGGACATGGCAAGTATGGGGGTTTTACCGTGGAGTCTTCCTACTCAGAGGTAATAAGGACATGGCAGGAGTGGACTCAACGGAGGATATTGGTGGTCAACAGAGGACATTTGTGGTCAACAGAGGACATTTGTGGTCAACAGAGGACATTTGTGGTCAACAGAGGACATTTGTGGACCTATTATCCTTGGCGTACTCCGGTTGTGGGTACAGATAATAGATCGAAAGGGGATCATCATACTTACTCAGAGGTAATGAGGACATGGCAAGTATGAAGGTTTCTTCGACGGAGCCTTCCCATTCAGAGGTAATGAGGACATGACAGGAGTGGGCTCAATGAAGGAGGGCACATAGAACGACTCAGAGGTAATGAGGACATGGAAGTTCTATGTAAGGGGTGATTTGTTTTTGGCGGAAGTGGAACGACTCAGAGGTAATGAGGACATGGCCGTTTTGGGAATTTGTGGATCGGTTATCCTTTTTGTGTACTAGGAGTACGGGTAGTGGATCATGAGGGAGGATCTCTTCCAGAAAGAAAGATCAGAGGTATGGTCATACATGACTTGCTACCTAAAAGAGTGACCGGGATGTGAGTTCAGAGGTACTAGCGGGTACATGACTCGAGAATCGGGAGAATGGTGAGCGTGAATTCAGCGGTACCAGCGGGTACATGACTCAGAAATCTGGAAAACTATGAGGGTGAGTTCAGTGGTACCAGCGGGTACGTGACTCAATAATCTGGAGAATGTTGTTTAGACCTAATATTTTTTCAGGAACTTGCTATTGACGGGCAACATGAGCAAGTCTCCATTTTGCTTAGCGAGGCGGTAAGCACCGTTGGAGAACACGGCCTCGATGACAAATGGACCTTCCCATTTTGGCTGGAACTTGCCGACGGTCTTGTGAGTCATGACCATTGGCCTCCGGACTGCCAGAACAAGATCGTCCACCTGGAATGTTCTGATTTTGACCTTCTTGTTGAAGGCTCCTGAGATTCGTGCTTGGTATAGCTCGATCCTTTGCTGAGCTAGGAGGCGCTTTTTATCTAAGGCCTCCAACTCTTGTAGTCGACGTCGGTAGTTGTTATCCGTTGTCAATTGATAAGTGAGGGCAACGCGGAGTTAGGATATTTGAGTCTTCTAATGGGAGAACTGCCTCACTCCCGTATACTAGAGAGAATGGTGTGTTCCCGGTAGCTGTTCGGACTGTAGTACGATACGTCCATAAACATTCGCCGAGCTTCTCGTTCCAGTCGCGTTTGTTGGAAGAGACAAACTTCTTGAGGAGTTTGATGATTGTTTTGTTGAATACCTCTGGCAGCCCGTTCGCTGCCGGGTTGTATGGTGTCGAAGTAATATTCTGGATGCGATGTTTGTCGCAGAACCGATAGAAAGCGTGGCTTGCAAACTGCGGACCATTGTCGTGGATGATCCTCCGGGGTAGTCCAAAGCGATAGATGACGTGATGCTTAAGGAAGCTGATCACGTTTGAAGTCTTGACTTCTGCAAGTGGGACAGCTTCCGCCCATTTGGAGAAGTAATCAGTGATCGCAAGTATGAAGCGATGTCCTCGGAAGGAAGGTGGGGTGATTGGACCAACGATATCCATTCCCCATGCTTCGAATGGCCAGGACGCCACTGTCGGATGTAGAAATTCGGATGGTTGGTGAATGAAGTCCGCGTGGACTTGGCAGGCTTTGTATTTTCTAGCATAATCTATCGCATCTGCCACCATCGTGGGCCAATAGTAGCCCATTCGTCGAAGACGGTCCTGCAATTTAGGACCGGGCTGGTGGGCCCTGCAGACACCGTCATGAGCTTTTCGTACGGCTTCTTTGGCTTCTGCGTTTGACAGACACCGAAGCAGTAATCCGTCGTAGGAGTGGCAATACAGCATTTTTGTCTCTGTATCGTAGAAAAATCTGAGAGAACGTCGTCTGATGGAAGTGGCTTCCTTTGGGTTCTCGGGCAGGATGTCGTAGACGACGAAGTCGATGAATGGTTGTCTCCAATCTGGGGCATCATCGATCGTCTGGGCGGAATAACTCGCCACGAATTGCACATTGTTCTTGGGACAGACCAGTTCGTGGCCTATCACATCCACTGATTGGCGATCATAGTTTGGAACTGCTAGGGAAGCGGCAAGACCAGCTAGGGCATCAGCTTCGATATTTCGGAGTCTGGGGACATGTTCGATGAAGAACCCCTCGAACGACGAGATGATGTCAATCGCTATTTGGTGATAAGGGATCATGTCTTCGTGGCGGACCTCGTATGAGCCCCGGATCTGATTGACGATTAGTTGGGAATCGCCGTATGCTTCAAGGTATTCTACCCCCAGCTCTCTTGCAAGTTGGAGGCCAATGACCATAGCGTTGTACTCGGCCACATTGTTAGAGCAGGGTTCAGTGAGGAAATAAGCGCGGTTGATCACCAATCCGGAAGGGGAGACCAGCACTACCCCGACTCCGACGACGATATTGCCTTTAGGTTCGGTCCTTAAAGCACCGTCGAAGAACATTCGCCATATATCATCGTGAGAGGTTGCATGCGAGTCGGCGACCTCATCTGGGATCTCTTTATATATTCTGGAAGACTCCGAGCCTAGGTGGGCTGCTAAGAAGTCTGCCAGGGCTTGACCTTTGACTGTCTTTTATGGAACGAAGATCATATGATAAGGGGACAGCAATATTGCCCATGTAGCGAGGCGAGAGCTGAGTGCCCCATGGTTTAGTCATGAGGACCCTGAGAGGGTTGACTCGTGAGATCACATGTATCGTTTGTCCGGTGACATAGTGCCGTATTTTCTGAATGGCGAGCACCAGAGCAAGGCATTCCTTCTCCACAGCGGTGTATCGGTGCTCTGGCCCAATCATCATTCGGCTGAGGTAATATATGGCTTGCTCATAGCCTGCGTCGTTGTTTTGTGCCAGCAGAGCCCCGAAGGAATGTTCCATTGCTCGTACATAGAGCAGGAATGGTTTCCCAAAAACTGAGGCCACCAAGACTGGAGGGTTCGACAAATATTCTTTGATGCTGTCGAAGGCGCGCTGGCATTCTTCATCCCATACGAATGAGACGTCTTTCTTCATGAGATGGGTGAATGGTCGACATCACCCGGAGAGGTTGGAAATAAATCTCCTGATGTAAGCTAGCCTCCCTTGAAGGCCTCTGAGTTCGCGGAGATTTCTCGGTGGACCCATCTCCATGATTGCTTTCGTCTTCTCAGGGTCTACATGGATACCCTGTGCAGTGATGATGAAGCCCAAGAACTTCCCGCTGGATACGCCAGGAAGGACTTCGTAGGGTTCATTTTCAAATTGTGCGCTCGCATTAGGTCGAATACCGTTCTTAGATCCTGCAGATGGTCTCCCTTGCAGCGATTCTTAACGGCTATGTCGTCAACATAGCACTCCACTGTTTTGCATAAGTGGTCTCTGAAGATGATGCTTATGGCTCTTTGATATGTGGCACCGGCATTTTTCAAACCGAAAGGCATGACTGTGTAGCAGTATGTGCCAATTGGTGTTCGGAATGATATATGCTTTTCGTCATCAGGAGATATTTTGATTTGGTTGTACCCCGAGAAGCCATCCATGAATGACATACGTTCGAAGCCGCAGGTATTGTCGATCATGATGTCTGTGATAGGAAGGGGGAATTCATCTTTGGGGCACGCCTCATTCAGATTGCGGAAGTCGATGCAGATTCGAATCTTCCTATTCTTCTTGAGGACGGACACTATATTGGCGACCCAATCGGGATGTTGTTCCTTACGAATGAAGCCGTTGGCTATCAGTTTGTTGACTTCGGCTTCGATCGCGTCCATGATGTCTGGGCGAAAGCGTCGCTGTTGCTGCTTGACTGGCTTCGCATCCGGTCGAATGTTGAGTTTGTGAAGAGCAATGTCGGGATTTAACCCTGGCATGTCTTCATAGCTCCAGGCGAACATATCAATGTATTCTCTGACAAGTTCTAACAGCGACTCCCGCTCTTCGTCTACTAGGCTTTTACTGACGAAAATTGGTTTTGGAGAAGATTCGCTGCCGAGGTCAACCTGTATGACTTCATCTTCAGTAGGAGGTTCTCTCAGTTCGAACCATTTTTCCCATTGTGTATCCAATTGCTGGGCCCACGGCTCTAGCTCGAGGATCTCGGGGATGTCTTCGTCTTCTTCGTAAGCGTCGGCGAATGCCATGTTGACTGACAAGACTTGTCTGAACACGTCTCCGATGCTGGTATCCGAGTCAGAAGTTGGTGACCCGGTTGAATGTGACTGCCAGTCGCATTCTTCATCTGAACTCTCAGGGGTCGTAGTAGGCGTTACATACCCTAACCCGCATCGAGTTTTGCTATAGTAGTCCCGTGGTTTGCCTGCCGGGACTGGCGGCTTCAAAGGTAATCGTCGCCCAGTGCCGTAGTTCAAACCTGGCGTCGTCTCCAGATCATACCCCTGTTTTTGCATGAGATATTTGGATTGGGGGCTATAAAGATACATAGGCAGTCTTCCGGCATCTGATCCGAGGTCGGCTTCCTCTATGGTGAAGGGATGCGGGTCGTCCTTCCAGCCGAAGGTGATTGGACGGTCCCCTCCTTCGATTATTCGGTAAGCGCCTTCTACTGGAGTAAGCTGGATTGCGGTGTACACATTTGTCACTTGTGTGTGTAGGTGAGTGCCTATACCGTGTTCCATAGCATACATTGTACATAGCTTATTGAGCTCGGTGTAGTTCAAAGATAACCCTTTATTGATGAAGTAAGGTATCTTTTCTAGGGAGATTACATCATCAGTAGAGGGAACATCAGTGTGGGCAGCCACATACTTAGCTCCAATTCTTCTTCGGCTAACCACTATGTGAATGAAGACTGAGAGGACGACCTGGGGAGCCTAATTGTCAGCGGTTCAGTTGATGGAGCTGAGCGTGGGGTTGTTGGCAGACTAGTAACCCCCAGTTTGGCCTTTGATGTGGAGCGAGGAGTGGCTGGTTCGCTAGCAGTGTCAGACCTTGTATCGGGGTGACGACCCTTCTTGGGAAGGCGTATCGTCAGTGGCCTATCGGAGGGATTGAGCTTCTCCGTTTGGGGTTGACCGATTCTCGGCAGTCTGATTGTCAGTGGCCCCGTTGTGGGTCTCGACACTTGGTCGGACCTTGGCAGCCGAATTATCATCTGCTCCTCCTGCGCCGAGAGGCTGATCGCATCCTTCTGCAGAGTGGCAGTAAGGGGTGCGGACCTGCCCGGTTTGCGAGCTTGGAGGTGGATCGTCAGAGGTTCTTCTGATCCTGTGGCTGTCTTGGTACTAGCTTGTACGTCTCCTTCACCAAGGTGCTTCTTCGATTTTTCGTACTGGCAGGAGTCTGAGTAGTAAGATTCGACCCCTTTGAAGGGATCGATATCAGAAAATTCTGTCCTCACGAAGCCGTATTTGTCGACATATTTGAAGCACTGGTGTAGCGTGGAAGGCACGATCATATAATCATGTATCCATGGGAGCCCCAAGAGGATGTTATAAGAAGTGTCTGCATCTATGACGTAGCAGGTGACTTCGGATTAGAGATCGCCAATCTGACACTTCAGATGAATCTTCCCGATTGGATAGCTCCTGCCCGAATTGAAGTCGCTGATGGCGGTGCTTGTGGGTGTCAGGCGATGCATTGGGATGCGGAGATGATGTAGTAGACCTTTCGGGATGATGCTGATGGAAGAGCCAGGATCAATATGCATCCGATCCACCATTACGTCGCCGATGTATCCAGTGTAGTATAGTGGACGATCGTGCAGGTTGGTTTTAATGAGCATGTCCTGCGGAGTGAAGACGATGTTTGGCATTGCGCCAGTGCAGGCACTGTCCTGGAGACCCACAGGTGAGTCCTCCACGGTGAGGTTGGATTGAGCCAGATAAGCATCGACATTTTGGAGTGCTTCACTCAATGCAATCCGAACGTCCTTGGAGAGCCTTAGGAGTTCGTACAGTGACAACTTGGCCGGTGTGTTAGCCAATTGCGGTAAGATGTCAAAGTTGTAGGTCCTTTTTAGCCCTTGGGCTGCCTCTTTTCGGAGGGACTTGTCGAAGCGAGTCTCCCTCGGCCTAGGCTTGTCGGTCGTCGAAGGCTGAGCCGGTCCCGGAGCATCAGTTGCGGTGGGTTGATGATTTTCAGCTGGATTGTCAACCACAGGTTGGGATTGCGCTCCAAACTGCGTGACGACAGCTGTAGCTTCCTCGATGTCTGCCGAGATTGTGTGGCAGGTCCTGACTTTTCCACTTTTCTTCTTGTAGGTGGAAGATGGTGTAGGCCAAGTCACTTCTGATACAAAGTCTGGATGGATCCACATGACCTCCCCTCGTGATGTGGTGAGGGGTACTAGACCAGTAGCCTGATCTCGGGGAGGTCAAAGATTTGTAATCTCTATGGTTGCCAGAGGGGTGGGGACCACACCGTCTTGTGTTTCCGTCGGAGGGAAGCTGCCGAATTGTACCGACACTATATTGGCTGCCACGGTTACCTCTTCAAAATCGATGGCCAGAGCGTTCGAATCGATAAGCTTTTGGATGTACCGTTTCAGCTGGTAGCAATCGTATGTAGCATGATGGACATAGCGATAATAATGGCAGAACTTTGGATTCTCTATTTCCGCCGGCTGCGGTTCCCGTCTTGGTGGAGGAAGCTGAATTCTGTCTTCTTGTATGAGCATGTCCAAGATGGGCTTGACGTGACCGTCTTCGAAGGAGTACATGATTTGCGGCAATTGTTTGTCTGCTGGCTTTGGCTCAGGTTTCTGTGCCGTGTCGGCCACCATAGCCTGCTTGCCTTTGTTGTCTCGATTGTTGGAGGAGCTACCCCCATTGTCGTTGTTGGGACGTTTGCCCTTGTTCTTCCCGTCTGAGATGTGCAATCCCAATTGGCGAGCCTTCTTTAGTCGTTCTTCGGCGCTCGTGGCACTGATGATGAACGTCTTCCAATCCTTGAATTGACTTTCGCCCATCCAAAGACTGATCGTTGGAAGCAGTCTTTTTTGGCAAATTTTAATCAAGGAGGAATCCGAATTTTCGGAGGGCAGCTTCATGGCAGTTTGGCGGAACCGCTCAATGTAGTTCCTTGTCAGCTCCTTCTTCCCTTGGACGACGTCCATGAGGGTGGACATGGTGACGTCCTGCCCTACTTCGTAGAATCTCTCCAAGAACATGTGCTTGAAGCCGGCAAAGGAGCGGATGCAGTTGTCTGGTGCGATACCAGTCGAAGGCGACTCCTTCCAATGCCCCGACAAATAATCGTGTGAGAATGGCATCGTCATGGGGCAGATGGTCAGTGGTGCCCTCGAAGTAAGTGATGTATCGACTTGTCGAGGTCTTGCCATCATAAGGATTGATATTGAACGGCTTATATCTTGGTGGGAATGGAACATCCCTCCATGTAGCAGGGTATGGTTGCCGAATTCTGAGGTCTTGAGAGTTTTCTCGAGCGTGGAACATGGCTCGGTGCTCCTGGACCTCTCTTCTCGCTTCGCGTGCTTCGTCCACGGCGGTAGGGGCCGTTGTTTCCGGAGGATTGTTGCCCGGGTTTGGTACCGCCGAATTTGAGTTCGCATTGACCGTGGGACCCGTGCTTGTTTGGCCAGGCGTCCCTCCTTACAGAGTTGGAAGGGCCACTTTAATCTCGTCTACAGACTTGACCAAAGCAAGTAATATGGCTTCGAGACTGTCGATGCGCTGGCGATCACTGGAACCACCTTGGTTGCTGTCTGTCATGAATATCATCTTCTCATGAGGAGAGATAGACGGAGCGGTGGAGGAAGCGCTCTCCGAATCGTACCCCTGTAGTGAGAAGTCATCGGGGTATGTGGGTATGTTCCCTTCTGATTCAAACTCGGAAGGAACAGTACCCCCAGCCTCCGAGTTCGCCTCGTCTTGGGAGTTGTGGATGTCGTCGGGGACGTCGAGGTTTACTGTATCTGATGGGAGAGTTGTCTCCCCCGACTCGTCTTCTTGGAACATCGGGTTGCTATGGAGGCTCGGAGGGGTGCTACCCCCAGCCTCAGCAACCCTCTGCGTTATGGACGACGAATTTCCCCCTGTAGCAGATTTCGTCTTAGAGTGAGTACCTTAGAAAACTCCAGTGGTGGGCACCCGCTTAGACGACAGTCTTTTAGTCGCAGTGGTTGAGATTTTTGGGCTGGGAATACTTGTCTTCTTTCCCCTTCCATCAGTGGGGATTTTTCGAGCAGAGTTACAAGATACGACGGGAAGTACCTCGTCTTCTGAAGATGGCTGTCGCAGTCTTTAAAATACGGACTGTCGGCTTTTTTGTGCTGTCGTACTGTTGCAGCAGCAGTTGACGATGACTTGAGTGCAGTGGCGTCCGTGAGAGGACTTTTTGCACCCCGATGCGTCTTCTCTTTCCTTGCGTTTGTGGAGGATAGCCTCACGCAAGTTAGATGGGTCGGGATCGACCATCTCTGCTCCCGAAATTTTGGGAGACATTTGCGAACCTCTCTGTCCGTCCACCGCCGGGGGCTGGACTCGAGTGGTTCTGTACAACTTCCTATCTGAGGCCAATATAACAGTATGCGGGACGCTCGGATGGTCAGAGGGTAGATCAGCGGATCGAACTCGCCAGGCTCACGCTGCCTTAGACTTCTTCGCTCTAGTGGGTAAGGGCATATAGTAGGAAGAGTCTAAGTAATACTGGAGAGAGTCAGACATGTCTTCTTGGGTGCACAAGAGATCAGGGCCATAAGAGAGACGGTCGAAGACGGAACCGCGTGGAGTAGGCATCATACGGCTGTCTTCGGTGGTCTGTATGCGGTTGGCAGGCGTAGCCGCATAGACCTTCTTCATGCGGCTTGGAGTCTCAGCCGCATGATTCTTCTTTATGCAGCTGGATGATCTGGCCGCATGGATTTTCTTCATGCGGCTGGTGGATCCACCCTCATAAGCCTCCTGCATGTGGTTGGCAGGAGTGTTCGGCTTCTTCTTGGGACGCACAGAGTCACTCTTTGCCCCTGCAAGTCCAGCATCGTAGTGTTTTCCTTTGCCGGACTTGGGAACAGCAGAGTTCTTTATGGCTTGAAGTGGAGCCGCATGAGAATTGCCCTCGTCATCTTGGGCAGCAGAGAGTATCCCGTCCAGAGCTTGTGGAGGAGCGAATGACTTTGGCCTCCATTTGCAGCGAGCTTTCTTTGTGCGGGTTCGCTTCTGGATCGGGCCAGCACTTCCTTCAGAGAGCATCTCTTCGAATGCCTGTTGGTCGAAATGGACGACCATCTTCTGTTGCGTGGAACCAAGCTTGGCTGCATCCGACTGCGTCACCAACTCCTCAGCCGTAGAGAAGTTTGTCCCCAGCAGAGTCGCCATCGTATTTGCTATTGATTGTAAAAGTACAGAACAGTTTTATAGGAGGACTGAACTTGGACTCACAATACAAACTCGCTTGTACAAAGAAAGCCTAGGGACGAAAGCCTAGGTACAGCAGACTAAGTACAATTGTTTATTTTAGATTCTGGGAGGTAACGATAGAGGCTCGGAAAGGCGACGGCAGCCCTGTCTTACTCCTTGGACGATCGGTGTGTAGCCTTGACTCCAGAAGATTTGCTTAGCATTGAAGAAATGCTCTCTTTGCTCTCTCTGCTCTTCTCTCCAAGTATTCTGGTGCTCTCTCTGATCTCGAAAAGTGCTCCTGTGTGCGCCTCTCTCTATGTGTGCGTATCTCTTTTTTTTATGTCCCTCCTTCACAAGGGAATGGCACCTTGCTATTTATAATAGTGGGAGCATCATTAGGGTTTATAATGATTGCCTCTTTGAGATGGCGACGGCCTGTGGATTGGTCAATCTTGGCCATTCATTTTGATTATGACGAATCTGGACCATTGAGTGTAGATTACACCAAATCTCATCAACAATTAATGCTGATTGGAAATAATCTTCCTCATAATGATCTTCTGATGTCTGCGAATAAATTTGATTTATTCTTCTGCCACGTGTCCCAGATTATTAGGATTTGACCCAATCTTTGATTGCAATAAATCTGAGAAATTGATCGGCTTAGGACACGTGTCCTAGGAGCCACTGGGGGGATCTGAACCGCATGATGATTGAGCCGCATATGATTTTGGGCCGCATAATGTTAGGGCCACGTGTCAGGGCTGCTTGGGTAGTAGCCCTCCCTCGAGCCTTTGAACCGCATGGAGGGGATCATTGCTAGCCGCATAGGGATACATCCACCTGAACCGCATGCAAATGGTCCTCTTGAACCGCATGGGAAGGCCTCTGCTTGAGCCGCATGAGGCTGTCTCGGCCTGAGCCGCATAGGACGGCTTCATTCTGAACCGCATGAGAAGTCTTTGCTCGAGCCGCATGAGGCTGTATCGACCTGAGCCGCATAGGACGGCTTCATTTCTGAACCGCAGGAGGAGTCTTTGCTCGAGCCGCATACGATTGTCCATGTGTCAAGGCCGTCTGACAGCTTCTGAATCTCGGGGGATCGTGTCAGAGATTTTCTTCGCTTCCCAAGGAGTCCGTCATTATGAGGGAGTCATAATGATATCTTTGTGTCAGAACTGTCACCTTGTCAGAGCTGTCAGCCGTCAAGGCATTTAATGCAGTAAAGGACAAAAGGGAGAAGCTGTTGAAGGCCACGTGGCTCTGGGCCTATCCGAGCAGCATAGACGCTTGAGCCGCATGGACACCTGAGCCGCATGGGCTCTCTGAGCTGCATGGGCTCTCTGTTGATTTTGGGCCGTATAAGGCCCCCTGCTGCCTTTGGGCCGCATGAAGCTTTCTGAGCCGCATGAAGCATTCTGAATTTTGAGCCGCATAAAATCCTCATGGGCCGCATGGAGCTTTCTGGGTTTTCAGTCGCATGAGACTCCCCTTCTTTCCTTGTGCTTGTGAAGGATCACATCTCGCAAGTCAAGGACATCTCGATCAACCTTTGCACTCGCTTTGTGGACCCAGGTATCTCGAGCACACGAGTGCATAAGTATCCTGTTCGCTCTCCGATGCGGGACTAGTAAAAGTACTTGTCCTTGATCTTTGTTGGGAGACTCTTGAGAACCACCCTATCCGTTTGCCGCCGGGGGCTGGACACGGGCGGTTCTGTATAACTTTCCATTAAAGGCCCACGTAGCAGGACGCTCTGATGGTCAGAGGTTGGGACAGCTGACTGAGTTTGACGAGCCCGCACTGCCCTAGACTTTTTCGACTTAGCACCCGAAGGTGCACAGTAGGAAGAGTCCAAGTTGGAAGGAAGGAAGAGAAGTAGGTGCCCTTTTCGAAGGAGGAGAGGGGCTATATTTATAGAATGGAGTGAGCCCTTTCTTTTTCTCCTTTCTGATGTGGGACTAAAAGTAATATTTTCCATGCTTCTACAAATGGCAAGAAGTGGGCCGATTTGGTCAACCTGTCAACGATGACCTAAATCGCGTCTTTCCCTCCTGGTGTACGCGACAACCCAGATACGAAATCCATGGTGATATGCTCCCACTTCCACTCTGGAATAGGCAATGGCTGTAATAATCCTCCGGGCCTCTGCCTCTCTGCCTTGACCTGCTGACAGACCAAGCATCTAGCTACGAAGTGGGCTATCTCCCGCTTCATCCCGTACCACCAGACGTGCTCTCGCAGATCCCTGTACATCTTATTGGCACCAGGATGTATAGAGTACTGCGATCTGTGAGCGTCCTGCATGATCTGCTCCCTGAGCTCTCCACTAGGCACACATAACCTGGAACCGTGCCTCAAGGCACCATCCTCTGCAAGAAAAAACTCGCCATCCACCAGCCCTGCACGAACCTGCTCTCGGATACACCGTAGAGCCACATCCTCGAACTGCATCATCTTGATCCTCTCCATCAAGTTCGACTGTATCTGAAGGCCCCACAACTGTATCTGTTATCCGGGCACGATCACCTCAATCCCAAGGCTCTCCAAGTCTGCAAGCAAGTGCCGATCCATAGTCAAACACATAGCTGTCGGATACCCACTCAAGGTATCGGCAACCACGTTGGCCTTTCCCGGGTGATACTGTAGTGAGATGTCAAAGTCCTTCATCAACTCTAGCCACCTGCGCTGCCTCATGTTGAGCTCTTTCTGTGTAAACACATACTTCAAGCTCTTGTGATCTTTGAAAATCTCCACCCTCTCTCCATACAAGTAGTGCTTCCACAACTTCAGAGCAAAAATCACTGCTGCCAACTCCAGGTCATGGGTAGGGTAGTTCTTCTCATGGGGACGTAACTGCCAGGAAGCATAGGCAATCACCTTCCCATGCTGCTGCAAGACACAACCCAGCCCCTTCCCTGAAGCGTCACTATAGATAGTGAATCCTTCTGAACCTGAAGGCAATGTCAGAATCGGAGTTGTCGTAAGCCGCTTCTTCAACTCATCAAAAGCTGCCTGACACTCCTCTGACCAAACATACTCAGCATCCTTCCGGGTCAACCGAGTCAACGGCTCTGCAACCCGGGAGAAATCCTGCACAAATCTTCTGTAATATCCTGCCAGCCCCAAGAAACTCCTGATCTCTGCCACTGAAGTCGGCGCTGCCCATGCCTCAACTGCTGTGATCTTCTTCGGGTCCACTGAGATACCATCTCCAGTCACCACATGACCCAAGAAGTCAACTCTGTCTAGGAAGAACTCGCACTTCGAGAGCTTGTCATACAGTCTCTCCCTCCTGAGTGTCTCCAGAACCACTCTCAAGTGCTCCTCGTGCTCCTCCTCTATATTGGAATACACCAGGATATCATCAATGAATACCACCATGAACTTGTCCAAGTACTGGTGGAACACCTTGTTCATTAGGTTCATAAACACTGCTGGTGCATTGGTCAGCCCAAACGGCATAACCAAAAACTCAAACTGCCCGTACCGCGTCCTGAAAGCGGTCTTGGGAATATCCTCCCCCTTCACCTTCACCTGGTGATAACCTGACCTCAAATCAATCTTGGAGAACACCCGAGCTCCGTTCAACTGATCAAAGAGATCATCGATCCGCGGCAGTGGGTATCTGTTCTTGATCGTCAGGTTGTTGAGTGCCCTGTAGTCGATACACATCCATACCGACCCATCCTTCTTGGGTACAAAGAGTACCGGTGCACCCCAAGGTGAAGAACTCGATCGAATGAAGCCTTTGTCCTACAGCTCATCCATCTGCTTCTTCAGCTCCACCAACTCACTGTTGTTCACTCGATAGACATGCTGAGAAATCGGTTCCGCACCGGGAACCAAGTCTATCAAGAACTCTATATCCCTGTCCGGTAGAAGCCCTGGCAACTCCTCTGGAAATACGTCCATAAACTCTACAATCAAGGGATGTGGAGCCACCTGCTCCTCAACTGATGCAACACAGAAGACTCCGCTGTCCTGCTCTGCCTGCCGCCGGGTGTACTCGAACTCTGGCTCTCTTGGCGCTCCAAACAAAACTCTACCCCCTCGGCAATCAAAGCGGGCGTGATGCCTACTCAACCAGTCTATACCTAATACAATATCGTAGTTCGGTAGTGGCATGACGAGCAGACTCACCCCCAACTCTCGGCCTCCCAAAATAATGCTCCGCCCTCTGCAAACATCACTCACGATGATGACTCCACCCCCGGTCGTGCTCTTGCAGGTCCTAGGCAATGGCTCAGATATCAGACTGTGTCTAATAGCATATGATACTGACACAAAGCTGTGGGAAGTCCCAAAATCAAAGAGTGCAAAAGCTGGAGTGGAGTCGAGAAGAACCGAACCTGCTATCAACTCTCCGATGGCCTCTGCATCCTCGACCGCCATGGCGAAAGCTCGCCCCTGCTGTCCTCCTCCCCGTGCTTGCTGGTGCTGGTGGAACCTCTACTGCTGGGTCTGCAATGGCCCCTTCAGCTGTCCTGCTGGAGCCTTGGCTGCTCCACCTCCTCCTGGTACCGGACGCACGATGCTACTGGACAGTCTCGCATCTGATGGCCCGCTGATCCACACATCAAGCACCTACCAAGCCTCATCCTGCACTCCTCCCACTTGTGCCTAGGCTTCTTATAGAAAGTACAACTGATAGCCTGCTGCCTGGGTGCCTGCTGCTGCCCTCTCGGCTGCTGATGCTGCACCTGCTGAAAAGATGCCCTGCCTTACTGCTGATACTGCTGAACTGGCCTCTGCGGCTGCTGATGCTGGAAATAAGGCCTCTTGGCCTGGCCCCCACTGCTGCTACCACCCTGGAAGTCAAGACCCCTCTTCTGCTTCAACCCCAGGTCGTCCTCCGCCGTCATAGCCCCAGAAAATATCTCCACAAAAGTAGCGTTCCGGTCGCTCTTAGTCAGCGACCGAACCTCTCTAATCAAGCCTCGGCGGAACTTCCTCGCCTTCGTCTTCTCAGTCAAGTCATTTATGAATCGGGCCAATCGACAGAACTCCCCGGCATACTCAAATACCGTCTGGTTCCTCTGAGCCAGACCCACAAACTGTGCCTCGATGCCTCCCAAGGCCACATCAGGAAAGAACTGCTCCTTGAACAGCTCCTTGAACTGGGCCCAAGTCTGGCCCTCAAATCCTACCCTGGGATCTGTCTGGTACCACGTACGGGCTAAGTCCTGCATCTGACTGCCCGCTGCCTCGATCTGGAGTCGATCTGGTATCTCTGCCAGCCTGAATATCTCCTCGACATGCTCTATCCAGTCGTCTGCATAATGGATGCCCTCTGTGTCGAAGAACTCTCTGGGATGCATCTTCTGAAAGTCCTGTATGTCCTTCTTCCTCCGACGGGGCTGCTGCTGCGTCCCCTGAGCAGTCACCAACTCTACAGTAGTGCGAACCAGCTGGTGCGCCTCGTCTATCCCCTGACGGAAATCGGCAGTCTGTTGCTGCTGCTGCTGGTGGGACTCCAGAATCCTCTCCACGAAGGAGAAGAGATGTGCAGCATCTACCATCCCCGCAGGCGGAGGCTGCTGCGGTAGAAGGATCACGGGAATCACAGGGCTTTGCCTCCTGGCTGGTGGAGGTGCTCCTCCAAAAGCTGCAGAAACATCGACTCCTGAGGGCTGCACTGGCCCTGCGGTACCGGGAGCTGGTTGCTGGATACGAGAGGTGGCAGACCCCTCTCCAGCGTCTTCCGTCCCGGGGCGATACGATCTCGTCTCAACCATCCTAGAGACACATATCAAACAAGAAATAATTACTGAGAATGAGTCGAAATATCAAAGGAGGACAGTTTAAAATTCAAAGGAGACAATAAGCAGCAAAAGTAGATATACGGAATCTGATAAGGAGTTTATCCTAGTGTGATTGAGTACCTTCAAAATATCCTAATTCCTACTGCAGGCTGTAGTGATACTGTCACCCCCATTTCCTGTATTTCGTATTTGTACTCGTGATTCGATTTCGGCACGTATTTTATTTTCTCGACTTGTGGATTCGGGTTCTCGTAAATGGGTTTTGGACCACGGCTTGGTTTTATTTTGTGGAATTGGGTTGGTTTGATTAGGTTTGGTTTAACATGTATTGGTACACTTTAACCTACACTCTACCCTCAACACAACACAACCACCCTCATTATATCCCCACCTAATTTTCTCTCTCCTCTTTACTCTCCATTAATTTTCTTCTTCTTCTTCCTTCTTCCACACAACACCACACCATAGGCAAGTGCACCTTGCCATCAAATAAGCACCACTTTTTATTTGTCCATTAGCTAGATTAGGCCATAGAGAACAACCTTAGAACTTGACATTTTGTGATTTGGAGCTTTTATTTTTCTAGATCTAGGTTTTAACCATTTTCAAAATTCCTTGGTTTTGATCTATTTAACTTCGATTTTTGCATGTTTTGATACTTCCATGTGGAAGAGAATTCGATTTTACTCAAGTTAGAACTTTGAAAATCTAGATTTGGTTTTGATTTGATCAAGTTATGAAGAATTGAAGTTTTGAACCTTAGAGTTCTTGGAGTCTTCTTCTTGGCCTGGAGAAGAAGACAGCAGCCTGCGCTCTTTAGCGCAGGGCTGGATTGCGCATCCCCCCTCGGCCAGCGCTCTTTAGCGCAGCGCCGACCGCGCAGCTTGCCCCTTGGCGAACTGTGCTCAACTCGAGTGCGCATGGATTCATGCGCAGTCTATCCCTGCGCACTCCACTCATGCACAATCTATCCATGCGCCATCCATTCCTGCACAACCTGACTCCTGCGCAGTCTACCTTCTGCGCAATCTGACCCTGCGCCATCCATTCCTGCGCAACCTGACTCCTGCGCAGTCTACCTTTTGCGCAATCTATCCATGCGCCATCCATTCCTGCGCAACCTGACTCCTGCGCAGTCTACCTTCTGCGCAATCTATCCATGCGCCATCCATTCCTGCGCAACCTGATCCTGCGCAGTTGGTACCCTGCGCAGCTCACCCTGCGCCATCCATTCCTGCGCAACCTGATCCTGCGCAGTTGTTACCCTGCGCAGCTCACCCTGCGCCATCCATTCCTGCGCAGCTCACCCTGCGCACTTGGCACCCTGCGCAGTACATACCCTGCACAACCTACTTGTCTATGATGAATTTGTTATTTCCTGATCTTGGCTCTTCTATATTCCTATGTATATTAGTATTTTATTAGATATTTTACGCCCATTTTATATCCTTACGCCTTTTGACATGAACTTGATTTTGCTTAATATGTTTGGAATGACTATTGTACATGGCCTGGTATGACAAGGAACTAGCATAACACGACAGTGACCCGTATTGGTGCACTCCTGACATGACCAACCTGACTTGATAGTGGCCCGTCGTGGCGCACTCCTGACAAGTACCCTGACATGATTTATCTTGATAACTTGATAGTGGCCCGTGGCGGCGCACTCCTGACTTGACTTGACTTGTAACTTGTAACTTGACTTGACTTGCCTTGACACCGTGGGTGTTCCTGCTTGCTTGCACAATCCACTTGTCTTGTCTCGCATCATGTCTAGGACGTGACTTCCTGGGTACCACGGCCAGGGACTCGCGCTAAATTGGATTAAGCTAATGATTAGATCAAACTAGAACATGAAGAATTCCCAGTCACAGGCAATCTCGTTATCTGGGCGCTTTAATGGACTTGTAGCTTGCCGACGAGTAGAGCACATTTCCAGCACACTGTCATGTGTTGCACCCTCTAAGTCACCTAAGGGTACATTTGTCTCCCAGGCAATGTACCCACCTATAACTCTCAATCCGCGGAAGGATAACTGGATAGTCTGCAGGGCTTGGGACTGGAAATTCTCACTTGCATCTTGTTAGTAATTAGGCTTGTGATAACCCTAGTTAGTTAAAGTAGTAAGCCGTAGTACTTGCTTCACCGATTGTGAATGAATGGTGTCCAGCTCTGTCTAAGTCTTGTCTAGCCCCTGTACCTGGAACTCTTGATCTTGATTGCTTACTTATTTCTAACGATAAATGGGTAGAGACAGTGAGCTATTCAGGCGAAGGGGTACAATCCCGGTCCTTGTTTGGTTTAAGGATTGTAACCTGGCTTCCGGAATGGTTCCACGTCCCTAGTCGTTTATCGCCCTGTGTACTTTACTACTTGTACTTCTTTTATTTTCTGATATGCTGGCTTTTGTTCTTATTTGTGGCCTCCTTTGTGGCACTTGCTCTTTCTGGGGTTTGACCCAGCTGGTTTTGTGTGGCCAGATTTCGTAGCAGCTCCCGAGGATCTACCAAGCTTCCAGCCCAATGGTGACAACTAGACGGAACCCGGGCCAAGAGTGGGTTTTCCTTTTTGTTTCACCCACTTATATGTAAATTTATTCTTTTGAGGCGTTTAGCCGACGAGCACCTGTTAGCTCGATGCTCATTTACTTACTGTCTGCCTACGGGCTGTAAACATGATTAACAAATCCTAGGGTTGATCATGTATGACTGAACTCTTGCTAGTCCTATCATTTTGTACGACTAGCTTCATGATCATCCAATATGTAATATTTGGGACGCCTTATATATATATATTTGATGCTCTAATATCTTGTAACTCTGTTAATTGCTTGAGATTGAGACAATAGGCTTGACCTTAAGAGACTGCTGGCTTGTAGTAAACCCTCATATCTAGACAGCCGTGACCGTATAGTTGAGATGTATTCTATTTCAATATACGTAGCTGGCTATGTCTGCCCCCGCTCTCCAGTATTCTGGTTCTGGGGCGTGACAGATACTCTAGTTCGAATACCACTACATTTCTAAACGGCCTTCATGGGCCACCACTAAAAACGTGTTACGACCCGCACCCTAGAGTAAGGGCACGAGACGTGGGTACGTCCAGCCTACGCCGCAGTATCGGCGGTAGAACGCTGTCCTAGGTCAATACATGTACAGTATATACACTCCGAATGGAGGTGACATAGCAAATACAGTCTCAATCACATCTAAAGTAGAGCATGATAAAAGATAGATAGATAGATAGATAGATAGAACAGAATGGAAATCACAGAAATACAATCCAGATGAGTCTAAGTGTCTAAATAAATACATATCCCAAATACAACTCAGAATCTCAATACAGTAATCCAAAAGATAATAAAAGACATCCTAATCTAGGGGAGTGTCATCAACTGCTAGTGGGTCCTGCAGCTGGTCCAAGTCACAGCAATCCTCTAGGGTTGCACCGTAATATGTAGGGCAGAACACCTCAGCCTCGTCCTCTGTAATATTTTAACAGGTCCAGTCAGGACAGGAGCGAGCATAATACATCTCAACAAATCATAACAGGTTAGGAAATATAAATATGCTAGAGAGTAAGATACAGGAAACTGAAAGAATAACATGATGAAAAAGGAAGACTGTAAATAAATAGATACAATATATAGAGAACTAACAGTGCTAGTGATTCAGAGTACAAGACGGTTATGTAAACGGTACGATATTGTACACGAGTAATCTAAAGAGGTTGTACACGAGTAATCTACTGGATTGAATACATAACCACTTCTACTCCCCTGTCCCAATCAGTACACAAGGATCTAGCCAAGTTATGTTATTGTACACGAAGTATAGTCGTACACGAAGATCATGTGAATACATGAGTATACACGATTTCACACGATTTGTACACGAATGTCACGAATACAAGGAGTACACGATGCTCACGATAAAGTACACGAACACGAATACCTGATGTATCCGCTAAGGAGATAACATCGCACGACAAGATCCATATAGTACTAATCCGTGTTTCCAACATGTCAGCATCATGTAAAGTAGTCTAAAGCAGGAAATATACTCCTAAGCAGGATATAAAATGATCAGAGAATATACTTGCCTGTATCCTGAGTATCTGAAGAGTATCTACTGTCCGAGGAGTGGTGTATGTCTTCTATAGAACAGTACAAGTCACTATAAGTCTAAAATGATAATAAGATGCATTACAATGCATTCTATATTAATCTAGGTCAATCTAGACCAAAGTCAACTCTTGGTCAACTAGACTAGTCAAACTAGGTCAACTAGGTCAAACCTAAGTCAAACAAGTCTCACTAGGCCTAACTAGTCTATTCTAGCAAGCACACACCATTTTTAGACTATACAAGTCAACTATACCCTATACTGGCATTCAAGCCACACCCATAGGTAATGAGCCCTAGGCTATAGGCCCATAGGCTATATTACCTATATACCAACCCACATATTCACATATACACATATTCATATATATATCTAAATTAATAAAATACACACATTATAACTATATAGGCCACATGTAATATATGCATCTCAAATATATATATATATATATATATATATATATATATATATATATATATATATATATATATATATATATATATATATATATATATATATACCTAGAGTGATAGATAGAGGGAAATCATGTGCTTGTGTACATGTGTGTGTGTGTGTGTGTGTGTGTGTGTGTATGTGTGTGTGTGTGTGTGTTGAGAGTGTGAGTGATATAAACATGTGTGTTAGCATGTGGCATAGTGTCATGAGAGTGTCAATGGGTTAAAGTGTGTGGCATAGTGTCAAGTGAGGGTCATTGTGTGTATGTGACATGGTAGGGTGAACATAGAGTGTCAATGTAACTTAGAGCGTGTGTGAGAGTGATATGAATGGGGGTGAAGGGTGCACTGAAATCTGGTAACAGTGAGTGAGCATGACAGTTGCTAACAAAAACCTAATTCCCTCTTGACAGTTCATATCAACCCATTGAATCAATTTGAATTCCCCATTCCCTTTACATAATCCATTAACAGTGAACTATAGAATGTATAAGAATTTACATGGCAATGATCATTCAAATTTCAGTTTAAGGAAAGGAAATCAATTCTCAGTTTAGAATAGGAATAGAAAATGGAATTAATTTCTCAGGTATTAGGTTGACAATTTATATAATCTTCAACCCCACATTCGAAACATATATTCCAATACTTGATAACATCAAACCAATAGCTAGCCAATGACAGTTAACATATGAAAACAATTTTGAATTCCCATTTACTAATAACATCAAACCCATCACATAGATCCATAATCAGTGAACTAACTAACAGGAATTTAATCTAACATGTAATAGGGAAATAAATCAAGTCAAACTAATGTGAGTATCAGTCACATTATCGAAAGCCCAATCTCAATGTCTAATATTCCATTTCTCAATGCAAAAACCTATCTAACTTGAAAATCAAACTAACATGAACTAATACATATGTTCAGGAATTAAAATGACAATTTATTCATCAATTAAACACTTAAAACTGGAAATGAACTAGTGAAATATCAGAACTGGAGCATGTGGAATATCAGTCTCGTGCACGTGTTCCTTGGGCTCGTGCACCCGACACAACACGACACAAATCTTGTGCTTGTGTCCCAGTGTCGAGGGGGTCTAGGTCTAGGATGTGGACACCCTGAATTGGGTCCACGACACGTGTGTGTGTGACACGACACGTGTATCAGTAGCCAAAATCGGCTGAACCGATACAGTAAAATATCAGTGCATACACGAATACATGTCAGATACGACACGAGGAATCGTACAACTTGGAGAGCCTCGTGTCAGTGTCTGCCCCGACCTGTGTGTCAAATATCTCGTATCCAAGTGGCGTGTCCAACGAGTAATTGCCCCCGAGTAGCAGGGGACTGCTACGCGTGCGGGAACGTGCGTGTTCGCGTGTCCAAGCCGACACGACACGACACAATATTCACCCCAGTCAACCAGAAATCAACAAGCAAGACCAAACCCTAATTTTCTATTTAAACACAATCAGAAAATGTGAATGAAATGCCCACTGTGGCATTTCGTCGAACACTTGGTATGTCCACTGATACGTGTCTGATACGGACACGTAATGGATGTGAAACCTAGCAAAACCTATACCAATAGTTAGAGGACTCCTAGGGCTTCCTATCCATGCCTAGAAATCATAATTTGATGGAGGGAAATAGAAGTTACCTAGGTGTGTCAAATTGCTCAAAAAGCTCCAAAGATGGGTGTTCTTCTTGCTATCCAAACTGTACCAAATTGTTTCTTCACTGAAATTTCTCACCATGGACAGAAAGTATACAGGGATTAGATCCTAATGCAAGAAGTTTGAAGGAAAAAGGAATTGAAATGGAATAGATATGGATTGGGGAAGATTGGGATTTACCTCTTTTTCCAACTTGCTAATTTCCTAAAGGAGGCTAGCCCTAGATGGAAGAGGCATTAAATAGGGTGTGGAACCCAAGGTGGCCGGCAATGTATGTAGGGCTAGGGTTAGGGTTTCATTAGTTTGGCTATGGGCCTCTATGGGCCTTAAGTCATAAGCCATGGTTTATGAAGTCACAAGTCATTAATCTAACCTATTCAATATTCCTATTTCTCAAAATTAATTCTAATGACTAGGATATGGTTAAGTTAAACTAGGGTTTCATAATCTAACCAAGTGGTCATGGCTAGGGGTAGCTTCTAGGTCAGTCTCCAAAGTCACCATGAGCTAAAGTCAGGAATAACACTAAATTAAAATATACCAAAAATCACTTAAATTTCAATAATTCTAATTAATACAATATAATTCCAAATAATTCCCAAAAATTCAAAAATGACCAAAATACCCTCAAGTTAGAAATGTGGTAGTGACATGTACAGGATAGTAGACACGTCTTGAGAGATTAGTGGCATGTGCGCCACATCATCCTGCTTTGAAAATGAAAATTGTCTCAACTTTATCAGGTTGTGCGAGCTTCAGTCAACAAGTTAAACTGCGCTTGATTAGACTGTGCCTGGACAGGTGGCAGCTTTTGAGAAGAAGTCGTTCAGATTGTGCCTAGGCGCAACTAAGAAACTTGTCTGGATTACGCCTAGGCGCAACTCGCAAGATGTACAGGACAGCTGTCAACCCAATCTCCTCGAGCGGCACAATTCGCAGGATTCGAAGAGATTTTCCTCGTTCACTGTGTTTGTCAGTTGTCAGTGCTGTCAGGTAATGATGACCATTAAGTGTCAAACGACACGTAGATTTTGGCACAATAAGACTGGGCGCAGTCTTATATATGGCGCATCATGTTCAGTGGCGCTGTTTGTTCTCTGAGCTTTATATCAGTGGTGCAACTTGATTTTTGGGGCACAACTTAATCACTGGTTAGTAGATTCATGGCACAACTTAATTTTTAGGCCCTACACTACTAGGTTCCACAAGTTTGGCAAGAATGTCCTGCTTCTGTCCAGGGACAGCCGAGCTTTCTTCTATTTCTGGCTGAGTAGGCGATGGAAGCTCGTCAGAAGGAGTGTCGAGGGTGACTTCGATCTTCGGGATAACTCCCATCTCTTTAGGCATATCTTCTGAAGACATTTGCAAAGGAAAGAAAAGGGGTGAATGATGCTCTCAGAAAAGTTACATACTATTTATAGACAGAAAAGCCAAACATTCTGTCTCGGGAATCGAAACAACCTTTCCTCGAAAAGGCATGTTCGTTCATCTTGTGAAGAGATCTTCATTTACTTTTTGTCTCGAGAATCGAAGCAACCTTTCCTTGAAAAGGCATGCTTATTCATCAGTCTTTTCATCTCTATTTCATTTCGTGAATAGGCCTATATTTATTATCGTTTATTTACTTTTTCGTAAATAAAGCCACAAGATAATAAAAACTCAAAATCCCCTGTGGAGCATATCCGAATCATCAATTCTGTCTTTTGAAATCCAGTTGTTTTAAAAGATATCTTTTCTTTATGATAAAGTCCGTATTATCACAAATATAGTCTTCTTAGACGTATTTTCCCGTCTTTGAGTTCCAGTTGACTTGAAGATTATCAATATAAAAAATGAATTCACGTCCACATTACCTCTGGATTCTATTTTCTATATCATCACATCAAATCAGATCATAAAGAAAAGAAAATCATTCTTTATTCCTTCTTTAAAAACATGGATACATCTTGATGAAAATCTATTACATCTCAGATTTTTATTCTAAATCTAATAAATAAAGGTCTATTGCATCTTTGGATCTTCTTGTTGGTGCCAGTTCCTTGTCGACTCGACCTGAAGCAGCGAGCAAGGCAACGGAATCAACTCTGGTCTTCTCTCTCAGAAAGACCAGAAAAGAAGGACGAGGGGCATCAACCCGAAGATGTCCTATTTCCAGCGCAGGAAGAGATAGGAATATGCTCATCCTTCCTTGTGACACAATTCCTAGTTCTATCGCAAAATGAACTCTTTTACCCAAATATTCGGATTAGAGTTGACTCCACCGTCCAACTCTCCATGTATAAAGGCCCTTCCTACCATCTCGACGAAGCTTTAACATAAAGAGTTCTGAGCTCTCTGATGTGTGTATCAAGGTGGTCCAGCTCCATAGCATTCAAGATCACTGATACCAATTCTGAAGAATCTTGCCAACCGATTTCCTGCAAGAAGTGAACAAGAAAAAGTTAACGAATTTACAAAGTGCAATGATCAAATCTGTACAAAAAATCACAGGTTGTACCAAAACTTTCATGTTGCACAAACGGATGTATTGTGCCACGTGCAACGGATGTATTGCGCCACGTGCAGTATCTGTATTGTGCCACGCGCAGCACCTGTGTTGTGCCGTATTTTATAGTACAATATCTATATTGCGCCATATAGCGCAGTATCTGTGTTACGCCATATTTTGCATATCGTAAATCTCTGTTGCGTTGCATCGTGCAAAGTGACGGCAACCAAACCCTAAAAAGGGTGGCACAAGTCAGAAAGTGCACCAAACTCTAAAAAGAGAGGGCGCACAATGAACAGAATAATAAAAAAACCCTAAAAAGGATTTGGTTGATATGGACGATGCATGGATCAATGATCAAAACGCTTACCTTCCACGGCCAGGTTGACAGTCTCTCGTCGTGACGAAGACGAAACGTATTGATACGCATATCGTTGCTTTCTGCATGATGAAGTGCGAGATGAAGGCTCAGCGAAGCACTTTCCTTTCTTAACATCGAATCGCCTGGGCGCCATTAGGGTTTGTCAAAGAAGCTTCTGAGTCAGGAAGAAGAAGAGATAGCGTTGTCAAAGGAGATCATGAAGAAGAGAAGGAGGTATGGTTTCGAGAAAGTCACATTGGTGAAAAATGAAAGGTCCAAAGTGTACGGCTATTTATAGCCCAAACAGTTACACAATTTATGCTGAAAAATCGGGCTCGAGTTGACTGGCGCAATCCAGACAAAACTAGCATAATTCAAAGTATTTCAAAACTTCGAAGTATTTTCATGTTTCGAAAACTTTGAAGGGGGTCCTGTAGAGGCTAAAAATTAAGCTATGCCACCTATTAAAGTGTTCGATCATCAGATGGTGCCAAATCATTACATTGCGAGAAACCATCAAGTTGTGCAGCATCAGGTTGTGCCAACATCTGGTTGCGCTGGAGTCAGGTCGTGCGAGTTCCACGTAGTACACTTCCTCGAGAAGCTGTAACGGCATCATTATTACCTGACAACTGACAGCACGTACATTAAGGAAAATCCATTCGAATCCCGTGCAACGCGGCGCTCGAGAAGATTTTGTTAGCATGTAATTAATGCTGACAGCTGGTTCATGCAAGTCATTAAGTAGCACGAGAATTAATCAGTACAACACAGAAGACCTAGTCAAAGGCGCCATTCGTTGAGTTGAGCCCATGCGCAGCCTGACAAGTTGGCGCCACTTGATCAACTCTTATTTTAAAGCAGGGTGACGTGACGCGCAAGCCACCAACTTCGCGAAGCGTGCCCACTACACTGTCTACGACCACGTGCATCTCAATCAAACGATGCCACACGTCCATAGCAGTTGGTGCAACCGCTCGTGCAGGTTGTTACATTGCGCCCACGCGCAACCTGATGAAGCACGCACAAGATGATCAAACAGTGTTCAGAATAGAGTGACGTGGCGCACAAGCCACTAACTTCGTAGAACATGCCCACTACACTGCTCATGACCACGCGTATCTCAATCAAACGATGGCACGCGTCCACAACAGTTAGTACAACCGTTTGCGCAAGTGAACAAGAGGCGTGCAACCTGAAGCGCGTGTAACCCAGAATAACTGCTAAACAATTCTTTCAAGAACTCTATAAATAGAGTTTCAAATTAATCTCAAGGGATAGAGAAAGATCATAATCTCTTGCTAAAGTGCTGTTGCATCCTCTAGAGGCTTGTGTCTTCGATATCACATTGTCCAAAGGATAAAGTGATCGTCTTCTGATCAGATTCCTATAGTTGTACTTTCCCAGAAATCAATTATACTCTTGTATTATTTTCTAAATTTGTAATAAGACTTTTGTTTTTGCAAAAAATTTATTACTAGCAATTATATTTAAGATTAGTTTACAAAATTATTTAAAATAGTAGTTGTATTTGTACTAATAAAATAATTTAATTTTAGTTAATAATCCTTTAAAAACAAAATTCGAATATTTCTAAGAAAATATTTTGATTAATTATAACAAAAGGATAGGTTTAAATTAATTATTATGGTGTTAATGGAAAATATTCTGGTAAGATTTCATATTGAAGTATTTTGTATAAGAAGGATCCTTAATTATTGAGTCATGGTTGTGGTGTATTAATAACTAAATTAATTAAAAGCATAATAAATAAGTATGCGATAATAATATCCATCAAAGATTTATGAATTTATTTTAGTCATATCTATTTCAACCTATGCCTATCTCTACTTAATATGTGCAATTGATTTTTCGTATAGTTGTTGTTCCTAATTATAGAAAATCCTAGTCTATCCACTAAACAAAGGTTTAAATATATAATTATCTATTCCTAACCGATCCTCACTACAATATATATGGAAATCCCTTTCCTATGCATATGAGGCCTTGGTCCCTCTCTATCTCTCCCTCTCGTTCTTTATATATATATATATATATATATATATATATATATATATATATATATATATATATATATATATATATATATATATAAGTTTATATGTACGTACTTTGCACGTATTTTAATTAGAATATCATAATGTTAGTTGTCGTCTTTCCGTCTTTTTCAGGTGACTATTCATGTATTTGTGCTTTCTTTTTACAATTCCAAGAGATTCGAAGTATGATTTTTTTTAATTCCCTATTGAGAATAATAACATTTAAAAATGGTAACGACAGAAAAATTTATTCATTGAAATATGAAGAGTTATATGGAAAAATGAAACTACATAACATGCAAACTTTATTACTTTGACTCTTAAACATAAATGACATGCAAGTTGACATAATAATATCATGTTTATAAAATACTCGAGGGTATTCTAAGAATTTAAAAGTTTCACCACCAAGTTTTCCTATTGAATATATATCTCTTATACAAAACACAAAGGTTTTTGAATCCTAGGGCTGACTGTGCCAAGATAAAGAGTGGTTGGAATTTAATCTTGGTGAATCAACGGTTGTGGGGTTTTATGGGGAAGAGCATTATTGGGAGTGGGGTTTTATGGGAAAGAGCATTATTGGGAGTGGAATTTTATGGGGAATCCAAAGATGGGGATTTAATATTTTGATGGTAGGGATTTAATATTTTGATGGGGGCCTCATAATGGTTGTGGATGAGCACTATTGAGAGTGGAATTTTATGGAAAATCCAAATAAAATTCACATCCAGCAGTGGTTGGGATTTAATATTTTGATGGGGACCTCAAAATTATTATTATTTGTTTAAAATTGGGGGTCCAAAATTTTGAGGAACTAGTGTATATATACACACACACACACACACACACACACACACACACACACACACACACACACACAAGATCATCCATGGCCAAACCAAAAAACAAATCCCTGGAGCCGACCTCGTTCTCCTTCGACATAGCCAACCGTTGTCATCCCCCACGAGCACCAACACCGTTACCAAAAACCAGCCAGCATCAACCACTATCAGGCAGTACCGCCACCACCATCACATAAACCACCACACCTACCACCCGTGCCTTCAAAACACCAATAGCCAATATCAAATCCTGTGCCGAAGTGTCCGTGTCTACCAACATAATTTTCGTATCCAACCTTGGGTCGGACCCCGGGCATTCATGCCCATGTGTACAACCGTTCTTTTCATCCAGTTCCTTACAACCGCAATACAAATCCTTTGTGTCCAACACCCGGACACAGGACACCAGAAACGACAAGACAAAGCAAATACCTAAACTTTTGCCACTATGTGGCCGCTGTCGAAACCGAGTGCCCCGCCGGGCGTTGGGGATTTGCATGGTTCCCAGTCGGCACCGCCAACCGCACTTCCGCTCCCATCGCCTGCCCTTTCTTCGACCCCATCGACGTACTGTGAGTCCCCGACGACGAGCCACAGCACCACACGCTACCTGGCTGCCACTCGTGTGCCCTCGTCCATCGTTGTCCCATCTGCATCGGCCGACTCTCCGTCGGTTGCAACCGACCGCGCCAAGGACAGTACCGACACGGACGCTGTCGCCACATCTCCAGCTGCCTCCGCGCGGCAGAGTCTCCGGCGAGCGCCGCCTGGATGCGAGCGCCGCGACGTCATGCTCCGTCGACCACCTCCGAATTTTTGCGCCTATGCACCCTCTCCCCGACGATCGAAGCCAGGTCAGCTTTCCCCTGCTCATTCTCTGGTTTCGAGGAGAGAGAGCTTTCCAATACACTTCCTCCAATTTTCCTTTGCTTATCATAGTTAGATATTTATACTATAAATGTTATTATTTTATTACTATTATCATCAGTCACAGAAATTAGTAATGGTACTATTAATGTTAGATTATTATCATTAAACTTTGTTGTCACTGGTTATTAACAATAATTATACTTATTATCTTCATAATCTAAATTGTCAGGATACTCATATTAGGTATTATTAGTATCCATTATGACAAGTAATATTATTAGTAGGGATAGATATATGTATATTATATATTATATGTTATTATGTTCTTGAACATCATTAGTGTTATTTATATTGTTCTCAGTATATATATCTATATATATATATATATATACCTTCTAATAAAATATACTTTGGGCTTGGCCCTTCATCTACTTTCAAAATTGTTAGGATATTACCATATTATTTTACCTAAAATATAGATTTTGACTAAAAAGTATATTTTAACAAATATGTTTTAGCCTAAAAATGACTTCCTAGATTTTCAAGTATTTATGAAAAAGTTTTTGACTAATAAGGAATGCAGTTTTTAAATATCATAAATAGTTTTTGAAATAATTTTCAAAATAGATATATAGTCGCTTAAGGGTTATGACTAATTAGTTTATAAAAGATATTTAGATTAAAGGAGTAACTTTTCTTATATCAAATTCCCTTCTAGATCAATCCTTCACCGTAACTAATCGTATTCTCCCGTTTCTTGCGACTCCGAACTTCTTCACCCCAGCCAATGGGACTACTCGGACTCAATGGAAATATCTGTCTCACCAGCTAAGGACCCCAGACGAGTACATTTTTGATAGTTTTCATATTTGATCATCTCTATGATTCATGTATTTAGTAGTATTTTACATTGATATTCTGTTGAATCTCGACACGATTGTTACACGAGATAGTAGTTATGGATTCTTTATATGTTGTTCGTGACCAATCTATTATCGTGTTCGTGATTTGTTTGGATCCATGAGTACTAGCCGTGCGGAGAAGTACACTAGTAGACATATAAATATACCCAGAAACATTCTATTATGTCTGATCGTGTCTGATAGCAGTCGCACAATTCACGTGCGGGGTGCCGGATTTACCCTTAGCCGTTTACATATCAAAAGTGTATTTCAACTCACCAGTTAAAGGTAGTCTTGCTATATTACAGTTTTTGTTTCAGTCATTTATCATAGTTACATTATTATCTTAAATGCCATGCTCTCCTGTTTTTACTCACATGTCTCTTGCCATGATTCTCTGCTGACCCACTCATCATGTACTTCAGTATTATTTACTGTTTTATAGATTTTTTTTTAAATTATTGGAACTGCTGTTAGAATGTACTCGTTCTATTCCTGACTGGAAACTAACATTTTTCAGGTTAGTCGCGACTTCTCTAAGCATTTTGGAAGGCATGGGTATGCTAAGGTCAACCTAGAAGATAGATAGATTAGTTATTTTATTTTATTTGTAAGACAATGTACTTGGATTGAATGTGAATTTTGAAATATTGTAAAATAATTTAGTTTTTGAATGAGAAAATAAAGTTTTTTTATTATGTGATTATGAGCATCATGGCCTTGATAACGTTCTACCGCCGACACTGTGGCGTAGGCTGGCTTGGACACGCACTCGTATCCCAAAAAGCAAGTGCGGGTCGTGACAAGTTTTTGTGGTTGCCCATGCAGGTCAGTTTTTGTAAATTGTGCAAACTCGTGATAGTTGTCACTCCTCGTTCCCAGGATACGTATTTTTATACATGTGCAACTCATATATATATATTTATTTAGTATTTATCATGTATTATCCTGTATTTAAATTCTTTTAAATTTTATGTTAATTAATTATCTGCATTTTATTTCCTGTAATTTTATTTCTGCATTTTATTTTCTGCTTTTAACCTCTCTGGTTTGCTTTCGGGTTGGCCTTGGATGGACCTGGTTAAACCCGACCCAATAACCCCACCTACCACCACCCTTCCTATTTAAGCCCCCATCTCCTTCTCTCTCCTCATAACTCTTATTCTTCACCATTACTTCTTCTTCTTCCTCATCACTCTCTCCACCAACCCAACAGCAGGCAAGTGCAATCTTGCTTCTTGCTTGGAGAACCATTTTTATGGTTCATTTCTCTTCCTCTCATGATTCTAAGAGAGTTTAGTTCTTAGCATTTTTGATTTCCTGGGCTCGTTTCTTACAGATCTAAGTTGCTGTGTTTTCGGTTGACCATGGGTTTTGATCTCCCAACCTGGCGTGCTTTCTGAACTGGGAACTTCATTTCTGGCTGGAACAAAGGTTTAGTCACGCACACGTTCTTACGTGTCTGTGTGAGTTTTTAGTCACGCACACGTTCTTACGTGTCTGCGTGAGTTTTTAGTCACGTACACGTTCTTACGTGTCTGCGTGACATTTGAGTTACGCACACGTCTTTGCGTGCGTGCGTGAATTTTCAGTCACGCTCACGTCTGTACGTGTCAGCGTGAATTTTAGTCACGCTCACGTCTTTACATGCCAGCGTGACATTTGAGTTATGCTCACGTCCTTGCGTGCGTGCGTGAATTTCTTATCACTTTCACGCTCACTTATGAGTGCGTGAATTTTCCTTCATGCTCACGCTGTGCGAGCCAACGTGAACCACTTTTCACGCTCACGCTGTTTACACGCTCACTCCAACCTGCTAGACTTGGCGTGACTTATTGGCCTTAGCATAGACTTATTGGCGTGACTTCTTGACTTGGGTGTTTTTATTTGTTCTATAATTTATTCATTTAATGGTGGCATGATAGTTCTCCTATTCTATCCTGATGCTTTTTGCATGAACTCGATAATCTTGGCATGTTAATATTTTTGATACATATGGTTGTGTAGAACGTGCCATGTGTCTTGATTGGTTTATGGATACCCAGTAAGACTGGAATTTAACCATAAGAGTTATAGACTCGACCCCATGTAATACTAATTGACTTTCATGCCTTGTTACCATTGATAATAATGGTTATCTTGACTAAAATTGATCATGCGTTCCTAGTTGGAACTAAGAGACTGGCTAGTTGTCTTATTGAATTGAATGAATGAGACACGTTCATGTAATGAACTATTGTACTCGATTAGCCGATCCCGAATATTGGCATACAGGCACATGCAAGCTTCAAATTATTTATTTGTTTATTTAGTTATTTATTTATCTTACAAAATAGCTTGTGTACTTTATGGTCAAGGCATAATTATTCCGTGGTTAGATTTGATTGTTGCATCACGCTATGTAAGACCTACAACCTAGCCGCACTGGTATCATTGTAGAGTTGCGCATATCGTACCCCGTACGAAGGTACTCATTTGAATGACCATGATCCACGGCATGGGATTTCACTTAACGTAGAGACTATTAAGTTAAAATAAAATAATGATGACATGGAGAGAATGGATTCCCGACTTCTTACATGGCAGCCCTCTTGGGACTATTAGGTGTCCGACAGGCCGGCTGGTTCCCACAGATACTGTAAATCTGTCACACGGGCGGGGAACGGTATCTGCTTATATTATTGTACATGATATATTAACGGCGGGCGTCCCGCTGGGACTCGTCTAAATACATGATTGGCGCAATTGATTGATTGGATAGACTAGCCTTGCTTGCACATAGTAAGAACTGAGGAATCCCTATTTGCATAATTCCAGGATAACTTGGGACTCACAATAGCAAGCCGTAGTAGTTGATTGACCGTTTAAGATGATTTGTTTGTGTACTGTACCTACTCTGTTGCCTAACTGAGATGATCAGAATGTCAGGACATGACGGGCCAACTTCTGTCCTTGTTTGGTTGGGAGGTTGGTTCGAAGTGTCGTGATGTTATGTGAATCCTAGTAGATAGCAGAGATCTATTATTATATTCTCTTACTTACTGGTTTAATCCTTCATATCATGCTCCCTTGTGGTACTTGCTATTAGAGGTCTAACCTCTCTGGTTTTGCATGGCCAGATTTAGAGCCAGTCCTCGAGGATCCAGCTTACTTCTACCTCCAAGATGGTCAATACTAGAGGGATGATCGCAGGAGGACTCGAGTGGGTTTCCTTACTTCACCGCTCGTTTTATTATTTACTTCATACTTAGCCGTTTGGCACCGACATGTTAGTCGGATTGTCTTGCTCTTACTTTTGCATAATTGTAACTAAAGTCAGACTGCAGCTGATAACAATTGTGTATATGTTACTATACCATCTGGCTATGTTTTGTAAAGCCAGATCTCAAGAACATTTTGACTAAGCGTTTGGGATGCCTTACTGCTTTATCTCACATGTTCTCTATTTCTGTTTCTTGTTTTGAATGATTGAGACAATAGATGTAAAGTGACCATAGTAAGACTTTCATGTAGTATGCACCCCCTCGTCTGGTTAGACAGCATTGATCGTATTATACGGTATTCATCTACCCGTAATACGTAGCTGGCTGAGTCATTCCCCCGCTCTCCAGTATTATGGTTCTGGGGCGTGACAAGGTTTTAGTGGTGGCCCATGCAGGTCTGATTTCAGACTTGTGGGGTGTTTTGATTTATAGGATGTCTCAATCACACGTGTTTCCCCCTTGATCTCATGATTCGTTATCCTCAACCCTTGCTTGACATTCCGGTATCCTTTGACTTCATTGATCCTTCATGTCCGGTTGTTTGATTGTTCTCTTATCCCTTTTCTTAGGGGCACTTCGTCCGCATCGGTCAGAGCTGGACAACAGCAGGGGCAACATGGGCAACCTGACCATGCTGGTCAGCAACAAGGGCCAGCACTAACTCAAGAGGCTATCCAGGAAGAAGTGATAGTGGAAGCAACAGCTGGATCGCAGTATCCGGATGTTCTACCACCACCAACAGTTCCACCTACCCAAGTGGACACACCGGCCCTTCTGGAAATCATGAAAGGAATGATGGCTACTCAGCAACATCAGATGTTGGCCCAGCAACGCATGCACACTCAGCTACAAGAGCAGAATGTGTTGCTCAACCAAGGATTGCAGACGGCTTTGGAAAGAGGAGTGAAGACTGATTCAGGAGCATCAGCCAGGTTTTGCAAGTACAACCCCCGCCGTTTCGAGGGTACGGAAGATGCCATATCAGCAGATGCACGGCTTAAGGATATGGAGGCTATTCTGACAGCAGCTAAGGTACCGGCAGAAGAACGTGTGGATCTAGTGAAGTTGTTACTTCAGGATCTCGCACGTGATTGGTGGGAATCAGAGGAAGTGGGCATCAGACGTCCTTTGGCTTGGGACGATTTTACTGCCATATTCAAGACCAAGTACTATGGAATTGTGGCACGGTTTGAGCTACAACAGAAGTTTATCAACCTCAGGCAGGCCGGCAAGACGGTAGATGCTTATGCAGCGGAGTTCTGCAGATTGAGTAGATTCGCCCCAGAGATGGTAGCAACAGAGAGCCAGAGGGCCATGAGGTTTCAGCAAGGGTTTCATCTTGAACTCTTGCAATTGATAGAGGGGCACAATTACCAAACTTTTGACGAAGTACTGACGGCAACTCGAAGGCATGAGATCACCATTCAGAGGCTTGCGACAAGGACTGGGGGTCAGAAGAGATCCCACAGTCAGATTGAAGGAGGAGGGGGAGCAGCGCCCCGAACAACAGCACCATCCACTGGCATTCGTATCCACGATGTGGCGATACGAGGACCAGCACCACCACCCAGGCAGCAGCAACAGCAACAGAGGAAGAACCAGCAACCCCCGACGGGCTGCACTTATTATGGGAAGATGGGGCACACTAGAGATGTGTGTCGGACATTGAATGGACTGTGTCTGATATGTGGAAATCCAGACCATCGGGTTACCATATGTCCCATGAATTCGAGGTCAGGAGGACCAGGGCAACAGTTTCCTGCTCTGCCAGCACCAGGGGCAGGCCAGTATCGAGGACCAGTAGTGGCAGTAAGGCCGTTGGCACAGCGTCCGCAGGCTCAGATGTTTCGGCAGCAGGGACCGCCGATGCAGCAACACCAGCATAGACCACCCCAGCATCATCAAGGAAGGGGCCAGCAGCAGCATCAGGCTAGGCCGCAGCTTAGGAATCAGCAAGGAGGTCGAGGGCAGGCATTCGCTCTGTCCTTGGAGGAGGCATTGGCATCGGGAGATGTTGTGGCAGGTAACATTCTCGTCGTCTCATATCCCGCAGTAGCATTGTTTGATTCAGGAGCATCCCATTCATTTATATCTGCACAATTTGCGACACGACTAGGAATGGAGTTCGAGGCATTGCCAGGGAGGTTGAATATGCTCACTGGTAATGGGCTCGTAGGAGTTAGTAGAGTTATTTTAGCATGTAGCGTTGTAGTTTGCGGACATTCCTTACCCGCCCGGTTGATAGAATTTCCTGTTGGGAATTTCGACGTTATCTTAGGCATGGACTGGCTGAAAGACAGTCATACGACAATATATTGTCGTAGAGGGAGTGTATCTTTTGATATTCCAGGCATGAAGCGGTTCACCTTAGTCAGGTCAGAGGCAACTCAGCAAGAGCAGGAAGTAGTAACGGCAATGGAAGAAGTTCAGATCCTGAAGGTAGTTGAAGAATTCCTAGATGTATTTTCTGAAGAACTTCCAGGTCTACCACCGGTTAGAGATATTGAGTTCAGTATAGAATTGGCACCCGGAACTAAACCGATATCAGATCGAGTTTACAGAATGGCGAATTCAGAGCAAGCCAAGGTATATCAGCATATAGAGGAACTGAAGGAGAAGAAGTTCATCCAAGCTAGCGTGTCACCATGGGCAGCACCTGTGGTACTTGTGGGGAAGAAGGATGGGTCATCCAGATTGTGCATTGACTATATGAAGCTTAATGCGGCAACAGTAAAGAACAGGTACCCATTACCCAGGATCGACGACTTATTTGATCAGTTGAGCAAAGCTAGAGTTTTCTCCAAGATAGATCTTCGTTCAGGGTACCATCAGGTGAGGGTTAGGAAGGAAGATATTCCCAAGACAGCATTCAGGTCGAAGTATGGGCATTATGAATTCTTAGTAATGTCGTTTGGTTTGACCAATGCTCCAGCAATATTTATGGATTTGATGAATCGTATCTTTATGCCATATTTAGATCAGTTTGTCGTTGTGTTTCTTGACGACATTCTCGTATACTCTGATAGTGAAGAGAAGCATGAAGACCACCTCAGGAAAGTGTTACAGGTTCTGAGAGAGAACCAGTTGTATGCCAAGCTCAGCAAGTGTGAGTTTTGGTCGGATCATATTTCATTTTTGGGTCATATCATATCAGGAGCTGGAGTAGCAGTAGATCCCAAGAAGATAGAAGCAGTAGAAAGTTGGCCAGTACCCAAGACCGTAGCAGATGTGCGGAGCTTCTTGGGATTGGCAGGATATTACAGAAGGTTTGTGTCAGACTTTGCAAGGCTTTCAGCACCCATGACCCGCTTGACCCGGAAGGATGTACCATTCGTTTGGATGGCAGAATGTCAGGCATCATTCGAGACTTTGAAGCAGAAGTTGATATCAGCACCTATTCTTACATTGCCAGTTAGACCCGGAGGTTTTACAGTATATTGTGATACGTCAGGTAAAGGACTTGGATGTGTCCTTATACAACATGGAAAGGTGATAGCATATGCATCTAGGCAGCTTCGGGACCACGAGAAGAATTATCCAACTCATGATTTGGAGTTAGCGGCAGTAGTGTTTGCTCTGAAGCTATGGAGGCATTACTTATATGGTGACCGAGTGGACATGTATACAGACCATAAAAGTCTGAAGTACATCTTTACTCAGAAGGAATTAAACATGAGGCAGAGAAGATGGTTGGAGTTGATTAAGGATTATGACGTGGAGCTTCAGTATCATCCAGGCAAGACTAATGTAGTAGCAGACGCTCTTAGCAGGAGAGGCGGCACATTTATGTTGACAACACAGAGGCATATTTTAGAAGACCTTCAGGAGATGGGCATCGAAGTGATACTTCCTAGTGATGTAGGAGTTCTAACAAGTCTGCAAGTTCAATCCGACTTGGTAGGCAGGATCAAGGCAGCTCAGGCACAAGACCCAAGGATTCAGAAGCTTAGGGCAGAATGTGAGTCAGGACTCAGGAAGGAGATGAGAATTCATGAAGATGGCACACTTAGGTTTGGATCACGTCTATGTGTGCCTAGTGGAGATATCAGACAGGAGGTTATGGCAAAAGCTCACAGTTCTCAGTATTCTATTCACCCTGGAGGGACCAAGATGTACCAAGATATCAAGCAGCATTTCTGGTGGAACGGGATGAAGAGGGAGATAGCTAGATTTGTTTCCCGTTACTTGGTATGTCAGCAAGTGAAGGCAGAACAGCAGAGACCAGCTGGGTTATTGCAACCGCTTTCTGTCCCGGAATGGAAATGGGAGCATATTACAATGGACTTTGTGACCGGTTTACCGAGATCACCAAGTGGTAAGGACGCTATTTGGGTAATAGTGGACCGACTTACAAAGGTAGCACACTTTCTTCCTTTCAGAGTAGGGCAATCTACAGAAAAGTTGGCAGAGTTGTATATGCAACAGATAGTCAGGCAGCATGGAGTCCCTGCCAGTATTGTGTCAGATTGAGATACCCGCTTTACATCACATTTCTGGAAGAGCTTACATCATAGTCTGGGTACCAAGTTAAGGTTTAGCACGGCCTACCATCCGCAGACGGATGGGCAATCAGAAAGGACGATTCAGACTTTAGAAGACATGTTACGAGCTTGCACTCTAGATTTTGGAGGGTCTTGGGAGAGTCACCTGCACTTAGCCGAGTTCTCATACAACAATAGTTATCAAGCCAGTATCCAGATGGCGCCATTTGAAGCACTATATGGTAAGAAGTGCAGGTCGCCGCTTGCATGGGATGATATCGGGGAGAGGAAGATGTTAGGACCAGAAATGATTGTTCAGACGGTTGAAGTGGTTAAGGGAATTAGAGAGCGACTTCGAGTTGCGCAGGACCGGCATCGTCATTGGGCGGACCAACATCGTAGGCCGTTAGAATTCTCTGTTGGGGACCACGTATTCTTGCGGATCTCACCTACTCGTGGGATCATTAGATTTGGCGTTCGCGGGAAATTGAGTCCGCGGTACGTGGGCCCATTTGTTATCCTTGATCGGATAGGCGATGTTGCTTATCGTTTATCACTCCCACCTTCGTTACGAGAGGTGCATGACGTGTTTCATGTATCTCAATTACGTAGATATGTATCGGACCCAAGCCATGTCCTCGATCATTCGGAGCTAGTTGTTGGTACCAACCTGTCTTACGAGGAACAGCCTGTGTCCATTTTGGACCGAAGAGAGAAGATACTTAAGAACTGAACAATTAGTCTTGTCCGTATTGCTTGGGGTCATCACTCCTTGGGAGAGTCAACGTGGGAACGTGAGGATGATATCCGATCACGGTATCCACACCTGTTTGACTCATAAGGTATATCTATCACGACCCGCTATCCAAATTGTTGGGCCTGGCCGAGTCATGCCCAGCCTACGTTGAGATAAAACATAGTAAGCTGTTCTAAAGACAACAGGATAAGACTAAATGTGCTAACAGTTCTATAAGTGAAATAAAGTCATAAATGCTCCAAACACAAAAGTCGCCGTATATAGTAAAATGTCCAAGTACAGGTGAACTGAAATGTAAAACTGGATACATGTCCAGTTACAAAAATATAGTCTAATACATGTCTACTCTCAAAAGTCTAAGTAAACAAAAGATAACTAGGCGAGGTTCCCCGCAGGAACATCCTCGTAAAGCAGAGCCGGGTCCTCGGCAGTAACTCCATAATATGTGTCGCAGAGTAGCTCCTCCTCAGTAAGGATACCTACAACGTTATCCTGTCAGGACGGGAGCAAGTACTGAATCTAGCAAACTAGCATATGAAACATGAAAATGAACATAGAGAAAATAACTAGAAGCATGGCATCACACAATCTATCATGGCAAGGACACATATGTCATAGAGACAGATGTATATGTAATATTTAAAACTGTAGCAAGTACGTGATCGGTCAATAGATGTACAATGTACTGTGGTACATGTAAATAAAATGTACATACGTACAAGTTAACAAGCATAGGTGTACATCCGTACAAAAATGCGGGATAATGGCCTGCGGCAAGGTATGCATATAAAATGCGACCTCGTTCGCTACTATAGAGGGGTCATGATCACGTACTCAACTGTCAGTTTTCCCATAACCTATATTCTAAATCATGTGAGAAATACATAAAAACTATCTAAGCATGATAGTAATGGAAAGTACAACATGTGATGTTTTAACTTGCTACCCCAAGGATCAGCATTTGACATGGTTGGATTAGCAGTTCATTTATGTAACAGTATGTAAAGTCTGTAGAAAGTACTTGCCTCTAGCAAAGCAAAACAAAACAAGCTGCGATAAAAGTGCTATGGATGTCCAGTAACTCGTCACTGTAACAATAAATACAATAACTTAGTTTTTACACTAAGCTAAAACGCTAAGACACTAATTGGTGAAACACGACTTGTGACTGGGCACCTAGCCAAAATGATAATTTTAGTATAGGAGACCAATGTGGGGTGACACACTACTTTAACTAGCTTTCTAGGGTCTTTACACTAGTGAGGGGTGAGATTTAATACGGCTAAAACACAAAAAGCTACAAGTCGTAATTAATCAATAAATAAATCAAATGACCATTTTGTTCTAACAATTTTTGAGATAGACAAAAAGCTTATTTTACATAAAACAAAGTAACAAAATGATCTTTGCTAATTGTAGAAATTTATTATAATTTTTCTGGAATTTATTAACCAGTACAAGTATTTTATAAAAATCAGTTTTCCTAAGTACACAGAAAGTGAGTTTTGGTTCTATATGCCAAATTAGTGGCAAAGCAGTAAATTAAATACTATAAAAATTATACTAAATTAGCTAACTTAACATAGTATCTAAATACTATTTTTCCATAATTTTAACAACACTCTAAATATTTTTCGAAAATCAAAAACAATATTGCACACAATATTAATTAATTAATTATCTGCGTATTTTGTCCATGTATATAATTTGAACCAAAGTTCAAATACAGGACCCAAGGCCATGAATCAAGTCCAATATGACTTGTACAGGTCTTGAATGTGTGAAAGGCCCAAAAATCCATACTAGGCTTGGACACCAAATGGTTGCAGTAATTTAAATACACTAAAATACAATTTGGTAAAAATGCAAAATAAATATTATTATTTTAATAAGGTAAATTTGTACAAAATAAATATATACATACCTATGCCAAAAGTACATATATATATATATATATATATATATATATATATATATATATATATATATATATATATATATATATATATATATATATATATATATATATATATATATATATATATACAAATATTGTATACATATATATAATTATAGATATATTATAATATATATACATCTAAAAACATATATACATATATACACATATCTATATAAACACTAACTAATATATATATAAATTTACTAATTATAAAAATATATACATATATAAAATACTATCAAAATACAGTATATACATACATATATACTAATATATATACATATACATAAATATATAAAAATATATATATATATATAAAAACAGAAAAGAAAAGAAAAAGAAAAGGAACAGAAAAAGAAAGAAGAGGGGGATCAAACCCTGCTCGCAGGAAAGGGGGGGTTTTATTACTGCTACGCAGGCCAGTGGGCCAGTTGGCCCGCTGTGTTAGGAATAGGACTTAGTTAGAATTTATTTAGGTCCGGTTTAATTAACATATATAAAAAAAATAATAAATCGACCCTGTGTCCTGACAGTTAGGGACACAGGTATCCTCGTGTCCTAGGCCTGCACGACACGCACGGGTCGATTCTCACGTGTCCAGTTTTACCAAAATGTTCGCCAGGACACGGCGAACCACATATACGTGTACGAGACACGTACGACACAGTCTCGTAACTGCTACTTACGTGTCCACTTCGGGGGGTAAATTCGATGGTCGTAGACGGCGGAGGAGGCGTCGTGACGGTGGCGGAGTGGTGGCGCTGCGGTCGATTCGTCGAGGCGAAGCGGATGGTGGTGGTGGCTGACGACGACTACGGCTGTGGAGGTGGAACTGGGGGTCGCCGGAGTTAGGGTTAGGGTTCTGGCTCGTCGGGGAAGAAAGGGGGGTTTCGGTGGTCGTGGTGGTCGGTTAGGGTTTAGGTCAAGTCTGGGGAGAGGAGGGGAGTTTAAATAGGGGCTTAGGTCGGTCCTAGGTCGGTCGGGGCAGCCGAAAATGGCGGGGGCAGCGGTCGTCGATCATCGATCGTCGGGCAGGAGGGTGGGTAGGATTTTAGCAGTTAGGTCCCCGGGTAGTTAGGTTATTACAAACAGGTCCCCACAGTTGTAAATGCAATTAAATATTTGCATTCCGCAGTTTGAAATATTTCAATAATTGCAAACCGAAATAAAAACAATTGTAAAAATTACAAAACCACATTAAAACAATTTTAAAAATTGTAAATTGATATAAAAACAATTTAAAAAATTACATATTGATATTTTTAGTATTAAAACTCATTTAAAAATTATTTTAAAAATTCTAAAAAAATTTCTTAAAAATTTTGATAATTATTTTAAGGCTATAAATGACATTTAAAAATTAATAAACACTAATTAAATAAAATTTGAAAAACAGGGGCTTACAAGTCTTCCCTCCTTAAAAAATTTCATCCTCGAAATTCACAAGGATTGAAAACCCGACAATATACTAACATAGCAAGCAATGCAATAAAAATGACTAAGGCTGCGATCAAAACTAACCTCTAAGGTATCAAGCGGGAACGGGTGGTTCCCTCGCAGCGGTTGGATCGAACAAGTAAGGGTATCTCTCCCTCATGTCCGACTCCCTCTCCCAAGTAGATTCACCTGGGGAGTGACGGCTCCAAGCTACTCGCACTAGGGGTATAACCTTGTTCCTCAGCCTCTTCTCTCTCCTGTCTAATATCTCCACTGGCTGCTCAGAAACTGTAAGGCTCGGTCCGACCTCCAACTCTGAATGATCTAGCACATGACTGGGGTCTGGAACATATCTCCTCAGCTGGGATACGTGAAAGATGTCATGAACTCCTGCTAGGTTGGGTGGAAGTGCAACCCTGTAAGCTACCTCTCCGATCCTGCCAAGTACCTCGAACGGCCCGATGTATCTGGGGCTCAGCTTCCCTCCTCGTCCGAACCGGATCGTCCCTCTAGTAGGTGATATCTTCACCAGCACCATATCACCGTCTGCGAACTCCATCGGCCTGCGACTAGCATCAGCCCAGTGTTTCTGCCTATCCTCAGCTACTCTGAGCCTGTCTCTGATCATCCCGACTTTCTCTGCTGCATCCGCGATCATCTCTGGCCCAAGCATAACTCTGTCTCCGACATCATCCTAAAATAGCGGTGTCCGGCATCGTCGTCCATAAAGCGCCTTGAAAGGAGACATAACGATACTGGCTTGGTAGCTGTTGTTGTATGAAAACTCTACCAAGTACAGATGGCTCTCCCATGATCCTCCGAAGTCCAGCACGCAGGTCCTCAGCATATCATCCAGTGTCTGTATCGTCCTCTCGGACTGCCCATCTGTCTGCGGGTGGTACGCCGTACTGAACTTGAGCCTGCTGTCCAACTCCTCCTGCAAGCTCCTCCAGTAGTGGGATGTGAATCTGCTGTCTCTGTCTGACACGATGCTCACCGGCACTCCGTGTAGGCAAACTATCTGCTGCATATATAGTTCTGCCAACTTCTCGGTGGAAAGCCCCACCTTGAAGGGTATGAAGTACGCACACTTCATCAGCCTGTCCACGATGACCCAAATGGCATCCTTCCCTCCTTGGGAACGAGGAAGCCCTGAGACGAAGTCCATCGTAATATGTTTCCACTTCCAGTCGGGAATGGGTAACGGCTGCAACAAAGCAGCTGGCCTCTGGCGCTCTGCATTGACCTGCTGGCAAACTAGGCATCTTGAGATAAAACGTGATACATCCCTCTTCATCCCGTGCTACCAAAGATGTTCCTGCAAGTCACGGTACATCTTGTTAGCACCAGGGTGAATAAAATATCTCGATCGGTGTGTCTCCTGCAAGACTGCCTCTACTAGCTCTCCCTTCGGCACGCACAATCGGCTGCCATGCCTTAAAGATCCATCCTCTGCTATCGTGAAGTCATCCAGCAATCCAGCTAAAGCCTGGGGTCGAAGTCTGCGAAGGCTCTCATCTGTAGACTGTGCCTCCCTGATCTGCTCCATCAAACCTGACTGAATGTCAAGCGCCATCATCTGTATCACTGATCCTGGCCGAACTAGCTCGATACCGAGCTTCTTCGGATCCTTCCGTAAATGCCGATCAATCATCAGGTACCATGCCATTGGATGCCTGCTCAGCGCATCCGCCACCACGTTTGCCTTCCCGGGGTGATACTGTAAATCGATGTCAAAGTCTTTTATCAACTCCAACCATCGTCTTTGTCTCATGTTCAGCTCTTTCTGCGTGAACACATACTTCAAGCTTTTGTGGTCAGTAAAGATCTCCACACGCTCTCTGTATAAGTAATATTTCCATAACTTGAGTGCGAAGATCACCGCAGCTAACTCGAGGTCATGGGTAGGATAATTCCTCTTACGAGTCCGTAATTGCCTAGATACATAAGCAATCACTTTTCCATGCTGCTGTAGGACACATCCTAGCTCCTTCCCAGAAGCATCACTGTATATGGTGAAACCTCCAGAACCTAAAGGTAAAGTCAGAACTGGAGCGGTCGTCAGCCTCCTCTTCAGCTCCTCAAATGCTGTTTGGCAGTCCTCTGACCAGATGTACTCTGCGTCCTTCCACGTCAGCTTCGTCATGGGTTCAGCTATCCTAGCAAAGTCCTGGACGAACTTTCTATAATAGCCTGCTAAACCCAGAAAGCTCCTGATCTCTGAAACTGACGTCGGAGCCTTCCACGTCTCAACTGCAGCAATCTTCCTGGGATCCACCGAGATTCCATCTCCAGTAACTACATGGCCGAGAAACTCCACTCGGTCTAAAAAGAACTCGTACTTCGGCAATTTGGCAAACAATCTCTCCCGTCTCAGAATCCCCAAAACTATCCGCAAGTGCTCTGCATGCTCCTCTGGCGTCTTCGAGTATATCAGGATGTCGTCGATAAACACTACGACGAACTTATCTAGATACTGGTGAAATGTCTTATTTATCAAGTTCATAAAGACAGCTGGCGCATTTGTGAGACCAAATGGCATCACCAGAAACTCGTACTGCCCGTACTTCGTGTTGAACGCCGTCTTCTGGATGTCTGCTGCCCTAACCTTCACCTGGTGGTACCCGGATCTCAAGTCTATCCTGGAAAATACCTTCGTCCCGCTCAACTGGTCGAACAAATCATCTATCCTGGGCAGAGGATATTTGTCCTTGATGGTGATGGCATTCAAGGCCCGGTAATCAATACACAATCGGACCGTACCATCCTTCTTAGGCACAAAGAGCACTGGTGCTCCCCATGGAGAAGCACTGGATCGAATGAAACCCTTTTTCAGTAGGTCATCAATCTGCTCTTTCATCTCTACTGTCTCCTTGGGATTCACTCTATAGCAAGCCCGGGATACTGGCGATGAACCCGGCACTAAATCTATAGTGAACTCCACATCTCTGTCAGGCGGAAGCCCTGGAAGATCCTCTGGGAATACATCCATAAACTCCCTAATGATAGGGTGTGGCGGTGCTACGTCCCCAACTGTCGCACAACAGTTCGACTCTAGGCTGATCTCCGGCCCTGTCCTCCTGACACTGAATGGTGCTGTGCCTGGGGGACTGAACAAAATACTACCCTCATGACAATCTATAGATGCATGGGCATAGCTAAGCCAGTCCATCCCCAATATGATATCATAACCGGGAAGTGGCATCACAAAGAATCGTCTCCTGAACTCTCTCCCGGCTATAAAAATAGAACATCTATACATAGATCTAATAGGGACTGGTCCTCCTCCCGTCATCACTCTAATAATCTCCGCAGCAGGTGTAGCTACTAGATGATGTTTATGCATAAACTCTAATGATAGGAAGCTATGAGATGCACCAGAATCAAACAAACATACAGCTAGAAAAGTATGCAAATAAACATGACCTGTGATGACGTCAGCTAAGTAATCTGGCTCCGAAACCTGCTCCGGCTCCGGCTCGAGAGCTAGACTATAAACTCTCCCCTGAGGTCCCTTCTGCTGCTGCAGATGCTGCCCGAACCTCTGCTGCTGAGTCGGAAGCGGTCCTCTAGTCTTCGCTACTGGGCAGTCCCGAATCTGATGGGTGGCAGACCCACAGACTAAGCACTGCTTCAACCTCTTCCTGCAAATGGAGCTGTCGTGCCCTGGTCTTCCGCAGAAAGAACATATAGCTTCCCTCTGCTGCTGCTGCTGATGCTGTCGGGGTCTCGGGGCTCAAACTGGCAGGGTCGGATGATGTGATGTAGGGGGACGATAAGTCTGCTGGGATGGCGTCGGCGCTCTCTGCTGGAAAGCCTGACGCTTGGACGATCCCTCGAGGTGTACAGAAGCCGACCTCTTGTAAGACAGAAGACGCTCCTCGATGCTTCGGACTAACTCTAGGCTCTGGTAGTAGTCAGTCGTACCGTTCGCCACTATAAGAATGCCAATGTCTGGAACTAGACCATGGCAAAACCTACGGGTCATCTCCTCTGGATCTGCAACTAGACTAGAAGCGAAACGGCTCAGGCGACTAAACTCTGCCGCATACTCATCAACAGAACAGTTCCCCTGCTGGATGTTCTGGAATCGTAGCCCCATAGCTACTCTAGCAGTGGTCGAGAAGAATTTCTTCTTGAACTGGGTCTTGAACTGGTCCCAAGTGGCTCTACCTCTCGCAAATAACGGCTCATTTCGGAACCAGACTCCTGCCAAGTCTATCAGCAAAAATCCTGCTGCCTCGACCTGGAGGTCACCCGGCATCCTGACTCCTAGGAGCTTCCTCTCCACCGAATCTAGCCAGTCATCTGCTACTACTATACCCTCAGTCCCTGAGAACTCCTTGGGATTCAGACCCATGAAGTCCTTGATAGTCCCCGCTCTCTGCCGTGGCTCTACAGGTGGTCGGACCACGGGACGTTCCTCAGAGCGCTCTATGCTCTGACGGAGTAGGGCAGTCTGCTTCTGATGGGTTGTTAGGAACCCCTGGATCATAGTGAGCAGCTGGTTCCCGTCGAGTGTGACGGAAGCCTGGGTAGGTATGATAATAGGGGGTGGTGGAAGTATCGGGGCCTGCTGGGACTGGGATGTGGGAGGTGGTGGAGGCATCTGGGTCTGTGGATCTGTGGAGTGGGGGAGTGTGGTAGGTGGAGGTGGGGGTGTATCAGTCAACTGGTCAGCTGACTGGATATGGAGTGCACCATTCTCAGGTGTAACGTACTGGGATGAACGAGTAAGCACCATCTAATAAAAAGTAAAAAGAACTTATAAGGACTTGTTTAAAGTAAACAATCATAAGCAAGAAAATCTAATTATAATAGCAAGCATGTGACGATTTCCTATGTTGCAATCCTAGCATTCCTCTAAGTGTTCTAAGCGTCATTCCGAATGTTGTCTAATTACCTTAAGTTCCTAATTGCAGGCATGCTTGGTACAATAACGTAACCAAACAATTTAGTCAGGACCTGCATGGGCCACCACTAGAAACAAGTCACGACCCGCTACCCAAATTGTTGGGCCTGGCCGAGTCATGCCCAGCCTACGTTGAGATAAAACGTAGTAAGCTGTTCTAAAGACAACAGGATAAGACTAAATGTGCTAACAGTTCTATAAGTGAAATAAAGTCATAAATGCTCCAAACACAAAAGTCGTCGTATATAGTAAAATGTCTAAGTACAGGTGAACTGAAATGTAAAACTGGATACATGTCCAGTTACAAAAATATAGTCTAATACATGTCTACTCTCAAAAGTCTAAGTAAACAAAAGATAACTAGGCGAGGTTCCCTGCAGGAACATCCTCGTAAAGCAGAGCCGGGTCCTCGGCAATAACTCCATAATATGTGTCGCAGAGTAGCTCCTCCTCAGTAAGGATACCTACAACGTTATTCTGTCAGGACAGGAGCAAGTACTGAATCTAGCAAACTAGCATATAAAACATGAAAATGAACATAGAGAAAATAACTAGAAGTATGGCATCACACAATCTATCATGGCAAGGACACATATGTCATAGAGACAGATGTATATGTAATATTTAAAACTGTAGCAAGTACGTGATCGGTCAATAAATATACAATATACTGTGGTACATGTAAATAAAATGTACATACGTACAAGTTAACAAGCATAGGTGTACATCCGTACAAAAATGCGGGATAATGGCCTGCGGCAAGGTATGCATATAAAATGCGACCTCGCTCGCTACTATAGGGGGGTCATGATCACGTACTCAACTGTCAGTTTCCCCATAACCCATATTCTAAATCATGTAAGAAATACATAAAAACTATCTAAGCATGATAGTAATGGAAAGTACAACATGTGATGTTTTAACTTGCTACCCCAAGGATCAGCATTTAACATGGTTGGATTAGCAGTTCATTTATGTAACAATATGTAAAGTCTGTAGAAAGTACTTGCCTCTAGCAAAGCAAAGCAAAACAAGCTGCGATAAAAGTGCTATGGATGTCCAGTAACTCGTCACTGTAACAATAAATACAATAACTTAGTTTTTACACTAAGCTAAAATGCTAAGACACTAATTGGTGAAACACGACTTGTGATTGGACACCTAGCCAAAGTGATGATTTTAGCATAGAAGACCAATGTGGGGTGACACACTACTTTAACTAGCTTTCTAGGGTCTTTACACTAGTGAGGGGTAAGATTTAATACGGCTAAAACACAAAAAGCTACAAGTCGTAATTAATCAATAAATAAATCAAATGACCATTTTGTTCTAACAATTTTTGAGATAGACAAAAAGCTTATTTTACATAAAAAAAAGTAACAAAATGATCTTTGCTAATTATAGAAATTTATTATATTTTTCTGGAATTTATTAACCAGTACAAGTATTTTATAAAAATCAGTTTTCCTAAGTACACAGAAAGTGAGTTTTGGTTCTATATGCCAAATTAGTGGCAAAGCAGTAAATTAAATACTATAAAAATTATACTAAATTAGCTAACTTAACATAGTATCTAAATACTATTTTTCCATAATTTTAACAACACTCTAAGTATTTTTAGAAAATCAAAAACATCATTGCACACAATATTAATTAATTAATTATCTGCGTATTTTGTCTATGTATATAATTTGAACCAAAGTTCAAATACAGGACCCAAGGCCATGAATCAAGTCCAATATGACTTGTACAGGTCTTGAATGTGTGAAAACATATTTAGGCCCAAAAACCCATGCTAGGCTTGGACACCAAATGGTTGCAGTAATTTAAATACACTAAAATACAATTTGGTAAAAATACAAAATAAATATTATTATTTTAATAAGGTAAATTTGTACAAAATAAATATATACATACCTATGCCAAAAGTACATATATATATATATATATATATATATATATATATATATATATATATATATATATATATATATATATATACAAATATTGTATACATATATATAATTATATATATATAATAATATATATACATCTAAAAACATATATACATATATACACATATGTATATAAACACTAACTAATATATATATAAATTTACTAATTATAAAAATATATACATATATAAAATACTGTCAAAATACAGTATATACATACATATATACTAATATATATACATATACATATACATATACATATACATATATATATATATATATATATATATATATATATATATATATATATATATATATAACAAAAAAGAAAAGAAAAAGAAAAGGAACAGAAAAAGAAAGAAGAGGGGGCTCGAACCCTGCTCACAGGAAAGGGGGGTTTTATTACTGCTACGCTGGCCAGTGGGCCAGTTGGCCCGCTGTGTTAGGAATAGGACTTAGTTAGAATTTATTTAGGTTCGGTTTAATTAACATATATAAAAAAATAATAAATCGACCCTGTGTCCTGACAGTTAGGGACACAGGTATCCTCGTGTCCTAGGCCTGCACGACACGCACGGGTCGATTCTCACGTGTCCAGTTTTACCAAAATGTTCGCCAGGACACGGCGAACCACATATACGTGTACGAGACACGCACAACACAGTCTCGTAACTGCTACTTACGTGTCTACTTCGGGAGGGAAATTCGATGGTCGTAGACGGCGGAGGAGGCGTCGTGACGGTGGCGGAGTGGTGGCGCTGCGGTCGATTCGTCGAGGCGAAGCGGATGGTGGTGGTGGCTGACGATGACTATGGCTGTGGAGGTGGCACTGGGGGTCGCCGGAGTTAGGGTTAGAGTTCTGGCTCGTCGGGAAAGAAAGGGGGGTTTCGGTGGTCGTGGTGGTCGGTTAGGGTTTAGGTCAAGTCTGGGGAGAGGATGGAAGTTTAAATAGGGGCTTAGGTCGGTCCTAGGTTGGTCGGGGCAGCCGGAAATGGCGGGGGCAGCGGTCGTCGGTCGTCGGTCGTCGGGCAGGGGGGTGGGTAGGATTTTAGCAGTTAGGTCCCCGGGTAGTTAGGTTATTACAAACAGGTCCCCACAGTTGTAAATGCAATTAAATATTTGCATTCCGCAGTTTAAAATATTTCAATAATTGCAAACCGAAATAAAAACAATTGTAAAAATTACAAAACCACATTAAAACAATTTTAAAAATTGCAAATTGATATAAAAATAATTTAGAAAATTACATATTGATATTTTTAGTATTAAAACTCATTTAAAAATTATTTTAAAAATTATAGAAAAATTCCTAAAAATTCTAATAATTATTTTAAGGCTATAAATGACATTTAAAAATTAATAAACACTAATTAAATAAAATTTGAAAAACAGGGGGCTTACAATATCTCTTTTTGTATACCTTGATTGTCCTGATTCTTCATGCTTATCACCTTATGGGTAGAGCTATTTGATATCATGGATTGATGAATTTACATATATAGTACTTGCTTTTGATATGATAAAATAATTGCTTGCTCACTAGAATTGCTTGTATTAGTTTAGCTCCGATATTTCTACCTGCTTGGATTTAAAATTCTGAGGACGAAATTTTTTTAAGGTGGGTAGAGATGTCACTCCCCATTCCCAGGATGCATATTTTTATACATGTACAACTCATATATATATATTTATTTATTTAGTATTTATCATGTATTATCCTGTATTTAAATTTCTTTAAATTTTATGTTAATTAATTATCGGCATTTTATTTCCTGTAATTTTATTTTTCTATTTTATTTTCTGCTTTTAACCTCTCTGCTTTGCTTTCGGGTTGGCCTTGGATGGACCCGCTTAAACCCGACCGAATAACCCCACCTACCACCACCCTTCCTATTTAAGCCCCCATCTCCTTTTCTCTCCTCATAACTCTCATTCTTCACCATTACTTCTTCTTCTTCCTCATCACTCTCTCCACCAACCCAACAGCAGGCAAGTGCAATCTTGCTTCTTGCTTGGAGAACCATTTTTATGGTTCATTTCTCTTCCTCTCATGATTCTAAGAGAGTTTAGTTCTTAGCATTTTTGATTTCCTGGGCTCGTTTCTTACAGATCTAAGTTGCTGTGTCTTCGGTTGACCATGGGTTTTGATCTCCCAACTGGCGTGCTTTTTGAACTGGAAACTTCATTTTTGGCTGGAACGAAGGTTTAGTCACGCACACGTTCTTACGTGTCTGCGTGAGTTTTTAGTCACGCACACGTTCTTACGTGTCTGCGTGAGTTTTTAGTCACGTACACGTTCTTACATGTCTGCGTGAGTTTTCAGTCACGCACACGATCTTACGTGTCTGTGTGAGTTTTTAGTCACGCACACGTTCTTACGTGTCTGCGTGATATTTGAGTTACGCACACGTCTTTGCGTGCGTGCGTGAATTTTCAGTCACGTTCACGTCTGTACGTGTCAGCGTGAATTTTAGTCACGCTCACATCCTTACATGCCAGCGTGACATTTGAGTTACGCTCATGTCCTTGCGTGCATGCGTGAATTTCTTATCACTTTTCATGCTCACTTATGAGTACGTGAATTTCCCTTCATGCTCACGCTGTGCGTGCTAACGTGAACCACTTTTCACGCTCACGCTGTTTACACGCTCACTCCAACCTGCTAGACTTGGCGTGACTTGTTGGCCTTAGCATAGACTTGTTGGCGTGACTTCCTGACTTGGGTGATTTTATTTGTTCTATAATTTATTCATTTAATGGTGGCATGATAGTTCTCCTATTCTATCCAGATTCTTTTTGCATGAACTCGATAATCTTGGCATGTTAATATTTTTGATGCATATGGTTGTGTAGAACGTGCCATGTGTCTTGATTGGTTTATGGATACCCAGTAAGACTGGAATTTAACCATGAGAGTTATAGACTCGACCCTATGTAATACTAATTGACTTTCATGCCTTGTTACCATTGATAATAATGGTTATCTTGACTAAAATTGATCATGCGTTCCTAGTTGGAACTAAGAGACTGGCTAGTCGTCTTATTGAATTGAATGAATGAGACACGTTCATGTAATAAACTATTGTACTCGATTAGTCGATCCCGAATATTGGCATACAGGCACATGCAGGTTTCAAATTATTTATTTATTTATTTAGTTATTTATTTATCTTACAAAACAGCATGTGTACTTTATGGTCAAGGCATGATTATATCGTGGTTAGATTTGATTGTTGCATCACGCTATGTAAGACCTATAACCTAGCCGCACGGGTATCGTTGTAGAGTTGCGCATATCGTACCCCGTACGAAGGTACTCATTTGAATGACCATGATCTACGGCATGGGATTTCACTTAACGTAGAGACTATTAAGTTAAAATAAAATAATGATGGCATGGAGAGAATAGATTCCCGAGTTCTTACATGGCAGCCCTCTTGGGACTATTAGGTTCCCGAAAGGCCAGCTGGTTCCCACAGATACTGTAAATCTGTCACACGGGCAGGGAACGGTATCTGCTTATATTATTGTACATGATATATTAACGGCGGTGTCCCGTTGGGACTCGTCTAAATACATGATTAGCGCAATTGATTGATTGGATAGACTAGCCTTGCTTGCACATAGTAAGAACTGAGGAATCCCTATTTGCATAATTCCAGGATAACTTGGGACTCACAATAGCAAGCCGTAGTAGTTGATTGGTCGTTCAAGATAATTTGTTTGTGTACTGTACCTACTCTGTTGCCTAACTGAGATGATCAGAATGTCAGGACATGACGGGCCAACTTCTGTCCTTGTTTGGTTGGGAGGTTGGTTCGAAGTGTCATGATGTTATGTGAATCCTAGTAGATAGCAGAGATCTATTATTATATTCTCTTACTTACTGGTTTAATCCTTCATATTGTGCTCCCTTGTGGTACTTGCTATTAGAGGTCTAACCTCTCTGGTTTTGCATGGCTAGATTTAGAGCCAGTCCTCGAGGATCCAGCTTACTTCTACCTCCAAGGTGGTCAATACTAGAGGGATGATCGCAGGAGGACTCGAGTGGGTTTCCTTACTTTATCGCTCGTTTTATTATTTACTTCATACTTAGCCGTTTGGTACCGACATGTTAGTCAGATTGTCTTGCTCTTACTTTTGCATAATTGTAACTAAAGTCAGACTGCAGCTGATAACAATTGTGTATATGTTACTATACCATCTGGCTATGTTTTGTAAAGCCAGATCTCAAGAACATTTTGACTAAGCGTTTGGGATGCCTTACTGCTTTATCTCACATGTTCTCTATTTTTGTTTCTTATTTTGAATGATTGAGACAATAGATGTGAAGTGACCATAGTAAGACTTTCATGTAGTATGCACCCCCTCGTCTGGTTAGACAGCATTGATCGTATTATACGGTATTCATCTACCCGTAATACGTAGCTGGCTGAGTCATTCTCCCGCTCTCCAGTATTTTGGTTCTGGGTCGTGACAATAGTACTTAGGTTAGTCGTACTATTGAGAGCCTGCGATTAGGAAATGCTTATTCACAATTAGGATTGATCGAGTTTAGGAAAAAGATTAGGACTAGGACTAGGAGTTCCTTATTCAACTTGACTATTAGAAAGTTAAGGATTTTATATAGACCATACAATTTAGGTAAGAAATCATTAAATTCAGATAACTTGGGAGTTCCATAGATACGCTATTGCATTTTAATATGACGATAGGATCCAAGGTGGGTAGACTGCTTACTCAGTAACTTAGGCCTTCCTAGAATTCAATCCCTAACCTTGATAATTCGTTCAATTTATCCTTCTTGCCTCTTTAGATATTATCACCATTACTGTATCAATTGATTGTTCCCCATTGGCCATAAGTAACTATTTTTTCTAAGAATTTATATTTTATTTCCATCCATTGAGTTTGAGCCTAACGTGATCCATTATCCATATATCCACTCCGAGTTAACATAGTTGAAATTCCAATATATGTGTCTTCCCCTCGACCTTCTAATATTAGAAGAGATAAATTAAAGTTTACATTTCTATTGTATTCAATCATTTTCTTTCTAATCTTGATCATTGTGCAAGTTTCCCTCTCTAATCATCATCATATCAGAGAATTAATATTGCTTAGTTATTTCTCTTCGGGCATAAGGAATTATTTTAAAATAATTTCTGATTCAATTATGCATACATTGATCTCGAGTCTTTTAAAGTATATAAGTTTTTCTCAATCATTGAATATCTGTGCAATAGGAACTACAAAGAGTTATACTCATTGTGGCTTCGATCATTATCTTTCCTGTTCGCTCATTTTATTTCCAAGAACTATACTTAAAGGACAGATACATACACTTCCCTTTTTTTTGCTAAAATTTTTATTTAATTTTAGTTTTAAATTAGAAAATTTTATTTATTTTAGTTACTATATATAATAGATATTTTCGTGTTGGAAAAATAATAAACATTTTATGGTTGAGAAGATAAATATATATATATATATATATATATATATATATATATATATATATATATATATATATATATATATATATATATATATATATATATATATATATATTGGAATGGCAAAAAAAAACCTATATATATATTTTTACTAGTTTATTTTATACAATGTACTTCTAGGATAATTTGGTCTGATATTATCATTGTTTTACGATTTAAATTTACATTTTTTTAAAAAAATATTAGTTAACATTGAGTATCATTTCAAAGTATTTATAAAATTATTAAATTTAGATCTTGTTAAACATATCTAAAATATTATTAGTAATACCCAGTATTATTATGGATTTATTTCAATTAATTTAGAATGTGTTGGATTCAATATGTATTTGATTTAACTATCGTCTTGACTACTAAAACGATATTACATTAAATCCCCAGTCGTCTTCTTTAAACTTTTCGATCGTTTTATTTTCAAAACTGATACTTTTCTTCAAGAACGGATACTAATATTTTCTATCATGATCAACTTGTTGAAATACTAGAATCTCTTTAAAATTTTATGGATATAGTTGGAGTAGTTTTCGATGACTCATAATGGCAAGACAACAGCGTACTGTTGCCATTTGCTTGAATTATCGAGACTGCGAGTTCACTGCAGCTAGCAACGCACTGGCGTGGCATGATCCCAAAGTTGAAATAATTTTAAGTAAGTGTAAGTTATCGAATATTATTTAAAAGTATATCTTAATTGCCTTATTTGATCCTTGAGTTATTATGTCAATATTGGATAAAGCTAATAAAATATTCGATATCATATCATAGTGGGGTCACGAAACCAAGAGTTTACTGCAGCTAGGTGTACACTGGCGAGGCATAAATTCTTGTAAAGTGACTTCATATATGCATACAAATTTCGAATATTATAGAGACTACGTCCATTTGGCATATGACAATTGATTTCATGGTTTGTCACGATCCGCACCCGGATATACGGATACGAATACGTGGGCCACACCCAACCTACGTCGCAGTATCGGCGGTAGAACGCTGTCTAGTACCCAATAAATATACACTACATCTAGAAGGTCCATGAACTACAAATGTACTCAATCACAACCCAACATCTAAAGAAGATAAGACAGGAAAGATAACTAGGGCACAAGAACAAATAGAAACTACTAGAAGAAATCATAAGATATATATAAGCTAATTAGGTTTTAACAGTGTTAGGCTTGATTCTATAGTATAAGCTACGTAATCTAGGTCAGACTCTGTCAACTAAGTCAAACTAGGTCACATTAAGTCACACTAGGTCAAACTGGGTCAAAGGTTGACTTACAGTTGACTTTTGGTCAACTGGTCAACTCTAGTCAACTCTGGATTAAACTAGGTCAAATGTTGACTCTACTTCGACGTTCAGTCAAAGCAGTCAACCATGATCAAACAGGGTCAAGGCTAGTCTCTATAAACATCTACAGGGTCAACACATTCAATTTCAGTGGTTGTGAAATCACTGGAATCGATGGATCTCAAAATACAAACAAAAGAGAGATTATAATAATAGGATAAAAACCTATAGATGTTGTCGGATGGTGAAACAACCATCACCAATGTGTCCAGAATGGTCAAATTAGCTAGGATAGCCTATCCATAAGTCCAATTTGGACACAAGGGCAAAAAGGTAATTTTAGGTCAAAATTACGTCAATGTTAGACCCACTTTGTACCCAAAAATGTGTCAAAATAAAAGTGCACTAAACCTAACAAATTATATGTCTACGAATCCAGAATGACGATACGAACTCAACGGTATATCCGAAATTGGATTCCGATAACCCGATCTCAGATTGGTCCGTTGACCCGGACATTGAAATTCCGATTTGCACGAAAAAGCGTGTCGAAGCCAATGTCCTCAAAACTCAGCGAATCATATGTCAACGAGTCCAGAATGATGATACGAACTCAACGCTATATCCAGAATTGGATTCCGTGGAGCCGATCTCAAAATGACCCGTTGACCCGGATATTGGTATCGGACTTGCACCGAAATGCGTACCGGAACCAATGTCCACTAAAATCTAGAAAATTATATGTCAATAAGTCCAGAATGACGATACGAACTCAACGGTATATCCAGAATTAGATTCCGATGAGCCGGCGTCAAAAAGTCTCGTTGACCCGGACTGTGGGGCCTACTTTGTACTAAAATGCGTGTCAGGGCCCACGTCCTCCAAATGTAACAAACTATATATAAAAACATGCTAGAACGACGCCACGAGTCTACTGGTGGTGTCAGACATTGAATCCGGAGTCCCGGGTTCAAAAATAGAATTTAACAAGTTAGAATTACGAATTTGGATGACCAACTTTGGCGTCGAATTCAACTAATAAAACGTGCTCACAATGAAACGAAACTTAAAGAATAGGGAGAGGGTTATACCAGCTACGCATAGGAACCAGTGTCACACCAAACGGAGCTGCGACGTCGGAGTTACGAGTCCGCGAAGTTGGCTCCGCAAAACTGTCCAAAATATACACAATTTAAACGGTCAACTTGGTGGCCGATTTTAATGTATCAAACGACAAAATTAACGGACGAAACTGGAGGTGACTGAAGAGCTTTATACCAAGATTGTGACGGAGTAAAGAGTTCATCGATCCAACGGTCGGATCTCTCGAAAAACGTGTGCGAAGTCCCTGCGACGAAGCACCATTTCTAGATCTCGTTCGTGCGCACGTCGACGGGATTCCGTACAAAACGCACGAATCGCCAAGACGGCGCATCCCGGAGGATGGTGGCTGCCACGGAGAGGTGCGCCAGGCCCACGTGCAGCCCGGAAGGGGCTCGCCGACGACGGGGACGGCCGCCGCGGCGCGCTGCTGCCGGTTCGTACGCACGACCGTTGCATGCTGTAATACCCCAGAACCAGAATACTGGAGAGCGGGGGCGTACATAGCCAGCTACGTATATAGAAGTGCAACCCACCTCACTATACGGTCACGGCTGTGTAGATACATGAGGGTTTAACTACAAGCCATCAGTCTCCTATGGTCATGAACAAGCCTATTGTCTTAATCACAAGCAAGTAGTAACAGTCACAAGATATTAGAACATCAAATATACAATAGTAAGGCGTCCCATACATTACATATTGGATGATCATGAAGTTAGTCGTACAAAATGTCAAGACTAGCAAGAGTTCTGGTCATACATAATCAATCCTAGGATTTGTCAATCTTGTTACAGCCCGTAGACAGACAGTAAATAAAGGTGCAATACGAGCTAACATGTGCTCGCCGGCTAAACGCCTCAAAAGAATAATTTTACAATAAAGTGGGAGGACAAAAAGAAACTCACTCGTTGCCAGGGTTACGCCTGGTGGTCACCATCTGGCTGGAAAACCGGTAGATCCTCTGGTGCTGATCCGATATCTGGCCAAACAAAACCAGCTGGGTCAGACCCCAGAAAGAGCAAGTGTCACAAAGGAGGCTTCACTGAAGAACTAAAACCAGCATATCATAATAGAATATTAAAGATAATAAATAAAGAACTGATAATAATAGAGATAACAACAGTAAACTGAGTACGAGGAAACCATTCAAGTAGCCAGGTCACAACCCTTAAACCAAACAAGGACCGGGGTTGCAGCCCTTCACCTGAATAGAAACCCGTTTTAAATACTATTTGTACAGTAGAGACAATAAATGAATAGAGCACACAGAACTGCTCCGGGAGCGAGGTTACAACCCTTAAACCAAACAAGGATAGGGGATGCTTTATTATTTACAATGCTATCGATGAAGAAGGAAGGACACGTCTCTTTTAGTAACAATCTTAAAGGTCACATTATAGGAAATGGTAATATAGGTTCCCCTCCTTATCCTTGTATTAAGAATGTGTGTCTTGTTACTAATCTTAAACACAATCTTCTTAGTATTAGTCATCTTACCGATAATGGTTATGATATCAAGTTTGTTAAGCTCAAATGCTTCATTACCGATAGCTCTAGTGGATCTATTGTTTATGAAGGCATTAGAGAAAACAATATCTATGTTTTATATCTTGTTGAAGATACTAACAATGACAGGTGCCTAGTTGCTAAGAACGATGAGAGTTGACTTTGGCACATGAGGCTCGGACACGCCAACATGGATACCATCTCTCGTCTTGCTACCAAGAAGCTCGTAAGATGACTCCCAAGTATCCCGTTCAAAAAGGATATGGTGTGTGAAGAATGCGAGAAGAGTAAGTTAACAAAGTCATCCTCTAAATCAATCAACTCTGTGAGTACTTCTAGACCTCTTCAACTTATTCATATAGATCTTTTTGGTCCTAGTAGAGTTGCTAGCCTTGGAGGCAAGCTTTATACTTTTGTTTTGGTTGATGATTTTTTGAGATTTACTTGGGTTATTTTTCTTGCTTGCAAAAGTGATACTTTTCATGAATTTGTTGCTTTTTGTAAACATGTTCAAAATGAGAAAGGTTTTTCTATTAACAAGATTAGAAGTGATCATGGAGGAGAATTTGACAATGCCGATTTCAAAAAAATTTGTGAAAAGAGTAGTTTTGGACATGATTTTGCTTGTCCACGAACTCCTCAACAAAATGGTGTTGTGGAGAGAAAGAATAGAACCCTTGGCGATATGGCCCGGGTTATGTTAAACCAATATAGGCTCCCCCAATATTTTTGGGCGAAAGCCGTTAATACGGCATGTCATGTTATACATAGGGTCTTGATTAGACCTATTTCTAAGAAGACTCCTTGTGAGCTTTGGTTTGACAAAATTCCCTCTATTGAATATTTTAAAGTTTTTGGTTGTAATTGTTTTATTTTGAATACCAAGGATAACCTAGGCAAGTTTGAAGAAAAAGCCTATGAAAGAATATTCCTTGGATACTCTACTCATAGTAAAGGTTTTCGTGTTTTTAATAAAGAAGTCTTGTTGTCGAAGAGTCAATCAATGTCTCTTTTAATGAACTTAACCCTTCTACATTCTCCTCTTCCGAGGATATTGATGACATCTCGTTTGGGTTGGAAAACTCCTCTATTGAAGATCATCCTTCTTCATCTAATAATGAAGTTGTGACTCCAACAAAAGAGTCTCCTCCTCTCGAGCCTCCTCAAAAGGATCTCCCAAAAGAATGGATATTTGTCACCAATCATCCTAAGGAACTTATCATTGGGATCCTTCCTCCAGTGTTAGCACTAGATCCTCCACTCGTGATCTTTGTGCAAACGTGGCTTTTATCTCTCAAATAGAGCCTAAAAATGTTAATGATGCTTTTCTTGATGAATTTTGGATGATAGCAATACAAGAGGAGTTAAATCAATTTGAGCGAAACAAGGTTTGGGAACTTGTCCCAAAACCTATCAATCATCCCATCATTGGAACAAAATGGGTGTTTCGTAACAAACTTAATGAAGATGGGTTAGTGACTCGTAACAAGGCCCGATTGGTTGCTCAAGACTATAACCAAGAGGAAGGCATTGACTACGACGAAACCTATGCTCCGGTTGTACGTCTTGAATCCATTCGTATGCTTTGTGCTTTTGCTTGTTTTAATGACTTTAAGCTCTTTTAAATGGATGTTAAGAGTGCTTTTCTGAATGATATTATTAAAGAGGAAGTTTATGTTAAACAACCTCCCGGCTTTGAAGATTTTCAATTTCCTAATCACGTGTTCAAACTCCACAAAGCCCTTTATGGCCTCAAACAAGCTCCCCGTGCTTGGTATGAGCGCCTTAGCTCCTTTCTTGTTTCACACAATTTTTCAAAGGGGAAAGTCAACACAACACTCTTTATCAAATCCCATAATGGCACTCTCTTATTCGTTCAAATTTATGTCGATGACATTATTTTTGGTTCTACTAACAACACACTTTGTGTAGAATTTGCTAAAGTTATGCAGGAAGAATTTGAAATGAGTATGATGGGTGAGCTATCATTCTTTTTGGGATTACAAATCAAACAAGGACCCAAAGGGACCTTCATCAATCAAGCAAAATATACAAAGGATCTCCTCAAGCATTTCGAACTTGACTCATCCAAATCAATGAGGACTTCTATGGCAACAACGATAAAGCTTGACCATGATGAAGATGGCACATCGGTTGACATTCATAAGTATCGAGGTATGATTGGTAGTCTACTTTATCTCACTGCTAGACGTCCTGATATCAAGTTTAGTGTATGTCTTTGTGCACGTTATCAAGCAAATCCAAAGGAATCGCATTTATGTGCCGTAAAGCGTATTTTTCGATATCTCAAAGGTACCGTGAACATGGGCCTTTGGTATCCGAAATCTTTATCCTTTGAGCTTCACGGCTTCTCGGATGCAGATTTTGCCGGATGCAAGATTGACCGAAAAAGTACTAGCGGCACATGCCAATTCCTTGGGAATCCTTGGTATCGTGGTTTAGTAAGAAACAAAATTTTGTTGCTCTTTCAACCACTGAGGTCGAATATATTGCGGTAGGTTGCTGTTGTGCATAAATTCTTTGGATGTCACAAACACTTATAGATTATGGCATTTCTCATACTTGCACCCCTATTAAATGTGATAACACTAGCTCGATCAATCTCACGAAAAATCCGATTTGCCACTCGCGTACGAAGCACATTGAAATTAGACACCATTTTTCTTCGTGACCATCAATAAAAGGGGGATATTCGTCTTGAATTTATTGACACTACTTATCAGTTAGCCAATATTTTTACCAAAATGCTCCCGGAAGACCGCTTCACTTTCCTTTGCCGAGAATTAGGCATTTTATCTTTTGACCCATAATTCTTCTTAGCCGGCACACCGACGGTATACGGCGGTATACCGACGGCATGCCGTTTTTGATTCAGAATTAGGTTCTGTCTCAAAACTCGGCATACCGTCGGCATACGTCGGCATACCGACGGTATGCCGGTTCGCGGTGGACAGCTTTTTAAATCCAGATCCGGGCCCACCTTTCCTCTTTTCACTCCCTCATCATCATTTCCAACCCACTTCTCTCTATAAATGTAAGCCCCTGGTTTTCAAACTTTAGTTAAATTAGTGCTAATTAATTTTTAACGTCATTTATAGCCTTAAATAATTTTTAGGAATTTTTAGGAATTTTTCTAGAAATTTTAAATGATTTTTAAATGATTTTTAAATAAATTTTTAATACAAAAATATTGATTTGTAATTTTCTAAAATATTTTAATATCAATTTGCAATTATTAGAATTGTTTTAATACTGTTTTATAATTATTCAAATTATTTTATATCAGTTTGTAATTAAAGAAATATTTTTAATTAAGAAATGCAAATTTTGTTTTGCAATGCTCACTAATAATGCATTTGTGCAAATCCTAAAAACTAAAGGACCTAACTGCTAAATTACCTAACCCCCCCGACCGAACACTCTCTCTCCTCATCTACTCTCGTTGACTCGACCGACGACCTGCCATGTCGCCGGCGATCGACCTAGTTTTCCCCGCCTTTTCTGGCCAAAACCCACCGCCTCAACCCCCCTATAAAACTCCCCCCTTCCCCCCGACTGAACCCTAACCCTAAATTCTCTCCACCACCCCCACGACCACCTTTCTCCCCAGTTCTTCCCCGAAACCCTAGACTAAACCCTAACTCCGGCGTAACCCCACCACCAGCTCCACAGCCACCTACATCGACCACAACCGCCACCGTTCGACTCGCCCTGTCACGCCGACCCCAGCGCCACCCGACCGCCCAGACCACGACGCCTCCTCCGCCCAGGCGCCACCCGACAGCAGCCCATCTCCGGACACGTATGTGTCAGTCGTATTTTCGTGTCTCATTTGTGCTCGTTTTGTGGACGACTCGCCAGGACATGGGCAGTCTTTGGGTAAACGTGGACACGACCGATTCAGTCCGTGCGTGTCGTGCGTAGCGCGGACACATAGATACCTTGTCCTAAACGTCTGGACACAAGACCGTTTTATATTTTTTTTTATTTTATAATCTAACCTAAACGAAATAAAATAAACGAAACCCTAACTCTAACAAACCCAGCGGACTGACCCCCTGTCAGCCCGCCCGATTAAATCCCCTCCTCCGCTCTTCTCTGGCTTGGGCTCGAGTCCCCCTTCTGTTTTCCTTTCTTTTTCTTTTTTTTCTGTTTCTTTTCTTTTCTTTTTCTTTCTTTGTTTTATATATATTTATATATATATGTTTATATATATATATATTATATATATATCTATATATATATATATATTTTTATATATATATATATATAGAATATATATATATATTATAGATATATTATATATATATATATATATATCTATATATATTATATATATGTATATACTGTATTTTAACAGTATTTTATATATGTATATATATTTTATAGTTAGTAAATTTCATATATATATATATATATATATATATATATATATTATATATCTATATATTATATATATATATATATATATATATATATATATATATATACTATATATCTATATATATATATGTATATATATATATTATATATACCTTGTTTGTTATAGATATACTTTTATGTGTATATATATTATATATTATACACCATATAATTAAGAGTTTTCTTATATATATATATATATCTATATATATATATATATATATATATATATATATATATATATATATATATATATATATATATATATATAATATATATATATATATATATATATATTATAACTTAAGTATTTTCCTTATACATAGACATATGTACTTGCAACATATGTATGTATATATTTATTTTATCTTATTAAAATATTAATTTATTTTTGCACTTTTACCAAGTATATTTTTTAGTGTATTTAAATTGCTGCAACCATTTGGTGTCCAAGCCTAGCATGGGTATTTGGGCTCAAATGTGTTTTCACACATTCAAGACCTGTACAAGTCATATTGGACTTGATTCATGGCCTTGGGTCCTGTATTTGAACTTTGGTTCAAATTATATACATGGACAAAATACGCAAATAATTAATTATTGTGTGCAATGCTGTTTTTGATTTTCTAAAAATACTTAATTACTGCTAAAATTATGGAAAAATAGTATTTAGATACTATGTTAAGTTAGCTAATTTAGTATAATTTTTGAAATATTTAATTTACTGTTTTGCCACTAGTTTGGCATATGAAACCAAAACTTATTTTCTGTATACTTAGGAAAACTGATTTTTATAAATATTTTTACTGGTTAATAAATTCTAAAAAATTATAATAAATTTCTATGATTAACAAGGATCACTTTTGTACTTTACTTTAAACAAAACTAGGCTTTTTGTCTATTTCAAAAATTGTTAGATCACAATGGTCTTTTGATTTATTTATTGATTAATTACGACTTGTAGCTTTTAGTGTTATTTTGAGTTTTAGCCGTGTTGAACCTCACCCCTCACTAGTGTAAAGACCCTAGAAAGTTAGTTAAAGTATGTGTCACCCCACTTTGGTCTCCTATGCCAAAGTCATCATTTTGGCTAGGTACCCAGTCACAAGTCGTGTTTCACAGATTAGTGTCTTAGCGTTTTAGCTTAGTGTAAAACTAAGTTATTGTATTTACTTCTACAGTGACGAGTTACCCGGACATCCATAGTATTTTATCGCAGCTTGTTTTGCTTTGCTTTGCTAGAGGCAAGTACTTTCTACGAACTTTACATATTGTCACATAAATGAACTGCAAACCCACCATGTTAAATGCTGATCCTTGGGGTAGCAAGTTAGATCTCTACATATTGTACTTTCAGTTACTACCATGCTTAGAACAGTCTTGATGTATCTCTCACATGATTAGAATATGGGTTATGGGGAAACTGTTAGTAGTGTACGTGATCATACCCCCTTCTCCCGTACGTCTGTACCGAACAAAGTTTCATTTTATATGATTACTGCGTCATAGGCCTTTATATCAAGGCGGAGTTGTGCGTATGTACATCTATTGCCCTATCACTTGTACGGAAGTATATTTCATTATGTGCTACAGTACATTGTACATCTATTGACCGATCACATACTTGCTACATTTTAAATATTACATATACATCTGTCTGTATGACATGTATTCTTGCCATCATAGATTGTGTGATGCCATATTTCCAGTTATTTCCTCTCATGTTCATTTCCATGTTTCATATGCTAGTTTACTAGATTTAGTACTTGCTCCCGTCCTGACAGGATAACGTTGTAGGTGTCCTTACTGAGGAGGAGTTACTCTGCGACACATATTATGGGGTTACTGCCGAGGACCCGGCTCTGCCATACGAGGATGTTCCTGCGGGGAACCTCGCCTAGTTGCCTTTTGTTTACTTAGACTTTTGAGAGTAGACATGTATTAGACTATATCTTTTTGTAACTGGACATGTATCCAGTTTTACTTTACAGTTCACTTGTACTTGGACATTTTACTATATACGACAACTTTTGTGTTTGGTGCATTTATGATTCTTCTTCACTTATAGAACTGTTAGCACATTTAGTCTTATCATGTTGTCTTTAGAACAGCTTACTACGTTTTATCTCAATGTAGGCTGGGCATGCCTCGGCCTGGCCCAACAATTTGGGTAGCGGTCGTGACAATAACCGTTCCCCAACCCACCCCTCCTATTTCCAACTCCAACCGTTCATCTCCCTCCTTCTCTATTAAAACCCTATTTTTTACTTCTTCTTCCTACCTCTCATCCTCACCTCAAACCCTATTTTTTTACTTCTTCTCCCGCTCCTCCTCCACCTTCTTCAATCCCTTCACTCCGGTGGCTCTCCTTCACGGGTATGATCAACGGGTCTTTTCCTCATCCTTGGCGACCGAGACTTGGTTTCAATACTTCGTCCACCATAATGTCTTCATGAGCCGAGCAATCAATTGGAATCTCTTCCCCGGCCACGTCTCTCTATTCGACGAGACCGGACTATCTTGTCTCCTTCGGCGTCAGATACCCGTCTACCCCGTCGTCGTCCGTCTCTTCTACTGCAACTTGGTCCGGACGACGAGCACGGCGCCATACAGTCGATGGTCAACGATCGTCATTTTCGTCTCACGTCTAGGGACATCGGCAACATCCTCGGCATCCCGGACAGAGGCGATGCTCTGCCATCCTTGGCTGTTCTTCACTCGTCGGCGGCGTCCCCCTTCGACGAGTTCTACCACATCATTTGCAAGGGCCCTAACCCTCCTGCTATCCCGACCCTTTCTGCACAGCTGGAGCCATTTTACTACGAGCTCCATAGGACTGTGTGCCACACACTCTATCCTAAGGACGGGAACTATGACGCCATTACCGGCGACGCCCTGGTGTGCATATACTACCTCTATGCAAGGAAGTCCTTCTCCTTCCCTAAGACTCTCCTTTATGTCTTCAAAGGTGTCATGCCAGCGGAGAAGCAGAACCTTTATTACGGCTCCTTCATCACTCTCCTTCTGGAAGCCAAGCAAGTCGATCTCTCCCCTTTGCTCCTCCGGCGTCCCTTCCTATCTCGCTGTTTCCCGCTCCGCTAGTGGTGCCTCAACTTCGCGTGCTTCTTCTTCCCAAGAGCCGCCTGCCTCCACTCCTGCTGCTCTCGCATCCACTCCTCCTACCTCCGCCCGATACATGCCACTGACTCAGCAGCATTTCGACATGCGTATGGCGCAGGCAGAGGAACAGATGAGGGCTCACACTCGTGGCCTTGGCACTCTGATTCAGTCCTGCTTCCATGACCAAGCATATTTTATTCAGCGCACTATTCAGGACCGGGACATGTTTTTGGATCTGAATCTTCAAGATCCAATGTACCAGGCCTCGTACTTTTCCGATCCCAATGCCTATGGGTTCATGTACCTGGACGTCATTGATCCTTATGGCGCTTTTCACCATGCTCAGGATGGTGGGGACGATCCGGTGGACGATTAGGGGTGGCTTCCTTTGATGATGGTGTCGAATAATGAGTGTCTTAGTTTTGTGTGTTTGTTGTTATTCTGTCTTTTGCGGTCCTTTGGGGACCTATGTTTGGTTAGATCTAGTAGTTTGCAGTTCTACGGGGACTTGGTATTTGTCTTTCTCTTGTTGGTAAACTCTCGTAGAGGAGAGTCTTTTAAATTGTCTTATGTAGTATGAGTGTCTTGCATGTATTTATCTTTAACTTCCATATATCAATATATGTTTTTTATTCTATGCTCTTGTCCTTATTATAGCTATCTTTTATTTCTGTTTTTTCCATCTTTGACTAAGTGACAAAGGGGGAGAAAATGTAAAGGGGGAGTTGTCTACCTACGGGGGAGTTACTCCCTGAAGATGCTATCTCTCTATTTTGTCAATTATCAAATGGGGGAGATTGTTGGCATATTTTTTTGATATATTAACAGCATTTCAAAGTTTAGTTTTCTGTGTCTTCAGATTCATATCTTCTCAGAAGCTCTACTACATAAAGTCTTTCCGTTCAAGTGCTACCATCCTTTGCATCGAAGACTGAAGCAGATACCGGCGCTCCTTGCATAAGACGGCTTCCTCCAGCTTAGTGTCTTCGTGTCTGTACAAAGTCTAGGTATATCTGTAAACACTTAAGGACGGATGACAAGTAAAGCACAAGTTAAAAATCAATTACTTACAGAGCGGCATACCGGCGGTATGCTCTGGCATACCGGCGGTATACCGTTTTTATCGTCCACAAAGTTGCTGTGATAAATAGTCGGCATACCGACGGTATGCTCCGGCATACCGACGGTATACCGTTTTTATCACCCATTAACTTGCTGTGAAAAATTGTCGGCATACCGACGGTATGCTCCGGCATACCGACGGTATACCATTTTGTGGACCACAAAACGTTCTGTGATAAAACGTCGGCATACCGACGGTATGCTCCGACATACCGGCGGTATACCATTTTGTTTACCTGAAAATGTTCTGTGACAAAACGTCGGTATACCGACGGTATGCCGCGGCATACCGACGGTATACCGGGTTTCATAAATTTGATTCTTGAATTGCTCTGACTAGCATTAATGGCCGCATTTAATGCTCTCAAACGGTCATTAATATGACGGTTACTATTTGACCGGTATACCGACGGTATGCCGCTACATACCGACGGCATGCCGCTACATACCGACGGCATGCCGGTCTGCCTGTATCCAAGCATTAAATGCCACCCACTCTTGGTTTCTCTATAAATGAAAGCTCTCTCGCTCATGAGGCTTTCACCAACTCTTGCCATAAATTTTCCAAACAACCAAGAGCTCCATCATTAATACTCTACCAAGCTTTTAATTGTCATCCTCTCCCAAAGTGCTAGAGTATTTAAGAGTTATAATTTTCGATCTTCACGTGTTAGAAGATCAACAAGTTCTCTTCTCACTTGTTTGAAGTTGGCGAGCCTTCGTAAGAAAACTCGTATGTTGAAGTTGGCGAGTCTTCGGATCCAAACTCGTGTTGAAGTTGGCGAGTTTTTCGGATCCAAACTCGTGTGTACTATTTGATTAAATAGTGGATTTAAGCCGGAGAGAGTTCGGGACTGGATTGCCTCAAGCGAGGATACCAGGATACATCTTGTGTTTGATCTTCTCACTCTTTACTTTTATTTGTCATATATTGCTTCTGTTGCTCTAGTTATTTTTTATTCCCTATTCACCCCCCTCTAGGGTTCTACATGGGATTCCTGCACGATCGGCGCGTTGGATTCCTGCACAATCGGCGCGTGGGATTCCTGTGCGATCGGCACGTGGATTCCTGCGCAATCGGCGCGTGGGATTCCTGTGCGATCGGCGCGTGGGAAACTCACGTTGCGTCTTCAGTACATGCACGTAAGAAACCTACGCGCATGACACGCTCGAGTTAAGGGATGCGTTGCCGGGACTTCACAGCGCATGGCCTCCCGGCGCATGGCTCCCGGGCATGGGGGTCATCGTCCCCAATCAGCAAGTTTAGCCATAAAAGTTTCGAAAACTTGCCATGGCCATAACTTCCTCGTCCGAAGTCCAAATCAAGCGAAACAAAAGCCAAAACTGCATGAAATTGAATTCTCTACAACATAGAACCATTAGTTTTCGAAAATAACCAAGTTTTAGAGATCAAAACCAAGAAAAACTAAAAAGTTACAAACTTAGATCTACAATAATCCATCCATCAAATCCAAAAATGTCAAGTTCTAAAGAGGCTTAGAATCAAGTAAGGAAGAGAATGGAACAATGAAATTAGAGATCCATCATGAAGCAAGTTGCACTTGCCTAAGATCTCTCTCTCTCTCTCTCTCTCCTGGTGGTTGAAGAAGTAATGGTGGAGAAGAAGAAGTAAATGAAGAGAGAGAATGAGGGAATGGGTTAATAAATAGTGATGGTGATGGTAGGTAGGGGTTCTCCCTTGGTTCATGATGAACCAATAAACAATCCAAGCCGAACCAAGCCAACCCAAACAAGACGAACCAAGCCAGGAGACATAAAATACGAGTCAAGATACGTATACGTATTCCAAATACGTAATACGAACCACGGTCATTACATATACGCTGTTGCTGCATCTGTTTGCTGCGGTTGCTGTACTACGCTGCTGCTCTGATGTTCGCATATGGCGGCACGATGGCAGGGCGGCGACGGCACGGCGGTGGTTGTCGTGGCCGGTCGGGTAAGGAGGAAAGAGATGGTAGCGGCTGTAGTTGAAGTGGTGTAGATGATGGTGGTGGTGCTCGGCCTAGGGAGGAGGAGGAGAAGAGAGTTCGGGTGGAGGAGGAGCTCGGGATGTGCTCGGCCATGGGGGCTAAGCTAAGGGGAGGGTGGTGGTTGTGGCGCTCGGAAAGGGAGGAGAAGTTGGAGGTGGGGAGCTGTGTGAGTTAGAAATAAGAGGGAAGAGAAAGTAATGGGAAAGAGAAAATATATGTATTATATGAGTGTGTGTAAATAATATATAAGAGAGAGAGAGATATTTAGAGAGAGAGAGTATAGAGGTCGGCTGATGGGAGAGGGGGTTCGGCCACATGGGGGGTGAGTTAGGAGAGTTAGTGATGTGAGGATTTAAATGTATAGGAGAGAGAGAGAGTATATATATATATATATATATATATATATATATATATATATATATATTATATATATATATATAATAATATATATATATATATATATAGAGAGAGAGAAAGTAAGATAATTATATAAAAGAAATATTTTTGAGTAGAGAAAATGCAAATACAATAGTGGGGTGTTTGGGTAGTCATGATAGGGGTCACACCCAATTGGGTGTTGGGCCAAGTTTGGACAAGTTCGGGCTAGGGTTGATTAAAATATCAAATTTAAACCAATTAAAATCATGGATGGAATGGGAGCACAAGGGAAATCAAATTGGTGGCACGCAAGTGGCACGTGCATAGTAGACTCAAAACAGGCCACGGCCATATATTGGGTCGAGTGGATTGGACCGATGTCGGGCCTGAAAATTAAGTTGGAAGCTAAGTCACGAATTACGACAGACAATAAATTGGTCTAAATTGATCCGAAAGTTGCGCGAAGCAAATGGAGCACAAGGGAACAAGTTCGAGTGGGACATGATATATCAACATGAAATAATCTCGTCTACTACAAACTTTAAGAAGAAAGTTTCCATAGACTGGCATCCCTGTCGCTCTAGAAATCCAAGTCACGGTAAAGAGTATTTAATGATCAAAATTAATTAAATCAAAATAAATTATCAAAAATAATTCATTTAGAAAATTCGAAAATAAATCCCGGAAATTCAGGGGGCTTATATCCTACCCACCTTATATAAATTTTGTCCTCAAAATTAAAGGTTGGTAGTGGGGTTAAAATATGATAGAAGATTTAGCCAATATTTTAGGCAAGATCAAAGAATGACGAGTTTTGTACGATCAAGAAAATCAATTCAAAATTGTTCAGGCACGATGAGAGATTTTGGCACGATAGAATCATGATATGAACAAAACCATATGTGCATGATTCAGAAATAAGTCAAGTCGTTGGGTAACGATTTTAGAGACGATTAGGAGAATCGAAGATATAAATGAAGTTCAAGTACGGGGTGATCTGTAGGACTTAGGTTGATGGAAATCAACCCGAAAGTCGCACAGGCCCGATCAAGATGAAAAGCTAACCATGACTAAAACAAGGTTTGGCATGGTTGAGATAAAATTTCAGACACAAACAAAAATCGAAGTCAAGGTCTTATAGTCCTGATCAAAGATTAAGGAGTATGATTAATAAAATCATGAAATACGATCCAAGTTCGAATGTGATTAAAATTGGGAATAGTCTAAGTTCACTTGGCACGATAGAGGTATGACAAAGAAATCAAAACTTGAGCTTCGTCCAATTACAATCAAGTCAAAAATTTGATTAACAGGATTTTAGCTCGATGAAATTAGATTTAGGATTATACATAGGCACGATCAAGACGGAAATGATGTGGTTAGGTATTGTTAGGAATAATAATACTTAGCACAAACAGTGATCAAGAATTTAACTACCTGATCATGAGTGAAATCAAGACCCAGACGCGTTCAAGAATTTTGGAATGATTAACCACTTAGGCACGATGTAGAGTAGAGCGATGAAAATCGTAAACCTAGTCATGATCAGGAATGAAACCTGAGCACGAGTAACTAGAGAATCAAAATTTAAGTACGAAGGAGATCTATTTCGACACAGTCGATTAGGGTTCAAGATTTTAGCACGATTTGAGGATTAAGATTATCAAGATCATAAAAATCAAAGTCGGATAGTCATGATCTAAAACAGGGCTTAGAGAAGCAAATGGAGAAAAACTTTTGAGTATAGCACGATTGAGAGATAGATTTGATAGAAATCATATTATAGGTCACATAAGCACGATCAAGATCCAAGTTCAATTGTGAATGACGAATAAATCATGAATTCAAAATCAAGGTCTTAAAAGCACAATTTAGGAAGGAACCCAAGTCAATTAGGCACGGTAGAAAGTCAAACATGTTTAATTCTAACACAACTAATTTCGTAGTCACACTAGTTAGTCGTGATTGAAAGTAAAAAATTTTAGGCACGAGTTTGAGGCAAGATAAAATATATAATTATGATCGTTAAAATCACGATCAAATGACTCAAGTCGGCATAGTCACGCCAGGTCACCTGGGTACGACTAAGCACAATGAGTTCAGATATAATCAGAAAATTAAATCAGGGTCGAAAAGAGTTTAGGCACGAGTATTCAAAATCCAAACATGATCGAAATCAGAAGGCAATGCACGAGGGTTAATAACATTGAAATCCAACCACGATAAAGAAATTAGTCTCAACACGATCTAAGTTGATCAACCTTCGAGTAAATCCGAATTTAGACAAGATGGAGAATAAGATCAACGAAGGCTGGACACGAGCATCCAAGGATGAAAATCCAAGTCACAAAAGAATTTGAAGTCATCTAGAGTCTAGTCAGCAACCAAGACTCTTTGGCACGATAAACAAGACGACCAAAATCGACTGGTTAAAATCAGAGAAGATCAAATCTTACGATATTGAATTTTAGAAACAGTTCAAGGATAAGGAACTGGATTTCTTCTGTTATGACAGAAAACCAAAATGTAGGGTTTGTAGAAGGAAGTCGGGGTAATCATCTCGCTCTGCTTCGACTACTACCAAGATCCAACGTCTACTCCGAGACAGATGATTACGATACTTCCTCAACTTTTTCCAAGATAAAAGATACAAGAGCTCAAAAGATTTTAAAGTGTAGATGACAGAAGTAGATATGAGATAGTTGATCGATGTAATCAAGACAACTAAACAAGACAAAGGAAATGACGGTAAGATAAGAAAATTACCATACAATGGGAGATAAAAAATGATAAACAAGAAATAATGGTAGGAATTATCTTGCTCAGGTGGTAAAATAAGTTAATCAACTTAAGATATGACCTGATAACTATACACGTCTATCCAAAATTATGTTGCCAGAATTTACGCCACGCCAGTAAGCATAGCTGTAATAAACGATAAGTCCATAACTAAGGTATACACCCTATAATCATGTCATCTAGATTCCTTACCACGCCAACTGGTATGGCTGCAAGAGAATCTAAATGCCATAACTAGGATAGTATATCCAAAATCAGGCTCCATGTCCTTGTCAAGCTAGCTAATATGACTGCGATAAATTCTGAACTCCATAAATGAAGTAGATATTTATCATTCTTATCGTCCTCATCAATATGTTTATCAGAATATCTTAACTCAATCCAGAAAAAACTTATCTTCAAACAAAATCAAAATCGAAGTCAAAAACGAACATCAAGATTCAAAATTATTAACAACGAATCAAGGATAAGTAGATGGAAACTAGCAGAAACAGATCCCGAGGTAGAGTTTAGAAGAGAATTCTTAGGAGATGTCCAAAGGTACTATCTAGGTCAAGATAAAAGGAAATCATTGGAATATAATCTAAAACAATCTTAACCTGATATGAGACTGGCAAATCATATTCTCGTCTCAACCTAGAAGATATATAAGTCCAACTTATACCTTCCCTCTGGGGTCTACAAACTCATTCCAAAGAAAAAATACAGTTGATAACGGACAGATGTTTCAGAAATTAGGACGGATAGAAACAAATGGAAAAAGTTTCGAAAAGTTTGAAATAAGACCACCAGGGGTCATCCCTGGAATCTACCAAGAGTTCCTAATATGTGACTGAGTACCAAATTCCTAAAATATTCCATGACTCAATCTTAATCCTAGGACAGGCTCACAGTAGTACAGAAAAGCTCAAGTACTACCACGACTTCGCATTAATTACAAAGACTGACCTGCATGGGTTACCACTAAAAACGTGTCAGAACGACCCGTACCCGGATATACGGATACGAATACGTAGGCCACGCCCAGCCTACGCCACAATATCGGTGGTAGAACGCTGTCTAGTACCCAATAAATATACACTACATCTAGAAGGTCCATGAACTACAAATGTACTCAATCACAATCCTATATCTAAAGAAGATAAGACATGAAAGATAACTAGGGCACAAGAACAAATAGAAACTACTAGAAGAAATTATAAGACAGGAAATAAAGAAGGAAAACAAGATAAACTAAGGATAACTACTCGGCCTAGAACTCCTGAGAAATAACTCACGATGAAGAATACCGAGAACCACTCCAGCTAGCAACATCCTGCAGTCCAATACTGAGGGCACAACTACTCCTAAAAGATTGTCAACATATCCAGTCAGGATGGAACGAGTACATAAACTAACAACAGTTTTATAGTATTGACAAATGCTGTAAAAGACAATCATAATGGAATACAAGATGATATATCAAGACTGTAAGTAAAACAGGATATATAAACTGGAAATTATGTCAAGGTGAATCACGCAGAAAAAGTAAGCTGAACTGTAATATGTAACTGATGTAATAAATATAAAATGTGCCTCGAATATTATAGCATAATGTGATCGGTATGGGTCAAGATCAGGCTTCCAGCCGACCGGCTACAAGTATGTGGACTCGGCCCGGTCGGGATGGCAAGCTATGGAGCAAGTAGAAGCACAGGTCAGGCCATACCCATCGTGAGGTGAGGGTATAGCTATGATACAAGTAGTAACTCAAGATGGACATTGATCACACTATCTATAAAATTCTTCATTCTCCGAATAGTATACGGATCTGGACATAGCACGTCATGGCACGAGATTCCCTAAGAAGGTAGCTACTCCTTCTCAGGAATCGGTGTCAATATAAGTACAAGAACAAGATCGAGCAAGTACCAGTAACCCAAGAAAATCCAAGAATGACATCTCATGACAGGAATCCGGTATATACTAGTCCGTGTAACATCGTAACGAGAATCAAGTAAAACACTATAACTGAATTGGATACAGAAAATATCAAGACAAGGAACTACTATTAGAGAATGTACTCGCTTGCGGTCCTGAGCTGTCAAATGGGGTCGATGCTCAGAGTGATGCCACAGACCTAAAGATAAGATATATATAAGCTAATTAGGGTTCAACAGTGTTTGGCTTGATTCTATAGTATAAGCTATGTAATCTAGGTCAGACTCAGTCAACTAAGTCAAACTAGGTCATATGAGTTACACTAGGTTAAACTGGGTCAAAGGTTGACTTGCAGTTGACTTTTGGTTAACTGGTCAACTCTAGTCAACTCTGGGTTAAACTAGGTCAAATGTTGACTCTACTTCGACGTTCAGTCAAAGTAGTCAACTATGATCAAACAGGGTCAAGCTTAGTCTCTATAAACATCTACAGGGTCAACACATTCAATTTCAGTGGTTGTGAAATTACTGGAATCGATGGATCTCAAAATACAAACAAAAGAAAAAGATTATAATAATAGGGTAAAAACCTACAGATGTTGTCAGATGGTGAAACAACCATCACCAACGTGTCCAGAATGGTCAAATTAGCTAGAATAGCCTATCCATAAGTCCAATTTGGACACGGAGGCAAAAAGATAATTTCGGGTCAAAATGGCGTCCGTGTCGGACCCACTTTTTATCGAAAAATATGCCAGAATAATAGTGCACTAAACCTAACAAATTATATGTCCACGAATCTAGAATGACGATACGAACTCAACGGTATATCCGAAATTAGATTTCGATAACCCGATCTCAGATTGGTCCGTTGACCCGGACATTAAAATTCTTAGTTACATGGAAAAGCGTGTCGGAGCCAATGTCCTCAAAACTTAGCAAATTATATGTCAAAGAGTATAGAATAACGATACAAACTCAACGGTATATCCAAATTGGATTCCGTGGAGCCGATCTCAAAATGATCCGTTGACCCGAATATTGGTATCCGAGTTGCACCGAAATACGTGTCGAAACATGTCACGACCCGCTCCCGAATAATCGGACACGAGTCGGACACGCCCAGCCTTCGTCGTTAGACACGACGAAGTAAGCTGTACCAGAACTAGGAAAAATCTAACAAGTCAAGTAAATGAGAAGTAATGTCACAGCATATCTATAAACGATCCCAGAATATTCAAATACATGTCTAAGCATTTTATTATTACATTCATCCAGAAATGTAACTAAAGTCTGACTAAAGTCTCAAAAGCAGGAAAGACAACTAAAAGGAAGATAACTAGGCTTCTGCAGCCTCTATGTCACAAGCAGCTCCAGCTGGCTCAAGGAAAGCAGTATCATGCCCATAGTATGTGTCACACAAAGCCTCCATCTCACCTATCATAACATATCCAGTCAGGAGCGGAGCAAAGCACAGTTCTAGGTAATGAACAATAACATAATGATATGGAAAGTAAATGCTGGAAGAACAGGATAAGAACAAGTATGTAAAGAACATGAAGATCATGAACTACTGCTATAAAGATACATGAAAGATCATGACAATGTAAGATGCAGTAAAGATCACGACTAATATCAAGATCAGGATCAAGAGAAACTAATGTAAGAACATTATCCTGAACATGTGTTTATATGTTTGAAATACTACTTAGATATGTGACCGGCTTGGGTAAGATCATGAAAGAACATGAAAGGATCCTGGAAGATCATGTAATGGTACGGCTTAGGGCCCGCGTGCACTGTGCGAGGCCTAAGCTAAAGATCATGAATAAGTAACCGGGTTTAGTCACATATCTAGAGTATTTCCCCACCCCAAGATACAAGTAAGAACATGAAAGAACAAGCCAGAAAGAACATGAACGTGTCGCAGTGTGTCAGCAATAAAGAACAAGGAAAATGCACTGAACAAAACCATAGAATGTACTTGCCTGGCTCCAGCAATATGGTAGGCAATCTAGCTGGATGTTCTCCTGTTAACAATATTGATGTACAAGTTGGTTAATAAACTATGCTAGTTGCTTCTAGGTTAATTAAAGTTAAGAACTAAATCTTTATCTTGATTCTGCCCAAATAAGATAGTCTTATTTGGAGGTTCACAAGTTACATTACACTAGGTTTAACTACTAACTTCTTGTTCTCTTGGGAAAATCAAATGCTAAACACAACCCTTGGTTTTACGTGTTTAACACTAAGAGTTTCTATAAGTTTATAATTCAAAAACTCATTATATATATAGAGTTAGCATTGCAACTTTTTATATATATAAAAGTGGTTTGTTTTATAAACTTGGTTTATCTTTTAAAAGAAAGTTATTTAAGAAAAGATATTATTCATTACTAATCAGTAGTAATTAAGGAAAAGTTAACTAATTGTTTTAGTTATAAAATTGGTTCTAAGAGGATGTTTCCATCAACTCACAATAAATGGGAAAATAACATTTATTATTTATAAAAAAATAAACTACAGACAGTCCTGCCCAAAGGCAAAGTTCAATGGCTGGCCCACAACCACTTGGCCCACTTACCCAACAGTCTGCCACCCCGGTCAACCCAATACCAAGGATCAGTTCAGACCCGACTATCTAACCAGCCCAACTATAACTATTACAGCATATAAGCCCGGCCCAACACAGCCCAGCCAAACCAGCCCATCAATTATTAATTACAGTCATCCAGCTATAATTAAATAATATTACAACACATTCAGTATGGCCCAGCCCATACTAACAGCCCACAAAAGAATATACAAATAAGCCCCCTGAATAAACACCAACCGGCCCAACAATTAATAGCTGCAAACTGCCAAAATCTACCGCCGGTCAGGCCCACAATCCAAGGCCAGTCACGTCAGGGTCAAGTCACATCATCTCCTTGGTGTCCAACACGCACGTCGGACACGGGAAAGAGGACACGGCTACAGCAAGGTCCAGCAAGGTTCTAGCCACGAGTCCGCGCCACTTCGTATCCGACACGAACATCGGATACGAACAGGTAGGTACAGCCACAGTCCAGTCGGGACAGAGGTCCAACAGTCAGAAGATCCCCAGCAACAAATAACAGAAAAGAGAAAGAAGAAATCATCAATTAAAATATATAAAATATGCATGCAGTGTCGGACACGAGAGTGTCTGACTATGAGATCTCAGTTCAGCAAAATGGAACCAAACATCATATCCCAAAATTATGGCATGCATGCAGTGTCAGACACGAGAGTGTTAGACACAAGATCTCAGTCCAAAAAGAAAGGATTCCGAACATCAGATCTTCCCCAAAAATCCACACAGAAATGGATAAGGAAAACATTCCAAAAACAACCCATCCCTGACTTAACGAACCGAGCAACCCTAGAGTCACCACTGGGTTCGTTAGGTCTAGGCCAACCGACAGCATGTAAGCAAAAGGAATAGATCCACTGGATACTCCTCAGAAAACACCATCGAACCCACACTCAACAGATCTGGAACCACTACCAGATCTGGAGTAAAACTCCTCAGAAAACAACATCACAACCACTGAAATAGTCACAGATCAACTTGATCTCAAAGAATCAACTAAAGAACATCATAGATCTAACATGCAACCCAAAATAACCGCATGCAAGGGTCGATCTACAAGATCGGACCACAGAAACCCTAGATCCATCGGATCTGAACAGTTAGAACTGTTCGAAGAGAAGAGAACATCATTGATCTCTCACAAACCCAGCTAAACCCTAGATCTCGTCACCGATCAAAGGATCTCAGAGTCTAGGCCATAGATCTGCCATAGATCTGACCAACAGTAGAGATTAGGGTTAGGGTTAGGGTTTACCCTCTGGAAGTCGAAGCCCAAAGCTCGTCGAGGAAGAAGAAAGGAAGAAGACTCGGTCAGAGCAGCGCCTAGGCGTCAAGGAAAACTCGCCTAGACCCAGCCATCGTCTTCATCGCCAAAGCCATCATCATCGGGGTCGTCGGCTTCAACAGGGACGAAGTCGCCTCGCTCGGAATGGAAGTCGCCGCTCCCTCAAATCTACGCCACCGGAGTCGCCGTCATCATCAAGGTCGTCGTCGCCATCAGAGTCGCCGTCAAAGTCGCCGGAGAAGAACGCTCGAGAACGGCGAAGTTCTCGAAGAGTCGGCGGAGGAATCGAAGAGTCGGTGGAGAGCTCGAGAACGGAAGTCTCGAGAAGAGTTGGAGTAACCGAGAGTCGGTGGAAGAAAATAATGAATGCACACTCTCTCTCTCCACTCAACCGTTGTTTTAAAACGAATAAAATGGTAATTTTGCAGATAAGCCCCTCCGCTAAATGGCACAATTACAGAAAACCCCTCCTCTTTTATATATTTGCCCGCAACTTAGTTTACATAGGAAACTTTACAGTTTAACCCTCTGCCTTTTCATAATTACAAAAAGTATTTAAAAACAGTTTTTAAAATAAGAAAAACAATATAAAAGTTGTTACAACAACTTCTAATTGTAAAATTATCAAAAATGTAATTCATTCAAAATGTTTCCCAATTAATAATAAGTATAGAAAATAAATTTTAATTTTTATTTAAGAAAACTGGGAAGTGGAGTTACAAATCTCTCCCCCTTGAAAAATTTCGTCCTCGAAATTGGAATGCAACACAGAAAATCAAGAATAGTGAATCCAAAGAGTTGTTTATTGAATTCAAAAGAAATGCATAAAATACAAAGCACTCAAATGAACAAACTAGGGTATCGCTCACGCATCTCATCCTCACGCTCCCATGTGGACTCTCCCGGAGAGTGGTGTCTCCACATGACGCGGACAAGAGGAATGGTCTGGTTCCGCAGACGCTTCTCCCTCCGGTCGAGGATCTCTACTGGCTGCTCCTCGTAAGTCAATCTCGGGCCCACCTCCAGCTCTGAATAGTCCACCACGTGGCTGGGGTCTGGAATGTATCGTCGAAGCTGAGATACGTGGAAAACATCATGCACTCCCTCCAGTCTAGCTGGAAGCGCTAGTCGGTACGCCACCTCGCCAATCCGTGCTGTCACGTCGAATGGTCCAATGAATCTCGGACTGAGCTTTCCGCATCTGCCGAACCGAATGACGCCTCTGGTCGGTGAGATCTTCAGGAACACTCTGTCTCCAACCTCGAACTCAAGTGGCCGTCTGGTGCTGTCCGCCCAATGCTTCTGCCGATCCTGTGCAACTCTGATACGCTCCCGGATCAATCTGACTTTCTCTGCTGTGTCCACCACCATCTCTGGCCCAAGTAAAGCTCTCTCGCCAACGTCGTCCCAGGATAACGGCGTGCGACACCTCCGTCCGTACAGCGCCTCAAATGGAGTCGTCTCGATGCTGGCCTGATAACTGTTGTTATAGGCAAACTCCACGAGGTGTAAATGGTCCTCCCACGAACCGCCGAAGTCGAGTGCGCAAACCCGCAGCATGTCCTCCAAGGTCTGAATGGTCCTCTCGGACTGTCCGTCCGTCTGGGGATGATAGGCCGTGCTGAACTTCAACTGTGATCCCAAGCTCTGCTGTAGACTCCTCCAGAAGTGTGATGTGAAGCGGCTGTCTCGATCTGAAATGATGCTAACTGGCACCCCGTGAATCCTCACGATCTGACGCATGTAGAGGTCTGCAAGCTTCTCGGTCGACAGCCCAACCTTGAACGGAATGAAATGAGCGGACTTTGTCAATCTGTCCACGATCACCCAAATAGCATCCTTGCCACTGGGAGTACGCGGCAATCCAGAGACAAAGTCCATGGTAATGTGCTCCCACTTCCATTCCGGAATAGGTAAAGGCTGGAGTAGTCTCGCTGGTCTCTGGCGCTCCGCCTTGACTTACTGGCACACAAGGCATCTGGAAACAAATCTGGCGACCTCTCTCTTCATCCCATACCACCAAACATACTCACGCAAATCCTTGTACATCTTGGTAGATCCAGGATGTATAGAATACCGTGACTGGTGGGCCTCCTGCATCACCTCCTCCCGCAAGTCCTTGGGCACACACAGCTGGCTCCCGTGCCTCAAGGATCCGTCCTCTGCAATGGTGAAATCGTCGAGCAGACCTAACTCTGCCTGAGCTCTAAGACCCTGGATTCCCTCATCAAGCAACTGGGCCTCCTTGATCTTCTCTAGCAACCCCGACTGTATCTGCATATGCATCATCTGACCTCCATACCCTGGGAGAACAATCTCAATCCCAAGGCTCTCCAGATCCTCCAAGAGATGCCGGTCCATGGTGAGATACATAGCAATAGGATACCGACTAAGAGCGTCTGCAACCACATTCGCCTTCCCAGGATGATACTGCAGACTGATGTCGAAGTCCTTCATGAGTTCCAGCCATCTGCGCTGCCTCATATTCAGCTCCTTCTGAGTAAAGACATACTTCAGGCTTTTGTGGTCCGTGAAGATGTCCACTCTCTCTCCATATAGGTAATGCTTCCACAGTTTCAAGGCAAAAATGACTGCTGCAAGCTCCAAGTCATGTGTAGGATAATTCTTCTCATGGGGCCCTCAACTGTCTAGAAGCATACGCTATAACCTTCTTGTTCTGCTCCAGCACACATTCCAAGCCTTTCCCTGAAGCATCGATGTAGATGACGAATCCTCCTGATCCCGATGGCAAAGCTAGAACTGGTGCAGTCGTCAGTCTTCTCTTCAATTCTTCAAAAGCTGTCTGGCAGGCGTCACTCCATATGAACTCCTCGTCCTTCCGCATAAGCTTTGTCATAGGCTCTGCTATCCTGGCGAAGTCCTTCACGAACTTCCTGTAGTATCCTGCTAGACCCAGGAAACTACGAATCTCTGCTACTGACTTGGGAGGTGCCCAGGCTTCTACTGCTTCAATCTTCTTGGGATCCACAGAAATCCCCTCTCCAGTCACCACATGCCCTAGAAACTCCACTCTGTCCAAGAAAAACTCACATTTCGAGAGTTTCCCATACAGTTTCTCCTTTCGCAGAATCTCCAAAACAATCCGCAGGTGCTCAACATGCTCCTCCTCCGTCTTGGAATAGATCAGAATGTCGTCAATGAAAACCACGACAAACTTATCCAAATATTTGTGGAAAACCTTATTCATCAGGTTCATAAACACAGCTGGGGCATTGGTGAGTCCAACGGCATCACTAGGAACTCATACTGGCCGTATCGGGTGTTGAAGGCTGTCTTCGGAATATCCTGCTCCCGAACCTTCATCTGGTGGTACCCCGATCGAAGATCGATCTTAGAAAAGACCTTCGCTCCACTAAGCTGGTCAAACAGCTCATCAATCCGCGGCAAAGGATATCTATTCTTGATGGTGATATTGTTGAGTGCACGGTAGTCTATGCACATCCTCACCGTCCCATCCTTCTTGGGCACAAAAAGCACCGGTGCTCCCCAGGGTGAAGCACTAGAGCGAATAAATCCTTTACCCTCAAGCTCATCAATCTGCGCCTTCAACTCCGCAGCTTCCTTCGGGTTGATCTTGTAACAGTGCTGGGACTTCGGTGCTGATCCGGGCAATAGGTCGATGCCGAACTCTACATCTCGATCTGGCGGCAATCCTGGAAGCTCCTCGGGGAAGACGTCGAGATACTCTGCAATCAGCGGATGCGGCAACTCCTGGTCTTCTGCAACTGCTCCGAAGTAGACTCCCTCTGGCCTCTCTGCAACTCGTCTGCTGATCTCGAACGGTGGAACTCCTGGCGGGCTGAAGATCACCTTCCCCTCATGGCAGGTCAATTACGGCAAACTGCTCGCTCATCCAGTCGATGCCGAGGACTACATCGAATCCAGGCAGTGGCATCACTAAAAGTCGAGCTCGAATCTCTCTCCCAGCAATAGTGATAGGGCATTCCACCATCTCACTTACTGGAACTGATCCGCCTCCTGTCATGATCTGACAGTTCCGCCTAGTGGGCTTGGGTGTGAAGCCGTGTCTATGCAAAAACTCATACGATACAAAGCTATGTGTAGCTCCAGAATCAAACAATGCAATGGCAGGGAAAGAATGTAAAAGTATAGAACCTGTGATCACATCTGGCACTGCCTCGTCCTCCTCAACTGCAGCCATGACGTAAGCACGTCCCTGCTGAGCTCCTCCTCTCTGCTGCTGCTGATGCAGTGCAAACCTCTGCTGCTGGGGTGGCAAAGCTCCTCCTCTCTGGGGTGGTGCAGGTAATGCTCTGGATGGTGCAGCCGGTGGTCCTCCTCCTCATCCTCCTGCTAGTCTGGCTGTAGCCTGTGCGCAGTCCCTCATCTGGTGTGCATCCGATCCGCAAAAGAGGCAAAGTCCCAACCTCTTGCGGCACTCGTCGATATGATGTCCAGGGCGATGACAATAGGCACAAGGAGTCGCTAGCTGCTGTCTCTGATGCTGATGTGCTGGAGCTCTGGCCTGTCGGTGATGCTGCTGCTGGTGCGGCCTCGTCTGGGTCTGAGTCTGAACCCTCTTCGCTGGTGCCTGGAAACTGCTGCTGGCCACATCCCGGTCCCTCTTCAGCTTGGGGTCCGCCTCCTTCTCAACTGCCTGGGCGATCTTGAGGATGCTAGAGTAGGTAGTCGCCTGGCTAATCGCCACCGCATGTCGCAGCTCCCTGTTGAGACCCTTCTTGAATCTCCATGCTCTGTCCTCTGGCTCTCTAACCAGTCTCTCAGCGAACCTGCTGAGCCTGGTAAACTCCGAAGTGTACTGTGCGACCGTCATCGTCCCCTGCTGCAGCGCCTCGAACTGCACCCTCAACTCATCACGCTCCACCTCTGGGAAGAATTTCTCCTTGAACAGTGTTTTGAAAACTGTCCAAGACACCCGGGGCTCCGCCAACTGGGGGTCCTCCCGATACCAAGCTCTGGCCAAGTCAAAGAGTCGCATGCTAGCCACTGACACCTTCTGGTCCTCTGGAATGTTCGCCATGGTCAAAGTCCTCTCTGCATTCTCCAGCCATTCATCTGCATAGATGATCCCCTCGTCGCCCCAGAAGTCCATCGGGCTAAGGTGCTGGTACTCCTTCGTTGTCCGGGTCTCGGTCCTCGCGGTGCTGGAGGTGCTACTGGTGCTGGTGCTGGTGCTGCCGGCTCCCTGGTCCTCAGCGCGTCGACGACAGTCGCTCTGAACTGCGCTGCCTGATGGTTCTGGGCCTCCAGAAAGTGCTGAAACAACGCCATCACCTGGTTGCCGTCAAGCATCATCGTCGGCGGCAGCGATGGAAAGATAGGAGGCGCTGGCGGAAGCTGATCTGCCTGGACGTCTGGTGCGGGCTGCTCTGGTGCGGCCTGCTCTGAACCGCCTGCAACTCCAGAAGTGCCTGCAACTCCAGCCTGGTCTGCGGTCTTCCTTGTAGTGACCATCCTGCATAAAAAGAAAACTTCGTTGAACGACAAACCCTAAAACCTATCAAACAATGTTTTTATAATAATAAAGCACCTGAAGAACATGAATAACCTGATATACCCTTAATTCCCGATTTTCCTATGCTGTGATCAAGTTTCCCTAGTGTAATCAAGTCCCCCAATAGTACGCTAAGTCCTAGGTACCATTAGGATGGACCTGCATGGGCCACCACTAAAAACATGTCACGACCCGCTCCCGAATAATCGGACACGAGTCGGACACGCCCAGCCTTCGTCGTTAGACACGACGAAGTAAGCTGTACCAGAACTAGGGAAAATCTAACAAGTCAAGTAAATGAGAAGTAATGTCACAGCATATCTATAAACGATCCCAGAATATTCAAATACATGTCTAAGCATTTTATTATTACATTCATCCAGAAATGTAACTAAAGTCTGACTAAAGTCTCAAAAGCAGGAAAGACAACTAAAAGGAAGATAACTAGGCTTCTGCAGCCTCTATGTCACAAGCAGCTCCAGCTGGCTCAAGGAAAGCAGTATCATGTCCATAGTATGTGTCACACAAAGCCTCCATCTCACCTATCATAACATATCCAGTCAGGAGCGGAGCAAAGCACAGTTCTAGGTAATGAACAATAACATAATGATATGGAAAGTAAATGCTGGAAGAACAGGATAAGAACAAGTATGTAAAGAACATGAAGATCATGAACTACTGCTATAAAGATACATGAAAGATCATGACAATGTAAGATGCAGTAAAGATCACGACTAATATCAAGATCAGGATCAAGAGAAACTAATGTAAGAACATATCCTGAACATGTGTTTATATGTTTGAAATACTACTTAGATATGTGACCGGCTTGGGTAAGATCATGAAAGAACATGAAAGGATCCTGGAAGATCATGTAATGGTACGGCTTAGGGCCCGCGTGCACTGTGCGAGGCCTAAGCTAAAGATCATGAATAAGTAACCGGGTTTAGTCACATATCTAGAGTATTTCCCCACCCCAAGATACAAGTAAGAACATGAAAGAACAAGCCAGAAAGAACATGAACGTGTCGCAGTGTGTCAGCAATAAAGAACAAGGAAAATGCACTGAACAAAACCATAGAATGTACTTGCCTGGCTCCAGCAATATGGTAGGCAATCTAGCTGGATGTTCTCCTGTTAACAATAGTGATGTACAAGTTGGTTAATAAACTATGCTAGTTGCTTCTAGGTTAATTAAAGTTAAGAACTAAATCTTTATCTTGATTCTGCCCAAATAAGATAGTCTTATTTGGAGGTTCACAAGTTACATTACACTAGGTTTAACTACTAACTTCTTGTTCTCTTGGGAAAATCAAATGCTAAACACAACCCTTGGTTTTACGTGTTTAACACTAAGAGTTTCTATAAGTTTATAATTCAAAAACTCATTATATATAGAGTTAGCATTGCAACTTTTTATATATAAAAGTGGTTTGTTTTATAAACTTGGTTTATATTAAAAGAAAGTTATTTAAGTAAAGATATTATTCATTACTAATCAGTAGTAATTAAGGAAAAGTTAACTAATTGTTTTAGTTATAAAATTGGTTCTAAGAGGATGTTTCCATCAACTCACAATAAATGGGAAAATAACATTTATTATTTATAAAAATAAACTACAGACAGTCCTGCCCAAAGGCAAAGTTCAATGGCTGGCCCACAACCACTCGGCCCACTTACCCAACAGTCTGCCACCCGGTCAACCCAATACCAAGGATCAGTTCAGACCCGACTATCTAACCAGCCCAACTATAACTATTACAGCATATAAGCCCGGCCCAACACAGCCCAGCCAAACCAGCCCATCAATTATTAATTACAGTCATCCAGCTATAATTAAATAATATTACAACACATTCAGTATGGCCCAGCCCATACTAACAGCCCACAAAATATACAAATAAGCCCCCTGAATAAACACCAACCGGCCCAACAATTAATAGCTGCAAACTGCCAAAATCCACCGCCGGTCAGGCCCACAATCCAAGGCCAGTCACGTCAGGGTCAAGTCACATCATCTCCTTGGTGTCCAACACGCACGTCGGACACGGGAAAGAGGACACGGCTACAGCAAGGTCCAGCAAGTTCTAGCCACGAGTCCGCGCACTTCGTATCCGACACGAACATCGGATACGAACAGGTAGGTACAGCCACAGTCCAGTCGGGACAGAGGTCCAACAGTCAGAAGATCCCCAGCAACAAATAACAGAAAAGAGAAAGAAGAAATCATCAATTAAAATATAAAATATGCATGCAGTGTCGGACACGAGAGTGTCTGACTATGAGATCTCAGTTCAGCAAAATGGAACCAAACATCATATCCCAAAATTATGGCATGCATGCAGTGTCAGACACGAGAGTGTTAGACACAAGATCTCAGTCCAAAAAGAAAGGATTCCGAACATCAGATCTCCCAAAAATCCACACAGAAATGGATAAGGAAAACATTCCAAAAACAAACCCATCCCTGACTAACGAACCGAGCAACCCTAGAGTCACCACTGGGTTCGTTAGGTCTAGGCCAACCGACAGCATGTAAGCAAAAGGAATAGATCCACTGGATACTCCTCAGAAAACACCATCGAACCCACACTCAACAGATCTGGAACCACTACCAGATCTGGAGTAAAACTCCTCAGAAAACAACATCACAACCACTGAAATAGTCACAGATCAACTTGATCTCAAAGAATCAACTAAAGAACATCATAGATCTAACATGCAACCCAAAATAACCGCATGCAAGGGTCGATCTACAAGATCGGACCACAGAAACCCTAGATCCATCGGATCTGAACAGTTAGAACTGTTCGAAGAGAAGAGAACATCATTGATCTCTCACAAACCCAGCTAAACCCTAGATCTCGTCACCGATCAAAGGATCTCAGAGTCTAGGCCATAGATCTGCCATAGATCTGACCAACAGTAGAGATTAGGGTTAGGGTTAGGGTTTACCCTCTGGAAGTCGAAGCCCAAAGCTCGTCGAGGAAGAAGAAGGAAGAAGACTCGGTCAGAGCAGCGCCTAGGCGTCAAGGAAAACTCGCCTAGACCCAGCCATCGTCTTCATCGCCAAAGCCATCATCATCGGGGTCGTCGGCTTCAACAGGGACGAAGTCGCCTCGCTCGGAATGGAAGTCGCCGCTCCCTCAGATCTACGCCACCGGAGTCGCCGTCATCATCAAGGTCGTCGTCGCCATCAGAGTCGCCGTCAAAGTCGCCGGAGAAGAACGCTCGAGAACGGCGAAGTTCTCGAAGAGTCGGCGGAGGAATCGAAGAGTCGGTGGAGAGCTCGAGAACGGAAGTCTCGAGAAGAGTTGGAGTAACCGAGAGTCGGTGGAAGAAAATAATGAATGCACACTCTCTCTCTCCACTCAACCGTTGTTTTAAAACGAATAAAATGGTAATTTTGCAGATAAGCCCCTCCGCTAAATGGCACAATTACAGAAAACCCCTCCTCTTTTATATTTGCCCGCAACTTAGTTTACATAGGAAACTTTACAGTTTAACCCTCTGCCTTTTCATAATTACAAAAAGTATTTAAAAACAGTTTTTAAAATAGAAAAACAATATAAAAGTTGTTACAACAACTTCTAATTGTAAAATTGTCAAAAATGTAATTCATTCAAAATGTTTCCCAATTATATAATATAGAAAATAAATTTTTAATTTTTATTTAAGAAAACTGGGAAGTGGAGTTACAAAACTAATGTCCACTAAAACTAACAAATTATATGTCAACGAGTCCAGAATGACGATACAAACTCAACGGTATATCCGAAATTGGATTCCGATGAGCCGACGTCAAAAAGTACCGTTAACCCGGACTGTAGGGCCCGCTTTGCACCGAAATACGTGCCAGGGTCCACGTCCTCTAAATCTAACAAAATTTATATGAAAATATGCTAGAACGATGTCATGAGTCTACTGGTTGTGTCAAAAATTGAATCCGAAGTTTCGGGTTCAAATAGAATTTAACAAGTTGGAATTACGGATTCGGACGGCCAATTGGCATCGAATTCAACCAATCAACGTGCTCACAATGAAAAAACTTAAAGGATAGGAGAGAGTTACACCAGCTACGCATAGGAACCAGTGGCACGCCAAATGGAGCTGCGATGTCGTCGTTACGATCCGCGAAGTTGGCTCCGCAAAACTGTCCAAAATATACACAATTTAATGGTCAACTGGTGGCCAATTTGATGTATCAAACGACGAAATTAACGGATGAAACTGGAGGTGAGTGAAGAGCTATATACCAAATTGTGATGTAGCAAAGAGTTCATCGATCCAACGGTCGGATCTCTCGAAAAACGTGTACGAAGTCGCTGCAACGAGGCACAATTCTGGATCTCGTTCGCGCGCGCGTCGACGAGATTCTGTGCAAAACGCACGAATCGCCTAGACGGCTTATCCTGGAGGACGGTGGCCGCCACGGGGAGGTGTCCCAGGCCCACGCGTAGCCGGAGGGCTCGCCGACGACGACCGTGGCGGCACGCGGCTGCCGGTGCCGCGCACGGCCGTTGCATACGCTGCCGCTGCAGCTGCTTGCTGTGGTTGCTGCACTACGCTGCTGCTATGCTGTTCGCATATGGCGGCACGATGGCGGGGCGGGCGACGGCGCGGTGGTGGTGGGCGTGGACGGTTGGGTAAGGGGAAGAGATGGTGGCGGCTGTGGTTGAAGTGGTGTAGATGATGGTGGTGGTGCTCGACCTAGGGAGGAGAGGAGGAGAAGAGAGTTCGGGTGGAGGAGGAGCTCGGGATGTGCTCAACCATGGGGGCTGAGCTAAGGGGAGGGTGGTGGTTGTGGAGCGAGAAGGAAGGAGGAAGTTGGAGGTGGGGAGCTATTGTGAGTTGGAAATAAGAGGAAGAGAGAAAGTAATGGGAAAGAGAGAGAAAGAGAGATAATGTATTATGAGTGTGTGTTAATATATAAGGAGAGAGAGAGAGATATTTAGAGGAAGAGAGAGATAGAGGTCGGCTGATGGGAGAGGGGTGTTCGGCCACATGGGGGGGTGAGTTAGGAGAGTGAGTGAGGTGAGGATTTAAATGTAGAGAGGGAAGAGTATTATATCTATATATATATCTATCTATATATCTATATATATATATAATAGAGAGAGAAGTAAGATAATTATATAATAGGAATATTTTTGAGTAGAGAAAATGCAAATACAATAGGGGGTATATGGGTAGTCCATGCAGGGTCACGCCCAATTGGGTTGGGTGGTTGGGCCAAGTTTGGACAAGTTCGGGCTAGGGTTGATTAAAATACAAATTAAACCAATTAAAATCATGGATGGAATGAGAGCACAAGGGAGATCAAATTTGTGGCATGTAAGTAGCATGTGCATAGTAGACTCAAAACAGGCCAGGGTCATATATGGGTCGGCTGGATTGGACCGATGTCGGGCCTGGAAATTAAGTTGGAAGTTAAGTCACGAATTACGGCAGACGATAAATTGGTCTAAATTGACTCAAAATTTGCACGAAGTAAATGGAGCAAAGGAAACAAGTTTGAGTGGGACACGATATACAACATGAAGATAATCTCGTCTACTACAAACTTCAAGAAGAAAATTTTCAGAGACTGGCATCCCTGTCGCTCTAGAAATCCAAGTCACGGTTAAAACGCATTAATGATCAAAATTAATTAAATCAAAATGAATTATCGAAAATATTCATTTAGAAAATTCAAAAATAAATCCCAAAAATTCAGGGGGCTATAGTTTGCAATTTATACATCCACTTAAAATGCTGATCTAGTCTTTATCTTTTCATTTTCTTATCTTTTATTTTCATATCGTTATGACTTCCTAGTAATCTTTTTAAACCTATTTTCGAGTTCCTTCCACTAGATTCATAATCATACCTAGATTATGATTCTATGATGATACATACATAATTGATCGTGCTAAAATGATTTCGATTTGGATCATCTTTAACGACTTTTAATTGCAACTAGACTATTTTGATCATGTCAATTGCATATTTTTCTAGATTTGGATTTTTTAATCGTGCCTAAATAATTTTCTTAAATAGTTTATCGAGTTAATCGTGTCAAACAAAGTTTGAATTTTGATCGTCTTAAACGACTTGATCGTGATTAAACTTTTTGACTATAGTCGTATCTATACTTCAAACTCTATTATTGCTAATGCTTAGATTTTATTCCAACTTTAATCATGATTATTTGATCTTGCTCGTGCCAACTTTTAACTTTGATCATGCTTGGATGACATGCATGATTAGCCTTGATCGTGACTGTATCTTAAATTATATCTGAGTGATTATAACCCAGTTTAAACTTCATATAAATATTGCTCGTTCTTAAGAAATTTGGTCGTGACTAGATGTTGACCATAATTTGATCGTGCCAAACTATTCTTTTTTTATTGTTTTTAAACATTTTTGTCGTCGACTAGACCATTTGACCAAAGGTTGATCGTGTCAAATCACATTTTTCTTTTGTTTATTTTTCATGATTTATTCATGATTACGTTTGACAATTAATTTGATATCATTATCTCATTTCCTTAATTATATCAGTTATCGTTATATTGTATGAATTGAAATTTCGTTCCTTTATTATATCTTAGTCGTACCTAATCGTGTCCTTTAAAAATTTTAGGACAAATTTTTTCTAAGGTGGATAGATTTGTAACTTCTTTCCGAATTTTATTTTAGTTTATTTTAAATATTCTAGTTAGTAAATATGTGGTATAGTACAAAAATAATCTGAATAATGAAGAAATTTGTCAAACTATTTTAAAACTATTATTTGTAAAA
>JANAVB010019800.1:1692324-1910355 GCA_029216955.1 Iris pallida | reverse complement strand
GCCGACCCCAGCGCCACCCCCGCCCAGACCACGACGCCTCCTCCGCCCAGGCGCCACCCCGACAGCAGCCCATCTCCGGACACGTATGTGTCAGTCGTATTTTCGTGTCTCATTTGTGTCTCGTTTTCCTGTGGACGACTCGCCAGGACATGGGCAGTCTTTGGGTAAACGTGGACACGACCGATTCAGTCCGTGCGTGTCGTGCGTAGCGCGGACACATAGATACCTGTGTCCTAAACTGTCTGGACACAAGACCGTTTTATATTTTTTATTTATTTTATAATCTAACCTAAACGAAATAAAATAAACGAAACCCTAACTCTAACAAACCCAGCGGACTGACCCCCTGGTCAGCCCGACCCGATTAAATCCCCTCCTCCGCGCTTCTCTGGCTTGGGCTCGAGTCCCCCTTCTGTTTTCCTTTCTTTTCTTTTTTTTCTTTTTCTTTTCTTTTCTTTTTCTTTCTTTGTTTTATATATTTATAATATATATGTATATATATATATATATTAGTATATATATATATATATATATATATATATTTTTATATATATATATATATATATATATATATATATATATATATATATATATATATATATATATATATATATATATATATATATATATATATGTATATACTGTATTTTAACAGTATTTTATATATATGTATATATATTTATAGTTAGTAAATTTCATATATATATATTATATATATATATATATATATATATATACTATATATATATATATATATATATATATATATATATTATATATATATATATATATACATATATATATATATATATATATGTATATATATATATATATATATATACGCTTGTTTGTATATATGTATATACTTTTATGTGTATATATATTATATATATATACACCATATAATTAAGAGTTTCTTATATATATATATATATATATATTTGTATATATATATATATATATATATATATATATATATATATATATATATATATATAAAAATATATATATATATATATATATATATATATATATATATATATATATATATATATATATATATATACTTTATAAATTAAGTATTTTCCTTATACATAGACATATGTACTTGCAACATATGTATGTATATATTTATTTTGTATCTTATTAAAATATTAATATTATTTTTGCACTTTTACCAAGTTATATTTTTTTAGTGTATTTAAATTGCTGCAACCATTTGGTGTCCAAGCCTAGCATGGGTATTTGGGCTCAAATGTGTTTTCACACATTCAAGACCTGTACAAGTCATATTGGACTTGATTCATGGCCTTGGGTCCTGTATTTGAACTTTGGTTCAAATTATATACATGGACAAAATACGCAAATAATTAATTATTGTGTGCAATGCTGTTTTTGATTTTCTAAAAATACTTAAATTACTGCTAAAATTATGGAAAAATAGTATTTAGATACTATGTTAAGTTAGCTAATTTAGTATAATTTTTGAAATATTTAATTTACTGTTTTGCCACTAGTTTGGCATATGAAACCAAAACTTATTTTCTGTATACTTAGGAAAACTGATTTTTATAAATATTTTTACTGGTTAATAAATTCTAGAAAAATTATAATAAATTTCTATGATTAACAAGGATCACTTTTGTACTTTACTTTAAACAAAACTAGGCTTTTTGTCTATTTCAAAATTGTTAGATCACAATGGTCTTTTGATTTATTTATTGATTAATTACGACTTGTAGCTTTTAGTGTTATTTTGAGTTTTAGCCGTGTTGAACCTCACCCCTCACTAGTGTAAAGACCCTAGAAAGTTAGTTAAAGTAGTGTGTCACCCCACTTTGGTCTCCTATGCCAAAGTCATCATTTTGGCTAGGTACCCAGTCACAAGTCGTGTTTCACAGATTAGTGTCTTAGCGTTTTAGCTTAGTGTAAAAACTAAGTTATTGTATTTTACTTCTACAGTGACGAGTTACCGGACATCCATAGTATTTTATCGCAGCTTGTTTTGCTTTGCTTTGCTAGAGGCAAGTACTTTCTACGAACTTTACATATTGTCACATAAATGAACTGCAAAACCCACCATGTTAAATGCTGATCCTTGGGGTAGCAAGTTAGATCTCTACATATTGTACTTTCAGTTACTACCATGCTTAGAACAGTCTTGATGTATCTCTCACATGATTAGAATATGGGTTATGGGGAAACTGTTAGTAGTGTACGTGATCATACCCCCTTCTCCCGTACGTCTGTACCGAACAAAGTTTCATTTTATATGATTACTGCGTCATAGGCCTTTATATCAAGGCGGAGTTGTGCGTATGTACATCTATTGCCCTATCACTTGTACGGAAGTATATTTCATTATGTGCTACAGTACATTGTACATCTATTGACCGATCACATACTTGCTACATTTTTAAATATTACATATACATCTGTCTGTATGACATATGTATTCTTGCCATCATAGATTGTGTGATGCCATATTTCCAGTTATTTCCTCTCATGTTCATTTCCATGTTTCATATGCTAGTTTACTAGATTTAGTACTTGCTCCCGTCCTGACAGGATAACGTTGTAGGTGTCCTTACTGAGGAGGAGTTACTCTGCGACACATATTATGGGGTTACTGCCGAGGACCCGGCTCTGCCATACGAGGATGTTCCTGCGGGGAACCTCGCCTAGTTGCCTTTTGTTTACTTAGACTTTTGAGAGTAGACATGTATTAGACTATATCTTTTGTAACTGGACATGTATCCAGTTTTACTTTACAGTTCACTTGTACTTGGACATTTTACTATATACGACAACTTTTGTGTTTGGTGCATTTATGATTCTTCTTCACTTATAGAACTGTTAGCACATTTAGTCTTATCATGTTGTCTTTAGAACAGCTTACTACGTTTTATCTCAATGTAGGCTGGGCATGCCTCGGCCTGGCCCAACAATTTGGGTAGCGGGTCGTGACAATAACCGTTCCCCAACCCACCCCTCCTATTTCCAACTCCAACCGTTCATCTCCCTCCTTCTCTATTAAAACCCTATTTTTTACTTCTTCTTCCTACCTCTCATCCTCACCTCAAACCCTATTTTTTTACTTCTTCTCCCCGCTCCTCCTCCACCTTCTTCAATCCCTTCACTCCGGTGGCTCTCCTTCACGGGTATGATCAACGGGTCTTTTCCTCATCCTTGGCGACCGAGACTTGGTTCAATACTTCGTCCACCATAATGTCTTCATGAGCCGAGCAATCAATTGGAATCTCTTCCCCGGCCACGTCTCTCTATTCGACGAGACCGGACTATCTTGTCTCCTTCGGCGTCAGATACCCGTCTACCCCGTCGTCGTCCGTCTCTTCTACTGCAACTTGGTCCCGGACGACGAGCACGGCGCCATACAGTCGATGGTCAACGATCGTCATTTTCGTCTCACGTCTAGGGACATCGGCAACATCCTCGGCATCCCGGACAGAGGCGATGCTCTGCCATCCTTGGCTGTTCTTCACTCGTCGGCGGCGTCCCCCTTCGACGAGTTCTACCACATCATTTGCAAGGGCCCTAACCCTCCTGCTATCCCGACCCTTTCTGCACAGCTGGAGCCATTTTACTACGAGCTCCATAGGACTGTGTGCCACACACTCTATCCTAAGGACGGGAACTATGACGCCATTACCGGCGACGCCCTGGTGTGCATATACTACCTCTATGCAAGGAAGTCCTTCTCCTTCCCTAAGACTCTCCTTTATGTCTTCAAAGGTGTCATGCCAGCGGAGAAGCAGAACCTTTATTACGGCTCCTTCATCACTCTCCTTCTGGAAGCCAAGCAAGTCGATCTCTCCCTTTGCTCCTCGGACGGCGTCCCTTCCTATCTCGCTGTTTCCCGCTCCGCTAGTGGTGCCTCAACTTCGCGTGCTTCTTCTTCCCAAGAGCCGCCTGCCTCCACTCCTGCTGCTCTCGCATCCACTCCTCCTACCTCCGCCCGATACATGCCACTGACTCAGCAGCATTTCGACATGCGTATGGCGCAGGCAGAGGAACAGATGAGGGCTCACACTCGTGGCCTTGGCACTCTGATTCAGTCCTGCTTCCATGACCAAGCATATTTTATTCAGCGCACTATTCAGGACCGGGACATGTTTTTGGATCTGAATCTTCAAGATCCAATGTACCAGGCCTCGTACTTTTCCGATCCCAATGCCTATGGGTTCATGTACCTGGACGTCATTGATCCTTATGGCGCTTTTCACCATGCTCAGGATGGTGGGGACGATCCGGTGGACGATTAGGGGTGGCTTCCTTTGATGATGGTGTCGAATAATGAGTGTCTTAGTTTTGTGTGTTTGTTGTTATTCTGTCTTTTGCGGTCCTTTGGGGACCTATGTTTGGTTAGATCTAGTAGTTTGCAGTTCTACGGGGACTTGGTATTTGTCTTTCTCTTGTTGGTAAACTCTCGTAGAGGAGAGTCTTTTAAATTGTCTTATGTAGTATGAGTGTCTTGCATGTATTTATCTTTAACTTCCATATATCAATATATGTTTTTTATTCTATGCTCTTGTCCTTATTATAGCTATCTTTTATTTCTGTTTTTTCCATCTTTGACTAAGTGACAAAGGGGGAGAAAATGTATTAAGGGGGAGTTGTCTACCTACGGGGGAGTTACTCCCTGAAGATGCTATCTCTCTATTTTGTCAATTATCAAAATGGGGGAGATTGTTGGCATATTTTGTTTTGATATATTAACAGCATTTTCAAAGTTTAGTTTTCTGTGTCTTCAGATTCATATCTTCTCAGAAGCTCTACTACATAAAGTCTTTCCGTTCAAGTGCTACCATCCTTTGCATCGAAGACTGAAGCAGATACCGGCGCTCCTTGCATAAGACGGCTTCCTCCAGCTTAGTGTCTTCGTGTCTGTACAAAGTCTAGGTATATCTGTAAACACTTAAGGACGGATGACAAGTAAAAGCACAAGTTAAAAATCAATTACTTACAGAGCGGCATACCGGCGGTATGCTCTGGCATACCGGCGGTATACCGTTTTTATCGTCCACAAAGTTGCTGTGATAAATAGTCGGCATACCGACGGTATGCTCCGGCATACCGACGGTATACCGTTTTTATCACCCATTAACTTGCTGTGAAAAATTGTCGGCATACCGACGGTATGCTCCGGCATACCGACGGTATACCATTTTGTGGACCACAAAACGTTCTGTGATAAAACGTCGGCATACCGACGGTATGCTCCGACATACCGGCGGTATACCATTTTGTTTACCTGAAAATGTTCTGTGACAAAACGTCGGTATACCGACGGTATGCCGCGGCATACCGACGGTATACCGGGTTTCATAAATTTGATTCTTGAATTGCTCTGACTAGCATTAATGGCCGCATTTAATGCTCTCAAACGGTCATTAATATGACGGTTACTATTTGACCGGTATACCGACGGTATGCCGCTACATACCGACGGCATGCCGCTACATACCGACGGCATGCCGGTCTGCCTGTATCCAGAGCATTAAATGCCACCCACTCTTGGTTTCTCTATAAATGAAAGCTCTCTCGCTCATGAGGCTTTCACCAACTCTTGCCATAAATTTTCCAAACAACCAAGAGCTCCATCATTAATACTCTACCAAGCTTTTAATTGTCATCCTCTCCCAAAGTGCTAGAGTATTTAAGAGTTATAATTTTCGATCTTCACGTGTTAGAAGATCAACAAGTTCTCTTCTCACTTGTTTGAAGTTGGCGAGCCTTCGTAAGAAAACTCGTATGTTGAAGTTGGCGAGTCTTCGGATCCAAACTCGTGTTGAAGTTGGCGAGTTTTTCGGATCCAAACTCGTGTGTACTATTTGATTAAATAGTGGATTTAAGCCGGAGAGAGTTTCGGGACTGGATTGCCTCAAGCGAGGATACCAGGATACATCTTGTGTTTGATCTTCTCACTCTTTACTTTTATTTGTCATATATTGCTTCTGTTGCTCTAGTTATTTTTTATTCCCTATTCACCCCCCTCTAGGGTTCTACATGGGATTCCTGCACGATCGGCGCGTTGGATTCCTGCACAATCGGCGCGTGGGATTCCTGTGCGATCGGCACGTGGGATTCCTGCGCAATCGGCGCGTGGGATTCCTGTGCGATCGGCGCGTGGGAAACTCACGTTGCGTCTTCAGTACATGCACGTAAGAAACCTACGCGCATGACACGCTCGGAGTTAAGGGATGCGTTGCCGGGACTTCACAGCGCATGGCCTCCCGGCGCATGGCCTCCCGGGCGCATGGGGGTCATCGTCCCCAATCAGCAAGTTTAGCCATAAAAGTTTCGAAAACTTGCCATGGCCATAACTTCCTCGTCCGAAGTCCAAATCAAGCGAAACAAAAGCCAAAACTGCATGAAATTGAATTCTCTACAACATAGAACCATTAGTTTTCGAAAATAACCAAGTTTTAGAGATCAAAACCAAGAAAAACTAAAAAGTTACAAACTTAGATCTACAATAATCCATCCATCAAATCCAAAAATGTCAAGTTCTAAAGAGGCTTAGAATCAAGTAAGGAAGAGAATGGAACAATGAAATTAGAGATCCATCATGAAGCAAGTTGCACTTGCCTAAGATCTCTCTCTCTCTCTCTCTCTCCTGGTGGTTGAAGAAGTAATGGTGGAGAAGAAGAAGTAAATGAAGAGAGAGAATGAGGGAATGGGTTAATAAATAGTGATGGTGATGGTAGGTAGGGGTTCTTCCCTTGGTTCATGATGAACCAATAAACAATCCAAGCCGAACCAAGCCAACCCAAACAAGACGAACCAAGCCAGGAGACATAAAATACGAGTCAAGATACGTATACGTATTCCAAATACGTAATACGAACCACGGTCATTACATATACGCTGTTGCTGCATCTGTTTGCTGCGGTTGCTGTACTACGCTGCTGCTCTGATGTTCGCATATGGCGGCACGATGGCAGGGCGGCGACGGCACGGCGGTGGTTGTCGTGGCCGGTCGGGTAAGGAGGAAAGAGATGGTAGCGGCTGTAGTTGAAGTGGTGTAGATGATGGTGGTGGTGCTCGGCCTAGGGAGGAGGAGGAGAAGAGAGTTCGGGTGGAGGAGGAGCTCGGGATGTGCTCGGCCATGGGGGCTAAGCTAAGGGGAGGGTGGTGGTTGTGGCGCTCGGAAAGGGAGGAGAAAGTTGGAGGTGGGGAGCTGTTGTGAGTTAGAAATAAGAGGGAGAGAGAAAGTAATGGGAAAGAGAAAATATATGTATTATATGAGTGTGTGTAAATAATATATAAAGAGAGAGAGAGAGATATTTAGAGAGAGAGAGATATAGAGGTCGGCTGATGGGAGAGGGGTGTTCGGCCACATGGGGGGGTGAGTTAGGAGAGTTAGTGATGTGAGGATTTAAATGTATAGAGAGAGAGAGAGAGTATATATATATATATATATATATATATATATATATATATATATATATATATATATATATATATATATATAATATAATATAATATATATATATATAATATATATAGAGAGAGAGAGAAAGTAAGATAATTATATAAAATAGAAATATTTTTGAGTAGAGAAAATGCAAATACAATAGTGGGGTGTTTGGGTAGTCATGATAGGGGTCACACCCAATTAGGTTGGGTGTTGGGCCAAGTTTGGACAAGTTCGGGCTAGGGTTGATTAAAATATCAAATTTAAACCAATTAAAATCATGGATGGAATGGGAGCACAAGGGAAATCAAATTGGTGGCACGCAAGTGGCACGTGCATAGTAGACTCAAAACAGGCCACGGCCATATATTGGGTCGAGTGGATTGGACCGATGTCGGGCCTGAAAATTAAGTTGGAAGCTAAGTCACGAATTACGACAGACAATAAATTGGTCTAAATTGATCCGAAAGTTGCGCGAAGCAAATGGAGCACAAGGGAACAAGTTCGAGTGGGACATGATATATCAACATGAAATAATCTCGTCTACTACAAACTTTAAGAAGAAAGTTTCCATAGACTGGCATCCCTGTCGCTCTAGAAATCCAAGTCACGGTAAAGAGTATTTAATGATCAAAATTAATTAAATCAAAATAAATTATCAAAAATAATTCATTTAGAAAATTCGAAAATAAATCCCGGAAATTCAGGGGGCTTATATCCTACCCACCTTATATAAATTTTGTCCTCAAAATTAAAGGTTGGTAGTGGGGTTAAAATATGATAGAAGATTTAGCCAATATTTTAGGCAAGATCAAAGAATGACGAGTTTTGTACGATCAAGAAAATCAATTCAAAATTGTTCAGGCACGATGAGAGATTTTGGCACGATAGAATCATGATATGAACAAAACCATATGTGCATGATTCAGAAATAAGTCAAGTCGTTGGGTAACGATTTTAGAGACGATTAGGAGAATCGAAGATATAAATGAAGTTCAAGTACGGGGTGATCTGTAGGACTTAGGTTGATGGAAATCAACCCGAAAGTCGCACAGGCCCGATCAAGATGAAAAGCTAACCATGACTAAAACAAGGTTTGGCATGGTTGAGATAAAATTTCAGACACAAACAAAATCGAAGTCAAGGTCTTATAGTCCTGATCAAAGATTAAGGAGTATGATTAATAAAATCATGAAATACGATCCAAGTTCGAATGTGATTAAAATTGGGAATAGTCTAAGTTCACTTGGCACGATAGAGGTATGACAAAGAAATCAAAACTTGAGCTTCGTCCAATTACAATCAAGTCAAAAATTTGATTAACAGGATTTTAGCTCGATGAAATTAGATTTAGGATTATACATAGGCACGATCAAGACGGAAATGATGTGGTTAGGTATTGTTAGGAATAATAATACTTAGCACAAACAGTGATCAAGAATTTAACTACCTGATCATGAGTGAAATCAAGACCCAGACGCGTTCAAGAATTTTGGAATGATTAACCACTTAGGCACGATGTAGAGTAGAGCGATGAAAATCGTAAACCTAGTCATGATCAGGAATGAAACCTGAGCACGAGTAACTAGAGAATCAAAATTTAAGTACGAAGGAGATCTATTTCGACACAGTCGATTAGGGTTCAAGATTTTAGCACGATTTGAGGATTAAGATTATCAAGATCATAAAAATCAAAGTCGGATAGTCATGATCTAAAACAGGGCTTAGAGAAGCAAATGGAGAAAAACTTTTGAGTATAGCACGATTGAGAGATAGATTTGATAGAAATCATATTATAGGTCACATAAGCACGATCAAGATCCAAGTTCAATTGTGAATGACGAATAAATCATGAATTCAAAATCAAGGTCTTAAAAGCACAATTTAGGAAGGAACCCAAGTCAATTAGGCACGGTAGAAAGTCAAACATGTTTAATTCTAACACAACTAATTTCGTAGTCACACTAGTTAGTCGTGATTGAAAGTAAAAAATTTTAGGCACGAGTTTGAGGCAAGATAAAATATATAATTATGATCGTTAAAATCACGATCAAATGACTCAAGTCGGCATAGTCACGCCAGGTCACCTGGGTACGACTAAGCACAATGAGTTCAGATATAATCAGAAAATTAAATCAGGGTCGAAAAGAGTTTAGGCACGAGTATTCAAAATCCAAACATGATCGAAATCAGAAGGCAATGCACGAGGGTTAATAACATTGAAATCCAACCACGATAAAGAAATTAGTCTCAACACGATCTAAGTTGATCAACCTTCGAGTAAATCCGAATTTAGACAAGATGGAGAATAAGATCAACGAAGGCTGGACACGAGCATCCAAGGATGAAAATCCAAGTCACAAAAGAATTTGAAGTCATCTAGAGTCTAGTCAGCAACCAAGACTCTTTGGCACGATAAACAAGACGACCAAAATCGACTGGTTAAAATCAGAGAAGATCAAATCTTACGATATTGAATTTTAGAAACAGTTCAAGGATAAGGAACTGGATTTCTTCTGTTATGACAGAAAACCAAAATGTAGGGTTGTAGAAGGAAGTCGGGGTAATCATCTCGCTCTGCTTCGACTACTACCAAGATCCAACGTCTACTCCGAGACAGATGATTACGATACTTCCTCAACTTTTTCCAAGATAAAAGATACAAGAGCTCAAAAGATTTTAAAGTGTAGATGACAGAAGTAGATATGAGATAGTTGATCGATGTAATCAAGACAACTAAACAAGACAAAGGAAATGACGGTAAGATAAGAAAATTACCATACAATGGGAGATAAAAAATGATAAACAAGAAATAATGGTAGGAATTATCTTGCTCAGGTGGTAAAATAAGTTAATCAACTTAAGATATGACCTGATAACTATACACGTCTATCCAAAATTATGTTGCCAGAATTTACGCCACGCCAGTAAGCATAGCTGTAATAAACGATAAGTCCATAACTAAGGTATACACCCTATAATCATGTCATCTAGATTCCTTACCACGCCAACTGGTATGGCTGCAAGAGAATCTAAATGCCATAACTAGGATAGTATATCCAAAATCAGGCTCCATGTCCTTGTCAAGCTAGCTAATATGACTGCGATAATTCTGAACTCCATAAATGAAGTAGATATTTATCATTCTTATCGTCCTCATCAATATGTTTATCAGAATATCTTAACTCAATCCAGAAAAACTTATCTTCAAACAAAATCAAAATCGAAGTCAAAAACGAACATCAAGATTCAAAATTATTAACAACGAATCAAGGATAAGTAGATGGAAACTAGCAGAAACAGATCCCGAGGTAGAGTTTAGAAGAGAATTCTTAGGAGATGTCCAAAGGTACTATCTAGGTCAAGATAAAAGGAAATCATTGGAATATAATCTAAAACAATCTTAACCTGATATGAGACTGGCAAATCATATTCTCGTCTCAACCTAGAAGATATATAAGTCCAACTTATACCTTCCCTCTGGGGTCTACAAACTCATTCCAAAGAAAAAATACAGTTGATAACGGACAGATGTTTCAGAAATTAGGACGGATAGAAACAAATGGAAAAAGTTTCGAAAAGTTTGAAATAAGACCACCAGGGGTCATCCCTGGAATCTACCAAGAGTTCCTAATATGTGACTGAGTACCAAATTCCTAAAATATTCCATGACTCAATCTTAATCCTAGGACAGGCTCACAGTAGTACAGAAAAGCTCAAGTACTACCACGACTTCGCATTAATTACAAAGACTGACCTGCATGGGTTACCACTAAAAACGTGTCAGAACGACCCGTACCCGGATATACGGATACGAATACGTAGGCCACGCCCAGCCTACGCCACAATATCGGTGGTAGAACGCTGTCTAGTACCCAATAAATATACACTACATCTAGAAGGTCCATGAACTACAAATGTACTCAATCACAATCCTATATCTAAAGAAGATAAGACATGAAAGATAACTAGGGCACAAGAACAAATAGAAACTACTAGAAGAAATTATAAGACAGGAAATAAAGAAGGAAAACAAGATAAACTAAGGATAACTACTCGGCCTAGAACTCCTGAGAAATAACTCACGATGAAGAATACCGAGAACCACTCCAGCTAGCAACATCCTGCAGTCCAATACTGAGGGCACAACTACTCCTAAAAGATTGTCAACATATCCAGTCAGGATGGAACGAGTACATAAACTAACAACAGTTTTATAGTATTGACAAATGCTGTAAAAGACAATCATAATGGAATACAAGATGATATATCAAGACTGTAAGTAAAACAGGATATATAAACTGGAAATTATGTCAAGGTGAATCACGCAGAAAAAGTAAGCTGAACTGTAATATGTAACTGATGTAATAATATAAAATGTGCCTCGAATATTATAGCATAATGTGATCGGTATGGGTCAAGATCAGGCTTCCAGCCGACCGGCTACAAGTATGTGGACTCGGCCCGGTCGGGATGGCAAGCTATGGAGCAAGTAGAAGCACAGGTCAGGCCATACCCATCGTGAGGTGAGGGTATAGCTATGATACAAGTAGTAACTCAAGATGGACATTGATCACACTATCTATAAAATTCTTCATTCTCCGAATAGTATACGGATCTGGACATAGCACGTCATGGCACGAGATTCCCTAAGAAGGTAGCTACTCCTTCTCAGGAATCGGTGTCAATATAAGTACAAGAACAAGATCGAGCAAGTACCAGTAACCCAAGAAAATCCAAGAATGACATCTCATGACAGGAATCCGGTATATACTAGTCCGTGTAACATCGTAACGAGAATCAAGTAAAACACTATAACTGAATTGGATACAGAAAATATCAAGACAAGGAACTACTATTAGAGAATGTACTCGCTTGCGGTCCTGAGCTGTCAAATGGGGTCGATGCTCAGAGTGATGCCACAGACCTAAAGATAAGATATATATAAGCTAATTAGGGTTCACAGTGTTTGGCTTGATTCTATAGTATAAGCTATGTAATCTAGGTCAGACTCAGTCAACTAAGTCAAACTAGGTCATATGAGTTACACTAGGTTAAACTGGGTCAAAGGTTGACTTGCAGTTGACTTTTGGTTAACTGGTCAACTCTAGTCAACTCTGGGTTAAACTAGGTCAAATGTTGACTCTACTTCGACGTTCAGTCAAAGTAGTCAACTATGATCAAACAGGGTCAAGCTTAGTCTCTATAAACATCTACAGGGTCAACACATTCAATTTCAGTGGTTGTGAAATTACTGGAATCGATGGATCTCAAAATACAAACAAAAGAAAAAGATTATAATAATAGGGTAAAAACCTACAGATGTTGTCAGATGGTGAAACAACCATCACCAACGTGTCCAGAATGGTCAAATTAGCTAGAATAGCCTATCCATAAGTCCAATTTGGACACGGAGGCAAAAAGATAATTTCGGGTCAAAATGGCGTCCGTGTCGGACCCACTTTTTATCGAAAAATATGCCAGAATAATAGTGCACTAAACCTAACAAATTATATGTCCACGAATCTAGAATGACGATACGAACTCAACGGTATATCCGAAATTAGATTTCGATAACCCGATCTCAGATTGGTCCGTTGACCCGGACATTAAAATTCTTAGTTACATGGAAAAGCGTGTCGGAGCCAATGTCCTCAAAACTTAGCAAATTATATGTCAAAGAGTATAGAATAACGATACAAACTCAACGGTATATCCAAAATTGGATTCCGTGGAGCCGATCTCAAAATGATCCGTTGACCCGAATATTGGTATCCGAGTTGCACCGAAATACGTGTCGAAACATGTCACGACCCGCTCCCGAATAATCGGACACGAGTCGGACACGCCCAGCCTTCGTCGTTAGACACGACGAAGTAAGCTGTACCAGAACTAGGAAAAATCTAACAAGTCAAGTAAATGAGAAGTAATGTCACAGCATATCTATAAACGATCCCAGAATATTCAAATACATGTCTAAGCATTTTATTATTACATTCATCCAGAAATGTAACTAAAGTCTGACTAAAGTCTCAAAAGCAGGAAAGACAACTAAAAGGAAGATAACTAGGCTTCTGCAGCCTCTATGTCACAAGCAGCTCCAGCTGGCTCAAGGAAAGCAGTATCATGCCCATAGTATGTGTCACACAAAGCCTCCATCTCACCTATCATAACATATCCAGTCAGGAGCGGAGCAAAGCACAGTTCTAGGTAATGAACAATAACATAATGATATGGAAAGTAAATGCTGGAAGAACAGGATAAGAACAAGTATGTAAAGAACATGAAGATCATGAACTACTGCTATAAAGATACATGAAAGATCATGACAATGTAAGATGCAGTAAAGATCACGACTAATATCAAGATCAGGATCAAGAGAAACTAATGTAAGAACATTATCCTGAACATGTGTTTATATGTTTGAAATACTACTTAGATATGTGACCGGCTTGGGTAAGATCATGAAAGAACATGAAAGGATCCTGGAAGATCATGTAATGGTACGGCTTAGGGCCCGCGTGCACTGTGCGAGGCCTAAGCTAAAGATCATGAATAAGTAACCGGGTTTAGTCACATATCTAGAGTATTTCCCCACCCCAAGATACAAGTAAGAACATGAAAGAACAAGCCAGAAAGAACATGAACGTGTCGCAGTGTGTCAGCAATAAAGAACAAGGAAAATGCACTGAACAAAACCATAGAATGTACTTGCCTGGCTCCAGCAATATGGTAGGCAATCTAGCTGGATGTTCTCCTGTTAACAATATTGATGTACAAGTTGGTTAATAAACTATGCTAGTTGCTTCTAGGTTAATTAAAGTTAAGAACTAAATCTTTATCTTGATTCTGCCCAAATAAGATAGTCTTATTTGGAGGTTCACAAGTTACATTACACTAGGTTTAACTACTAACTTCTTGTTCTCTTGGGAAAATCAAATGCTAAACACAACCCTTGGTTTTACGTGTTTAACACTAAGAGTTTCTATAAGTTTATAATTCAAAAACTCATTATATATATAGAGTTAGCATTGCAACTTTTTATATATATAAAAGTGGTTTGTTTTATAAACTTGGTTTATCTTTTAAAAGAAAGTTATTTAAGAAAAGATATTATTCATTACTAATCAGTAGTAATTAAGGAAAAGTTAACTAATTGTTTTAGTTATAAAATTGGTTCTAAGAGGATGTTTCCATCAACTCACAATAAATGGGAAAATAACATTTATTATTTATAAAAAAATAAACTACAGACAGTCCTGCCCAAAGGCAAAGTTCAATGGCTGGCCCACAACCACTTGGCCCACTTACCCAACAGTCTGCCACCCGGTCAACCCAATACCAAGGATCAGTTCAGACCCGACTATCTAACCAGCCCAACTATAACTATTACAGCATATAAGCCCGGCCCAACACAGCCCAGCCAAACCAGCCCATCAATTATTAATTACAGTCATCCAGCTATAATTAAATAATATTACAACACATTCAGTATGGCCCAGCCCATACTAACAGCCCACAAAAGAATATACAAATAAGCCCCCTGAATAAACACCAACCGGCCCAACAATTAATAGCTGCAAACTGCCAAAATCTACCGCCGGTCAGGCCCACAATCCAAGGCCAGTCACGTCAGGGTCAAGTCACATCATCTCCTTGGTGTCCAACACGCACGTCGGACACGGGAAAGAGGACACGGCTACAGCAAGGTCCAGCAAGGTTCTAGCCACGAGTCCGCGCCACTTCGTATCCGACACGAACATCGGATACGAACAGGTAGGTACAGCCACAGTCCAGTCGGGACAGAGGTCCAACAGTCAGAAGATCCCCAGCAACAAATAACAGAAAAGAGAAAGAAGAAATCATCAATTAAAATATATAAAATATGCATGCAGTGTCGGACACGAGAGTGTCTGACTATGAGATCTCAGTTCAGCAAAATGGAACCAAACATCATATCCCAAAATTATGGCATGCATGCAGTGTCAGACACGAGAGTGTTAGACACAAGATCTCAGTCCAAAAAGAAAGGATTCCGAACATCAGATCTTCCCCAAAAATCCACACAGAAATGGATAAGGAAAACATTCCAAAAACAACCCATCCCTGACTTAACGAACCGAGCAACCCTAGAGTCACCACTGGGTTCGTTAGGTCTAGGCCAACCGACAGCATGTAAGCAAAAGGAATAGATCCACTGGATACTCCTCAGAAAACACCATCGAACCCACACTCAACAGATCTGGAACCACTACCAGATCTGGAGTAAAACTCCTCAGAAAACAACATCACAACCACTGAAATAGTCACAGATCAACTTGATCTCAAAGAATCAACTAAAGAACATCATAGATCTAACATGCAACCCAAAATAACCGCATGCAAGGGTCGATCTACAAGATCGGACCACAGAAACCCTAGATCCATCGGATCTGAACAGTTAGAACTGTTCGAAGAGAAGAGAACATCATTGATCTCTCACAAACCCAGCTAAACCCTAGATCTCGTCACCGATCAAAGGATCTCAGAGTCTAGGCCATAGATCTGCCATAGATCTGACCAACAGTAGAGATTAGGGTTAGGGTTAGGGTTTACCCTCTGGAAGTCGAAGCCCAAAGCTCGTCGAGGAAGAAGAAAGGAAGAAGACTCGGTCAGAGCAGCGCCTAGGCGTCAAGGAAAACTCGCCTAGACCCAGCCATCGTCTTCATCGCCAAAGCCATCATCATCGGGGTCGTCGGCTTCAACAGGGACGAAGTCGCCTCGCTCGGAATGGAAGTCGCCGCTCCCTCAAATCTACGCCACCGGAGTCGCCGTCATCATCAAGGTCGTCGTCGCCATCAGAGTCGCCGTCAAAGTCGCCGGAGAAGAACGCTCGAGAACGGCGAAGTTCTCGAAGAGTCGGCGGAGGAATCGAAGAGTCGGTGGAGAGCTCGAGAACGGAAGTCTCGAGAAGAGTTGGAGTAACCGAGAGTCGGTGGAAGAAAATAATGAATGCACACTCTCTCTCTCCACTCAACCGTTGTTTTAAAACGAATAAAATGGTAATTTTGCAGATAAGCCCCTCCGCTAAATGGCACAATTACAGAAAACCCCTCCTCTTTTATATATTTGCCCGCAACTTAGTTTACATAGGAAACTTTACAGTTTAACCCTCTGCCTTTTCATAATTACAAAAAGTATTTAAAAACAGTTTTTAAAATAAGAAAAACAATATAAAAGTTGTTACAACAACTTCTAATTGTAAAATTATCAAAAATGTAATTCATTCAAAATGTTTCCCAATTAATAATAAGTATAGAAAATAAATTTTTAATTTTTATTTAAGAAAACTGGGAAGTGGAGTTACAAATCTCTCCCCCTTGAAAAATTTCGTCCTCGAAATTGGAATGCAACACAGAAAATCAAGAATAGTGAATCCAAAGAGTTGTTTATTGAATTCAAAAGAAATGCATAAAATACAAAGCACTCAAATGAACAAACTAGGGTATCGCTCACGCATCTCATCCTCACGCTCCCATGTGGACTCTCCCGGAGAGTGGTGTCTCCACATGACGCGGACAAGAGGAATGGTCTGGTTCCGCAGACGCTTCTCCCTCCGGTCGAGGATCTCTACTGGCTGCTCCTCGTAAGTCAATCTCGGGCCCACCTCCAGCTCTGAATAGTCCACCACGTGGCTGGGGTCTGGAATGTATCGTCGAAGCTGAGATACGTGGAAAACATCATGCACTCCCTCCAGTCTAGCTGGAAGCGCTAGTCGGTACGCCACCTCGCCAATCCGTGCTGTCACGTCGAATGGTCCAATGAATCTCGGACTGAGCTTTCCGCATCTGCCGAACCGAATGACGCCTCTGGTCGGTGAGATCTTCAGGAACACTCTGTCTCCAACCTCGAACTCAAGTGGCCGTCTGGTGCTGTCCGCCCAATGCTTCTGCCGATCCTGTGCAACTCTGATACGCTCCCGGATCAATCTGACTTTCTCTGCTGTGTCCACCACCATCTCTGGCCCAAGTAAAGCTCTCTCGCCAACGTCGTCCCAGGATAACGGCGTGCGACACCTCCGTCCGTACAGCGCCTCAAATGGAGTCGTCTCGATGCTGGCCTGATAACTGTTGTTATAGGCAAACTCCACGAGGTGTAAATGGTCCTCCCACGAACCGCCGAAGTCGAGTGCGCAAACCCGCAGCATGTCCTCCAAGGTCTGAATGGTCCTCTCGGACTGTCCGTCCGTCTGGGGATGATAGGCCGTGCTGAACTTCAACTGTGATCCCAAGCTCTGCTGTAGACTCCTCCAGAAGTGTGATGTGAAGCGGCTGTCTCGATCTGAAATGATGCTAACTGGCACCCCGTGAATCCTCACGATCTGACGCATGTAGAGGTCTGCAAGCTTCTCGGTCGACAGCCCAACCTTGAACGGAATGAAATGAGCGGACTTTGTCAATCTGTCCACGATCACCCAAATAGCATCCTTGCCACTGGGAGTACGCGGCAATCCAGAGACAAAGTCCATGGTAATGTGCTCCCACTTCCATTCCGGAATAGGTAAAGGCTGGAGTAGTCTCGCTGGTCTCTGGCGCTCCGCCTTGACTTACTGGCACACAAGGCATCTGGAAACAAATCTGGCGACCTCTCTCTTCATCCCATACCACCAAACATACTCACGCAAATCCTTGTACATCTTGGTAGATCCAGGATGTATAGAATACCGTGACTGGTGGGCCTCCTGCATCACCTCCTCCCGCAAGTCCTTGGGCACACACAGCTGGCTCCCGTGCCTCAAGGATCCGTCCTCTGCAATGGTGAAATCGTCGAGCAGACCTAACTCTGCCTGAGCTCTAAGACCCTGGATTCCCTCATCAAGCAACTGGGCCTCCTTGATCTTCTCTAGCAACCCCGACTGTATCTGCATATGCATCATCTGACCTCCATACCCTGGGAGAACAATCTCAATCCCAAGGCTCTCCAGATCCTCCAAGAGATGCCGGTCCATGGTGAGATACATAGCAATAGGATACCGACTAAGAGCGTCTGCAACCACATTCGCCTTCCCAGGATGATACTGCAGACTGATGTCGAAGTCCTTCATGAGTTCCAGCCATCTGCGCTGCCTCATATTCAGCTCCTTCTGAGTAAAGACATACTTCAGGCTTTTGTGGTCCGTGAAGATGTCCACTCTCTCTCCATATAGGTAATGCTTCCACAGTTTCAAGGCAAAAATGACTGCTGCAAGCTCCAAGTCATGTGTAGGATAATTCTTCTCATGGGGCCTCAACTGTCTAGAAGCATACGCTATAACCTTCTTGTTCTGCTCCAGCACACATTCCAAGCCTTTCCCTGAAGCATCGATGTAGATGACGAATCCTCCTGATCCCGATGGCAAAGCTAGAACTGGTGCAGTCGTCAGTCTTCTCTTCAATTCTTCAAAAGCTGTCTGGCAGGCGTCACTCCATATGAACTCCTCGTCCTTCCGCATAAGCTTTGTCATAGGCTCTGCTATCCTGGCGAAGTCCTTCACGAACTTCCTGTAGTATCCTGCTAGACCCAGGAAACTACGAATCTCTGCTACTGACTTGGGAGGTGCCCAGGCTTCTACTGCTTCAATCTTCTTGGGATCCACAGAAATCCCCTCTCCAGTCACCACATGCCCTAGAAACTCCACTCTGTCCAAGAAAAACTCACATTTCGAGAGTTTCCCATACAGTTTCTCCTTTCGCAGAATCTCCAAAACAATCCGCAGGTGCTCAACATGCTCCTCCTCCGTCTTGGAATAGATCAGAATGTCGTCAATGAAAACCACGACAAACTTATCCAAATATTTGTGGAAAACCTTATTCATCAGGTTCATAAACACAGCTGGGGCATTGGTGAGTCCAAACGGCATCACTAGGAACTCATACTGGCCGTATCGGGTGTTGAAGGCTGTCTTCGGAATATCCTGCTCCCGAACCTTCATCTGGTGGTACCCCGATCGAAGATCGATCTTAGAAAAGACCTTCGCTCCACTAAGCTGGTCAAACAGCTCATCAATCCGCGGCAAAGGATATCTATTCTTGATGGTGATATTGTTGAGTGCACGGTAGTCTATGCACATCCTCACCGTCCCATCCTTCTTGGGCACAAAAAGCACCGGTGCTCCCCAGGGTGAAGCACTAGAGCGAATAAATCCTTTACCCTCAAGCTCATCAATCTGCGCCTTCAACTCCGCAGCTTCCTTCGGGTTGATCTTGTAACAGTGCTGGGACTTCGGTGCTGATCCGGGCAATAGGTCGATGCCGAACTCTACATCTCGATCTGGCGGCAATCCTGGAAGCTCCTCGGGGAAGACGTCGAGATACTCTGCAATCAGCGGATGCGGCAACTCCTGGTCTTCTGCAACTGCTCCGAAGTAGACTCCCTCTGGCCTCTCTGCAACTCGTCTGCTGATCTCGAACGGTGGAACTCCTGGCGGGCTGAAGATCACCTTCCCCTCATGGCAGTCAATTACGGCAAACTGCTCGCTCATCCAGTCGATGCCGAGGACTACATCGAATCCAGGCAGTGGCATCACTAAAAGTCGAGCTCGAATCTCTCTCCCAGCAATAGTGATAGGGCATTCCACCATCTCACTTACTGGAACTGATCCGCCTCCTGTCATGATCTGACAGTTCCGCCTAGTGGGCTTGGGTGTGAAGCCGTGTCTATGCAAAAACTCATACGATACAAAGCTATGTGTAGCTCCAGAATCAAACAATGCAATGGCAGGGAAAGAATGTAAAAGTATAGAACCTGTGATCACATCTGGCACTGCCTCGTCCTCCTCAACTGCAGCCATGACGTAAGCACGTCCCTGCTGAGCTCCTCCTCTCTGCTGCTGCTGATGCAGTGCAAACCTCTGCTGCTGGGGTGGCAAAGCTCCTCCTCTCTGGGGTGGTGCAGGTAATGCTCTGGATGGTGCAGCCGGTGGTCCTCCTCCTCATCCTCCTGCTAGTCTGGCTGTAGCCTGTGCGCAGTCCCTCATCTGGTGTGCATCCGATCCGCAAAAGAGGCAAAGTCCCAACCTCTTGCGGCACTCGTCGATATGATGTCCAGGGCGATGACAATAGGCACAAGGAGTCGCTAGCTGCTGTCTCTGATGCTGATGTGCTGGAGCTCTGGCCTGTCGGTGATGCTGCTGCTGGTGCGGCCTCGTCTGGGTCTGAGTCTGAACCCTCTTCGCTGGTGCCTGGAAACTGCTGCTGGCCACATCCCGGTCCCTCTTCAGCTTGGGGTCCGCCTCCTTCTCAACTGCCTGGGCGATCTTGAGGATGCTAGAGTAGGTAGTCGCCTGGCTAATCGCCACCGCATGTCGCAGCTCCCTGTTGAGACCCTTCTTGAATCTCCATGCTCTGTCCTCTGGCTCTCTAACCAGTCTCTCAGCGAACCTGCTGAGCCTGGTAAACTCCGAAGTGTACTGTGCGACCGTCATCGTCCCCTGCTGCAGCGCCTCGAACTGCACCCTCAACTCATCACGCTCCACCTCTGGGAAGAATTTCTCCTTGAACAGTGTTTTGAAAACTGTCCAAGACACCCGGGGCTCCGCCAACTGGGGGTCCTCCCGATACCAAGCTCTGGCCAAGTCAAAGAGTCGCATGCTAGCCACTGACACCTTCTGGTCCTCTGGAATGTTCGCCATGGTCAAAGTCCTCTCTGCATTCTCCAGCCATTCATCTGCATAGATGATCCCCTCGTCGCCCCAGAAGTCCATCGGGCTAAGGTGCTGGTACTCCTTCGTTGTCCCGGGTCTCGGTCCTCGCGGTGCTGGAGGTGCTACTGGTGCTGGTGCTGGTGCTGCCGGCTCCCTGGTCCTCAGCGCGTCGACGACAGTCGCTCTGAACTGCGCTGCCTGATGGTTCTGGGCCTCCAGAAAGTGCTGAAACAACGCCATCACCTGGTTGCCGTCAAGCATCATCGTCGGCGGCAGCGATGGAAAGATAGGAGGCGCTGGCGGAAGCTGATCTGCCTGGACGTCTGGTGCGGGCTGCTCTGGTGCGGCCTGCTCTGAACCGCCTGCAACTCCAGAAGTGCCTGCAACTCCAGCCTGGTCTGCGGTCTTCCTTGTAGTGACCATCCTGCATAAAAAGAAAACTTCGTTGAACGACAAACCCTAAAACCTATCAAACAATGTTTTTATAATAATAAAGCACCTGAAGAACATGAATAACCTGATATACCCTTAATTCCCGATTTTCCTATGCTGTGATCAAGTTTCCCTAGTGTAATCAAGTCCCCCAATAGTACGCTAAGTCCTAGGTACCATTAGGATGGACCTGCATGGGCCACCACTAAAAACATGTCACGACCCGCTCCCGAATAATCGGACACGAGTCGGACACGCCCAGCCTTCGTCGTTAGACACGACGAAGTAAGCTGTACCAGAACTAGGGAAAATCTAACAAGTCAAGTAAATGAGAAGTAATGTCACAGCATATCTATAAACGATCCCAGAATATTCAAATACATGTCTAAGCATTTTATTATTACATTCATCCAGAAATGTAACTAAAGTCTGACTAAAGTCTCAAAAGCAGGAAAGACAACTAAAAGGAAGATAACTAGGCTTCTGCAGCCTCTATGTCACAAGCAGCTCCAGCTGGCTCAAGGAAAGCAGTATCATGCCCATAGTATGTGTCACACAAAGCCTCCATCTCACCTATCATAACATATCCAGTCAGGAGCGGAGCAAAGCACAGTTCTAGGTAATGAACAATAACATAATGATATGGAAAGTAAATGCTGGAAGAACAGGATAAGAACAAGTATGTAAAGAACATGAAGATCATGAACTACTGCTATAAAGATACATGAAAGATCATGACAATGTAAGATGCAGTAAAGATCACGACTAATATCAAGATCAGGATCAAGAGAAACTAATATAAGAACATTATCCTGAACATGTATTTATATGTTTGAAATACTACTTAGATATGTGACCGGCTTGGGTAAGATCATGAAAGAACATGAAAGGATCCTGGAAGATCATGTAATGGTACGGCTTAGGGCCCGCGTGCACTGTGCGAGGCCTAAGCTAAAGATCATGAATAAGTAACCGGGTTTAGTCACATATCTAGAGTATTTCCCCACCCCAAGATACAAGTAAGAACATGAAAGAACAAGCCAGAAAGAACATGAACGTGTCGCAGTGTGTCAGCAATAAAGAACAAGGAAAATGCACTGAACAAAACCATAGAATGTACTTGCCTGGCTCCAGCAATATGGTAGGCAATCTAGCTGGATGTTCTCCTGTTAACAATAGTGATGTACAAGTTGGTTAATAAACTATGCTAGTTGCTTCTAGGTTAATTAAAGTTAAGAACTAAATCTTTATCTTGATTCTGCCCAAATAAGATAGTCTTATTTGGAGGTTCACAAGTTACATTACACTAGGTTTAACTACTAACTTCTTGTTCTCTTGGGAAAATCAAATGCTAAACACAACCCTTGGTTTTACGTGTTTAACACTAAGAGTTTCTATAAGTTTATAATTCAAAAACTCATTATATATATAGAGTTAGCATTGCAACTTTTTATATATATAAAAGTGGTTTGTTTTATAAACTTGGTTTATCATTTAAAAGAAAGTTATTTAAGAAAAGATATTATTCATTACTAATCAGTAGTAATTAAGGAAAAGTTAACTAATTGTTTTAGTTATAAAATTGGTTCTAAGAGGATGTTTCCATCAACTCACAATAAATGGGAAAATAATATTTATTATTTATAAAAAAATAAACTACAGACAGTCCTGCCCAAAGGCAAAGTTCAATGGCTGGCCCACAACCACTCGGCCTACTTACCCAACAGTCTGCCACCCGGTCAACCCAATACCAAGGATCAGTTCAGACCCGACTATCTAACCAGCCCAACTATAACTATTACAGCATATAAGCCCGGCCCAACACAGCCCAGCCAAACCAGCCCATCAATTATTAATTACAGTCATCCAGCTATAATTAAATAATATTACAACACATTCAGTATGGCCCAGCCCATACTAACAGCCCACAAAAGAATATACAAATAAGCCCCCTGAATAAACACCAACCGGCCCAACAATTAATAGCTGCAAACTGCCAAAATCCACCGCCGGTCAGGCCCACAATCCAAGGCCAGTCACGTCAGGGTCAAGTCACATCATCTCCTTGGTGTCCAACACGCACGTCGGACACGGGAAAGAGGACACGGCTACAGTAAGGTCCAGCAAGGTTCTAGCCACGAGTCCGTGCCACTTCGTATCCGACACGAACATCGGATACGAACAGGTAGGTACAGCCACAGTCCAGTCGGGACAGAGGTCCAACAGTCAGAAGATCCCCAGCAACAAATAACAGAAAAGAGAAAGAAGAAATCATCAATTAAAATATATAAAATATGCATGCAGTGTCGGACACGAGAGTGTCTGACTATGAGATCTCAGTTCAGCAAAATGGAACCAAACATCATATCCCAAAATTATGGCATGCATGCAGTGTCAGACACGAGAGTGTTAGACACAAGATCTCAGTCCAAAAAGAAAGGATTCCGAACATCAGATCTTCCCCAAAAATCCACACAGAAATGGATAAGGAAAACATTCCAAAAACAACCCATCCCTGACTTAACGAACCGAGCAACCCTAGAGTCACCACTGGGTTCGTTAGGTCTAGGCCAACCGACAGCATGTAAGCAAAAGGAATAGATCCACTGGATACTCCTCAGAAAACACCATCGAACCCACACTCAACAGATCTGGAACCACTACCAGATCTGGAGTAAAACTCCTCAGAAAACAACATCACAACCACTGAAATAGTCACAGATCAACTTGATCTCAAAGAATCAACTAAAGAACATCATAGATCTAACATGCAACCCAAAATAACCGCATGCAAGGGTCGATCTACAAGATCGGACCACAGAAACCCTAGATCCATCGGATCTGAACAGTTAGAACTGTTCGAAGAGAAGAGAACATCATTGATCTCTCACAAACCCAGCTAAACCCTAGATCTCGTCACCGATCAAAGGATCTCAGAGTCTAGGCCATAGATCTGCCATAGATCTGACCAACAGTAGAGATTAGGGTTAGGGTTAGGGTTTACCCTCTGGAAGTCGAAGCCCAAAGCTCGTCGAGGAAGAAGAAAGGAAGAAGACTCGGTCAGAGCAGCGCCTAGGCGTCAAGGAAAACTCGCCTAGACCCAGCCATCGTCTTCATCGCCAAAGCCATCATCATCGGGGTCGTCGGCTTCAACAGGGACGAAGTCGCCTCGCTCGGAATGGAAGTCGCCGCTCCCTCAGATCTACGCCACCGGAGTCGCCGTCATCATCAAGGTCGTCGTCGCCATCAGAGTCGCCGTCAAAGTCGCTGGAGAAGAACGCTCGAGAACGGCGAAGTTCTCGAAGAGTCGGCGGAGGAATCGAAGAGTCGGTGGAGAGCTCGAGAACGGAAGTCTCGAGAAGAGTTGGAGTAACCGAGAGTCGGTGGAAGAAAATAATGAATGCACACTCTCTCTCTCCACTCAACCGTTGTTTTAAAACGAATAAAATGGTAATTTTGCAGATAAGCCCCTCCGCTAAATGGCACAATTACAGAAAACCCCTCCTCTTTTATATATTTGCCCGCAACTTAGTTTACATAGGAAACTTTACAGTTTAACCCTCTGCCTTTTCATAATTACAAAAAGTATTTAAAAACAGTTTTTAAAATAAGAAAAACAATATAAAAGTTGTTACAACAACTTCTAATTGTAAAATTGTCAAAAATGTAATTCATTCAAAATGTTTCCCAATTAATAATAAGTATAGAAAATAAATTTTTAATTTTTATTTAAGAAAACTGGGAAGTGGAGTTACAAAACTAATGTCCACTAAAATCTAACAAATTATATGTCAACGAGTCCAGAATGACGATACAAACTCAACGGTATATCCGAAATTGGATTCCGATGAGCCGACGTCAAAAAGTACCGTTAACCCGGACTGTAGGGCCCGCTTTGCACCGAAATACGTGCCAGGGTCCACGTCCTCTAAATCTAACAAAATTTATATGAAAATATGCTAGAACGATGTCATGAGTCTACTGGTTGTGTCAAAAATTGAATCCGAAGTTTCGGGTTCAAAAATAGAATTTAACAAGTTGGAATTACGGATTCGGACGGCCAATTTGGCATCGAATTCAACCAATCAAACGTGCTCACAATGAAAAGAAACTTAAAGGATAGGAAGAGAGTTACACCAGCTACGCATAGGAACCAGTGGCACGCCAAATGGAGCTGCGATGTCGGAGTTACGAGTCCGCGAAGTTGGCTCCGCAAAACTGTCCAAAATATACACAATTTAAATGGTCAACTTGGTGGCCAATTTTGATGTATCAAACGACGAAATTAACGGATGAAACTGGAGGTGAGTGAAGAGCTATATACCAAGATTGTGATGTAGCAAAGAGTTCATCGATCCAACGGTCGGATCTCTCGAAAAACGTGTACGAAGTCGCTGCAACGAGGCACAATTTCTGGATCTCGTTCGCGCGCGCGTCGACGAGATTCTGTGCAAAACGCACGAATCGCCTAGACGGCTTATCCTGGAGGACGGTGGCCGCCACGGGGAGGTGTCCCAGGCCCACGCGTAGCCCGGAGGGCTCGCCGACGACGACCGTGGCGGCACGCGGCTGCCGGTGCGCGCGCACGGCCGTTGCATACGCTGCCGCTGCAGCTGCTTGCTGTGGTTGCTGCACTACGCTGCTGCTATGCTGTTCGCATATGGCGGCACGATGGCGGGGCGGCGACGGCGCGGTGGTGGTGGGCGTGGACGGTTGGGTAAGGGGAAAGAGATGGTGGCGGCTGTGGTTGAAGTGGTGTAGATGATGGTGGTGGTGCTCGACCTAGGGAGGAGGAGGAGGAGAAGAGAGTTCGGGTGGAGGAGGAGCTCGGGATGTGCTCAACCATGGGGGCTGAGCTAAGGGGAGGGTGGTGGTTGTGGAGCTCGAGAAGGAAGGAGGAAGTTGGAGGTGGGGAGCTATTGTGAGTTGGAAATAAGAGGAAGAGAGAAAGTAATGGGAAAGAGAGAGAAAGAGAGAATATATGTATTATATGAGTGTGTGTGTGTGTATAATATATAAAGGGAGAGAGAGAGAGATATTTAGAGGAAGAGAGAGATAGAGGTCGGCTGATGGGAGAGGGGTGTTCGGCCACATGGGGGGGTGAGTTAGGAGAGTGAGTGAGGTGAGGATTTAAATGTAGAGAGGGAGAGAGTATTATATATATATATATATATATATATATATATATATATATATATAATAGAGAGAGAAAGTAAGATAATTATATAAAATAGGAATATTTTTGAGTAGAGAAAATGCAAATACAATAGTGGGGTATATGGGTAGTCATGACAGGGGTCACGCCCAATTGGGTTGGGTGTTGGGCCAAGTTTGGACAAGTTCGGGCTAGGGTTGATTAAAATAACAAATTTAAACCAATTAAAATCATGGATGGAATGAGAGCACAAGGGAGATCAAATTTGTGGCATGTAAGTAGCATGTGCATAGTAGACTCAAAACAGGCCAGGGTCATATATTGGGTCGGCTGGATTGGACCGATGTCGGGCCTGGAAATTAAGTTGGAAGTTAAGTCACGAATTACGGCAGACGATAAATTGGTCTAAATTGACTCAAAATTTGCACGAAGTAAATGGAGCACAAGGAAACAAGTTTGAGTGGGACACGATATATCAACATGAAGATAATCTCGTCTACTACAAACTTCAAGAAGAAAATTTTCAGAGACTGGCATCCCTGTCGCTCTAGAAATCCAAGTCACGGTAAAACGCATTTAATGATCAAAATTAATTAAATCAAAATGAATTATCGAAAATAATTCATTTAGAAAATTCAAAAATAAATCCCAAAAATTCAGGGGGCTTATAGTTTGCAATTTTATACATCCACTTAAAATGCTGATCTAGTCTTTATCTTTTCACTTTTCTTATCTTTTATTTTCATATCGTTATTGACTTCCTAGTAATCTTTTAAACCTATTTTCGAGTTCCTTCCACTAGATTCATAATCATACCTAGATTATGATTCTATGATGATACATACATAATTGATCGTGCTAAAATGATTTCGATTTGGATCATCTTTAACGACTTTTAATTGCAACTAGACTATTTTGATCATGTCAATTTGCATATTTTTCTAGATTTGGATTTTTTAATCGTGCCTAAATAATTTTTCTTAAATAGTTTATCGAGTTAATCGTGTCAAACAAAGTTTGAATTTTGATCGTTCTTAAACGACTTTGATCGTGATTAAACTTTTTTGACTATAGTCGTATCTATACTTCAAACTCTATTATTGCTAATGCTTAGATTTTATTCCAACTTTAATCATGATTATTTTGATCTTGCTCGTGCCAACTTTTAACTTTGATCATGCTTGGATGACATGCATGATTAGCCTTGATCGTGACTGTATCTTAAATTATATCTGAGTGATTATAACCCAGTTTAAACTTCATATAAATATTGCTCGTTCTTAAGAAATTTTGGTCGTGACTAGATCATGTTGACCATAATTTGATCGTGCCAAACTATTTCTTTTTTTATTGTTTTTAAACATTTTTTGTCGTCGACTAGACCATTTTGACCAAAGGTTGATCGTGTCAAATCACATTTTTCTTTTGTTTATTATTTCATTGATTTTATTCATGATTACGTTTGACTAATTTGATCATGAATTATATCATTCTCTTAATTATATCAGTTATCGTTCATATTTGTATGAATTGAAATTTCGTTCCTTTATTATATTCTTAGTCGTACCTAATCGTGTCCTTTAAAAATTTTAGGACAAATTTTTTCTAAGGTGGATAGATTTGTAACTCTTCTTTCCGAATTTTATTTTAGTTTATTTTAAATATTTCTAGTTAGTAAATATGTGGTTATAGTACAAAAAATAATCTGAATAATGAAGAAATTTGTCAAACTATTTTAATATACTATTATTTTGTAAACGATATATTTAGACTTATTAATTACTTTTAAGATTTAAAATATGTTTCAACTATTATTTAATATTCAGTATTATTTTAAATAATTATTTTAAAGTATTATTATTATTAACAAGTATTAAGTTAGATTTGGTTAAATGTGTTTTAAATGTTATTAATAATATATAGTGTTTTTTTAAGTAATTATAGATTGATTTTGATTAAATCTAGAATTTATTTGATTCTGTATTTATTTGGTTTAATTCTGAAAGATTGGTCCAATTATTTTAAAATGGATTTTAGATTTATGAAAACATACCTTTAGAGTTAATTGATTTATTACTAGCAATTACATTTAAGATTAGTTTAGAAAATTGTTTTAAATAGTAATTGTATTTGTACTAATAAAATAATTTATTTTAGTTAATAATCCTTTAAAAATAAAATTTGATTATTCCTAAGAAATTATTTTGATTATTCTAAGAAAATATATTGATTAATTATTACTACAAGATAGGTTTAAATTAATTATTATGGTGTTAATGGAAAATATTCTTGTAAGATTTTATATTGAAATATTTTGTATAAAAAGGATCCTAAATTATTGAGTCATGGTTATGGTGTATTAATAACTAAATTAATTAAAAGCATAATAAATAAGTATGCAGTAATAATACCCATCAAAGATTTATGAATTTATTTTAGTCGTATCTACTTCAACCTATGCCTATCTCTACTTGATATGTGCAATTGATTTTCGTATAGCTATTGTTCCTAATTATAGCAAATCCTAGTCTATCCATTCAACAAAGGTTTAAATATATCATTATCTATTCCTAACCGATCCTCGCTACTATATATATGGAAATCCATTTCCTATACATATCAGGCCTTGGTCTCTCTCTATCTCTCCCTCTCGTTCTTTATATATATATATATATATATATATATATATATATATATATATATATATATATATATATATATATATATATATATATATTTTATATATATATTTTATATATATATATATATATATATATATATATATATATATAATATATATGTAAAATATATATATATATATATATATATATATATATATATATATATATATATATATATATATATATATATATATATATATATATATATATATATATATATATGGGAGCGGATCAAAAGTCCCCTTAGAAAACCCCCTAAAAAATCCCTCACTCTCAGTCGTCCATTTAATGTTAATATTAATGTTAATATTAATGTTAATGTTAATATTAATTTTTATTTTTATTTTTATATTAATGTTAATATTAATGTTACTGTTACTGTTAATGTTAATGTTAATATTAATTTTAATGTTAATTCTAATGTTAATTTTAGTATTTAATGTTAATATTAACATGAATATTAACATTAATATTAACGTTAACATTAATATTAACATTAACATTAATATTAACATTAATATCCTACTGCAGGCTGTAATGATATTCTAGTTCGAGTACCACTATGAAGTCACATTAATTGTGATTGGACCTGCATGGGCCACCACTAAAAACGTGTCACGACCCGCACCCAGTGAAAGGGCACGAGAAGTAAAGTACGCCCAGCCTACGTCGTAGTGTCGGCGGTAGAACGTTGTCCTTAGTCACAATATTTAATACAGTCTAGAATATGCTCCGAATGGAGAGTAAAATAATAAGTAACTCAATCACAACAACTAAGATGAAATAGAAGAATAAATCTCAAGAGAGTCACAGATATAAATAAAATTCTAGGTGTAAACCATCAGAAAAATCTTAAGTACAACTCATAATGTCTCAAATAAAGACAATAAAATACTAAGTCTCAGCTAGACTATGGACAAGTCCTCAGCGACTGCTGGATCCTCCTGAGGGTCTACGTCACCAGTGTCATCTAAGCCAATGCCATAATAAGTAGGGCAGAACTCTTCATCATCACATGTAAAATTTTTAACATGTCCAATCAGGACGGAACGAGCACATATCTCTCACAACAGTTTATATCAAGGTTGGACATATAAAGCAAGCTATAGAAAATTATACATAAAATGTTGTAAAGAAAATCAACAAGAGAGAGAATATTAAGACTAGATATGACTATGATAAATAGAGAAATGTAACTATCTATGTAATTTAGAGCATAAAATTGGTTATGTAAACAGGTTGGGTTGTACATGGATAAACTATGGAGTTGCACATGGATACCTACTGGGGATAATGATCACATAACCAACTACACTCTCCCTGCCCCCAATCAATACACAAGGATCAAGACATGATATGTTATTGTACATGGATAACAACTACTTTATACATGGAGCTCATATGGTCATGAGTGTACATGAATAACATATACATGGATAAATATGAATACATGGAGTATATGATGAACACGATAAAGTACATGAATATGATATACTCGATGTATCTGAGGGGATAACATCGCATAAAAAGATCCATACGGTACTAATCCGTGTGAGCATCGTGTCAGCATCAAGTATACTAGTCTATAACAAGAGAACATATCCAAACAAGTATGAAAAGATCGGAAAATATACTCGCCTGGCAAACTGAACTGTTGATGATGAAGTGTAGCTAAACTGGAGCAATATAAACCTATTTAAAGTATACACATGTCACAACCAAGTCTAAAATATCAAAATAAATAGCTACAATGCAAGACTACATGTTTCTAGGTCCCTTTTGGTCAAAGTCAACCATTGGTCAACTCTGGTCAAACCTGATTAACGCTGGTCAAACCTGGTCAAACATTGGTCAACTAGTCCGTCTACTAATCTTTAGGTCATACACAAAATTTTAGGTCATTCAGAGTTCGTTTGAGTCGATTTGGATCAAGTTTGACCCAAAGTTGACTTTTGTCAACTTGGTCAACTTGTCGGCCAATTCGACTAAACTAGGCTCATAATGACAAACCAAATATGTCCTAGGACTCCTATGGTTACTACCACAACTATGATCTACTCTAAGATGGGTTCTCAAGCATACTAACTATACATATATAGGAATATATGCATACACATGTATTCACAACACAAGCCTACTCTTATTTCTAACAAATGGTTGTGTGTGTGATACCTGTAGGTTACTGAAGTGAGTCAAAACTAAGATTAAAACCATCAAAACTCAACCATGGTATGCCTCATTTTAATATATTCTTATATACATATAAACAAAATAGGAAAACTATGTATATATCCATACATATGCTCATTTGGAAGAAATGACACATGGTTTGAAATAGTTCTAATGAATCAAAATCTGGGATTAATTCCCCTCGACCCATTCTCAACATATATGCTTGCAATGGGCTTCAACGGAGTCTTACTTATATATATATCTATATATATATATATATATATATATATATATATATATATATATATATATATATATATATATATATATATATATATATATATATATATATATATATATATATATATATATATAAAATATATATATATATATATATATATATATAAATATATAATTACATATATACATAGCTACAAAGAAAAGCACATATGCTCATAATTGATAGAAAAATATGAAATAAATCCAAGAGTTGGTTCTCACAAGTCCAAAACCTCATATACATAGTAAAAACCCAAATTTTATAAGTTAAATTCCTGGAAAACAAAATATCATATTCAAACTCAAATTTGTATTTAAAGGAAAAACCTATTTTTCACACAACGACCCAAAATAAGATATACACAAAATGAACCCGCAAAACTCGACATACATATTGGTCTCAACCTACGTGATGCGCTCGGGTACTCCTGGGTCCAAAATCGTGTCTGTGTCGTGTCCACAGAACGCGTATCGGAAAACCCGATACCGCGTGTCAACGTGCACGTATGCGTGCGTTCTCGCTCGAATGAGCGCCGCACACACAACGAAAAGCCCCGTGCTCGTGCACGTAGCTAGGGGGGTCCTGGGGTAGGTTTGTATATGGCAACACGGCAACAGTTCACGTCGAGACGACGCAGGCAGCCCCGCACACATACGCGGCCTGCTGCGCGCGTGCGCCCACGCGTGCCCTCGTACGCGCGGTTCGGCCTTCGTGGCTCGCTCGTCGGGCCACACCACAACTCGGGGTTGGTCCCTCGGGTATTCTAGGTATAGTTCGACGTATTCCAGGTCCTGGAACGGGTCCTCGTCGCGTCGAGAGCGCGTACGAAGTCCGTTTCAGCGACAAAAATCAGCCCGAGTGCACAGTGCGACTGAACGATGCACGTCGGATTTCTCCGCACTCGCTCAACGAGAAGCCATGAAATTTTAGGAGCATGGAGCAGAGGTTGTCCTCATGTGCTCAAGAAATTTTAGGCAAAAATAAGGTCTGTGCATCGAGATACAACACGCTGACGGCAGAGCATGCACGGCCTCGTGCACGGGATCCGTACACGTGCGTCCGATGCCCGAAATGCCGCTGAAAAGTCATCGATTTCAAATCCGTCTTCAAAAAAGTTTCTAAGAATAATATTATCTAAACATCCATGAAGACAGAATCGAAAAACAGTAACTTTCTATCCTAAGCGGCATTTCGTCGAACACGTGCCGTAAAGGACCGACACGTGTCCGATACCGCTATCAAACGAAGTCAAAATCCAACCAAACTTTATGGGCAAGTCTAGGGCACCTATATTGATACAAAATTAAAGAAATTCTAGAATAACTATGGTATAAAAGGGTTTACCTATTGAGTGTCGAAAACTCAATAAACGGAGTCCCTCGGTTGTCGTGTCGGTCGATTCCCCTCAAGCAATTGCCTCCGCCTCCTCGTTAGTAATGCTCCAGCAGATGCTCCTCTTCTAGACGAGTGCAACAGAGTTCGTTTGGGGAGAAACGGACTTCGGATGAAGAAAATAGGATTTTTGGAGGAGAAGATCTACTAGGGTTCACTTATGGAGGCTAAACTTCACAAATGAAAAGAGAGGGAAGGGTGTACTACTGTGGGCGGCCAGGATGGGGGTCTCTAGGGTTAGGGTTTCATTTATGCCAACTCTCTCTTAAGTAAGAATAAGGCCCAAGTCAAAAAGGCTAAAAAGCCTTACATGCAAAAGGTTTAAAAATCAATTAAAAGCCTTCTAAATTGGATCCGAGCCCTAAATGAATTCTGAAAAGTAAAAAAAAATAATTTCTAAGATATGGTTAGGCTTCTATACAATGTCCACTAAGGTTAAACCAGTCGCTAGCACAACACAAGTCAAAATATCTAGAAAATCACAAAATGGCCAAAATGGCTAAAATGACTAAAATACCCTTTATATGAAAAAGTGGATGCTAAAAGTCTACCCCCCTTAAAATAATTTTGTCCTCAAAATTAAAGATAAACTGCATGATTAAGAAAAGACAAAATCATACCTCAAGACTGGAAAAGATAGGGGTATCGTTCCCGCATCTCATCCTCTCTCTCCCAGGTGGACTCTCCTCGAGAGTGATGCCTCCAAGCTACGCGAACTAAGAGTATCGACTTGTTCCGCAACACCTTCTCCCGTCGATCCAGAATCTCCATAGGCTGCTCTGGATAACTGAGAGTAGGGCCCAACTCAATCTCAGAATGGTCCAGTACATGGCTAGGATCTGCCACATACCGTCTCAACTGCGATACATGAAATACATTGTGCACTTCCGCTGAGGAAGGGGGCAAGTCCAGTCTGTATGACACGTCACCGCCCCTTCCGCTGATAACGAAAGGTCCGATATAGCGTGGGCTAAGCTTTCGTCCTCCACCGAAACGAATAGTGCCTCGAGTCGGTAAAATCCTCAAGAATACCATATCTCCAACCTAGCACAAGCATGGTCTCAATTAACTAAAAATAATCAATGATCAACAAAAATCACAAACAATAAAATTATAATCCTAAGTCTAAGCTATACCTCAAACTACAAAGGTCTCCGGTGGCTGTCGGCCCAATGCCGATGTCTGTCCTGCGCCACGCGAAGACGATCCCTGATGAGCTTTACATTTTCAGCTGCGTCAACAACCATCTCAAGTCCCAATAAACCTCGCTCTCCAACATCTTCCAAAACAAGGGAGTATGACATCTACGTCCGTACAATGCCTCGAATGGTGACATACCAATGCTGGCCTGGTAACTGTTGTTGTATGCAAACTCCACCAAGTGCAGGTGATCCTCCCATGATCCTCCAAAATCCAGTACACAAGTCTGCAACATGTCCTCGAGAGTCTGAATAGTCCTCTCCGACTGTCTGTCTGTCTGAGGGTGGTATGCAGTACTGAATTTGAGCTGAGTGCCCAAACTAGTATGCAAACTCCGCCAGAAATGAGAAGTAAAGCGAATATTCCGATCCGAGACAATGCTCACTGGAACTCCATGTATCCTGACAATCTGTCGCATATACAACTCCGCTAGCTTCTCAGTAGACATCTCCACTTTGAATGGCAAAAAGTGGGCCGATTTGGTCAACCTGTCTACGATGACCCAAACCGCATCTTTTGTAATGCCTGTTGTTCGTATTACGTATTTAAGAATACGTGTACGTATTTCATCTCATATTGGCCATGGTTCATCTTGGTTTGGGTTGGCTTGGGTTGGTTCGGCTAGGCTTGATTAGCCTTGGTTCATCATGAACCAAGGGTGAACCCCCTACCTATCACAACCAACCCCATTTATTAACCTCTTCCTATTCTCTCTCCTCATTATTTCCTTTCTTCTTCATTACTCTCCACCACCAACCAAGAAAACCCAAGCCTAGGCAAGTGCAATCTTGCTTCATGAAGAAACCTACCATTTTTATTGTTCTAACCTCTTCTTTGCAACTTTCTAATCCACATTAGAACTTGTCATTTTCTATTTTAAAGCTTGGATTTTTGTAGATCTAGAATTTAGTCATTTTCGGATTTTTATAGTTTTGATCTATTAAATTCTCTTGTTTTCAAGTTTTGATGGTTCCTTGTGGTAGAGAATTTCCTTCTACCCAATTTTGACCTTTGGAAAGTTGGATTTGGACTTGTTTTGACCAAGTTATGGACTTTGGAAGCTTAGGGTTCAACCATGGAGTTCCTGCTATTTGGAGAAGACAGTGAGCAGTGCACGAGCTTTTTAGCTTGCGTCACTGAGCTGTGCGCGCTTTTTAGCACAGCGCAGTAGACCCCATACGCTGCCTTTTTGGAAGCGTATGACTTGCATACGCTCGCTTGCTTGACAAGGAGTCGTATGGAGTCCATACGCTGCCTTTTTGGAGCGTATGACTTGCATACGCTCACTTGGATAGCCATGAGTCGTATGGAGTCCATACGCTGCCTTTTGGAGGCGTATGACTCGCATACGCTCGCTTGTGTGACAAGGAGTCGTATGAAGTTCATACGCTGCCTTTTTGGAGCGTATGTCTTGCATACGCTCACTTGTGTGACAAGGGGTCGTATGGACCTCATACGCTGCCCTTTGTGAGCGTAGGCTTACCTGAGCGTAGCTTGACTTGAGCGTAGCCTGACCTGAGCGTATGACTTTTGCACTGAGCGTATGGCCTTGGCTGACTTGGTCTTATGTCAGCATGTCACTTTGGTGTTATTTTCCCTAAGCTTGGCTCTTCTATAGCCCTGTATATTGATATTTTATTAGATATTTTACGCCCATTTTATATCCTTACGCCTTTTGTCATGAACTTGATAATCATGAATTTATTTAATAGGTTTGTTAATAATAATTGAACACGGCATGGCAGGACAAGCATACCTGACATGATTACCTCGAATTGCTGTTGCGACGGCTAACGTGACATGACCTGACAAGAATGACTAACCTGGACACCATGGATGATTGCGTTTGCACAATAAACCAGTATTGTCTTGCATCATATCTAGGATGGGATCCCTGAGTACCACGGTCAGGGATACCTACTGTAATTAACTAAGAGTAATAAACTAGAATAATTCAGTAGACATGAAGAGATTCCCAGCTACAGGCAATCCCGTTATCTGGGCGCATTAAGTGGACTTGTAGCCTACCGACGAGTAGGGCACACTTCCAGCACACAGTCATGTGGTGCATCCTTCATAAATGGACATTCGACCTGGATAACTTGGATGGTCTGCAGGGCTTGTGGCTATTGAAATAATCTCATTGCATCTTACTAGTAACTAGGCCTGTGATAACCCTAGCTAGTTAAAGTATCAAGCCGTACTTCTGATTGGCCGTGATTGATTGGATGAAGTTATTCCAGCTTAGTCTTATCCTGATCCTGTGCAAGATCGTGACAAGACACGATTATTGATGCTTGCCTTAACAATAACGATCGGGGGACCAGTTCTGTTCAGGCGAAGGGTTACAACCCCGGTCCTTGTTTGGTTTAAGGGTTGTAACCTGGCTCCCGGAGCAGTTCTGTGTCTTTCCTTCGGTTATTGTCTTATTTGTACCCCGTGCCATGCTTGTCATGTTTTATCTTACTTCAGCAACATGTTTATCTATAATGGCCTTAACAATAAAGATCAGGAGTCCAGTTCTGTTCAGGCGAAGGGTTACAACCCCGGTCCTTGTTTGGTTTAAGGGTTGTAACCTGGCTCCCGGAGCAGTTCTGTGTCTTCTCTTCGTTTATTGTCTTATTACCTTATCTATAGTATTTGAGACAGATTTCTATTCAGGTGAAGGATTGTAACCCCGGTCCTTGTTTGGTTTAAGGGTTGTAGTCTGGCTACTTGAAAGGTTTCCTCGTACTCAATTATTGTTGTTATTTCTGATAATTTAACTTTAATGTTCCTTTCCATATGCTGGTTTTAGTTTCTAAGTGAAGCCTCCTTTGTGGCACTTGCTCTTTCTGGGGTCTGACCCAGCTGGTTTTGTGTGGCCAGATATCGGAGCAGCTCCAGAGGATCCACCGATCTTCCAGCCAGATGGTGACCACTAGACGGAACCCTGGCAACGAGTGGGTTATTTTTGGCTCTCCCACTCTATTGTAAAAATATTCTTTTGAGGCGTTTAGCCGGCGAGCACGTGTTAGCTCGATTGCATCTTTATTTACTGTCTGCCTACGGGCTGTAACATGATTGACAGATCCTAGGGTTGATCATGTATGACTGAACTCTTGCTAGTCCTGGCATTTTGTACGACTAGCTTCATGATCATCCAATATGTAATGTATGGGACGCCTTGCTATTATATATTTGGTGCTCTGACATCTTGTAATTACTATTGCTTGCTTGTGATTGAGACAATAGGCTTGTTCATGACCTTAGGAGATTGCTGGCTTGTAGTTAAACCCTCATGTATCTAGACAGCCATGACCGTATAGCGAGATGGATTCCATTTCATATACGTAGCTGGCTATGTCTACCCCCGCTCTCCAGTATTCTGGTTCTGGGCCGTGACATCTTTCCCTCCTGGTGAACGCGGCAATCCAGAAACAAAATCCATCGTCATGAGCTCCCACTTCCACTCCGGAATAGGCAATGGCTGCAACAGTCCTCCTGGCCTCTGCCTCTCTGTCTTAACCTGCTGACAGACTAGACACCTGGCTACGAAGCGTGCTACCTCCCGCTTCATTCCATACCACCATGCATACTCTTTTAAATCTCTATAAATCTTGTAGGCACCTGGATACATAGTGTACTGAGAGCGATGGGTCTTCTGCATGACCTGCTCCCGAAGCTCTCTGCTAGGCAGACACAGTCTGGAACCGTACCTCAAGGTGTCGTCCTCTACAATGACGAACTCCTCATCTGCCAATCCTGGTCGAAACTGCTCTTGGGTACACCGCAAAGTAACATCGTCGAACTGAGCTGACTTGATCCTCTCCATCAAGTCTGACTGAATCTGAAGGCCCCACATCTGCATCTGAACTCCTGGCACGATCACCTCGATCCCCAAGTATAACACCCAGTTTTCCAGATAAGGGTAATTTTCAAATTTTGTAATTATAATTTTTAATTATTGATATTTGATTCATATTATGATTTTTAATAATTTTTAAACTATTTAAAACCTGGTTTAAGTCATGACTTGTGATTTGATGTGCTGTTTGTAAAACCTGAGAGACTGCATGACCTGGAGCCTAACCATGTCATTAGGATATTTTATTATCATTTTTAGCCTAGGAATAATTTGGTCATTTTGACTTATTTGAATTATTTGGTGATTTGTTGAATTGGTGAATTCTAGTTTGACTTTGACTTATTGAGACCTAGTGGACTAGCCTAGAAGCTAACCCTAGCCCTGGTGACCCTAGTCTAACTTGAGTTAACCTATTTTAGTCATTAGAGAATAGTTTTAGAATGAGAGGATTTGGTTTAGTGAATTTAAGTCATGGCTTGTGATTTCATGAAATGACTTATGGCTTAATTATTTAATTGATTATGACTTCAGCCCATAGGCCATTTAGTGGACCATAACCCTAATTATTGAACCTATGAACAGCCACATAGGGATCCCCACCCTATTTAAACACTTGTTCATTAGGGCTTGCCTCTTTTTATTATTCCAACACTTGGAGAAAAGAAAGGTAAGTTTCCCCCTTCAAAAAATTTCCATTTTATTCATTTGATCTCCTTTTTCATCCTAGTCTTTTAAATTGGGTCCTAATTTAAGTTTATGGACTGTTGGTGGAGAGCTATTTCAGTTTGGGATCAATTTGGAGTATTTGGCCATCAAGAATAACCCCCATTTGGAGCTTTTCCATACAATTTGCACCTATAGGTAAAACCCTTTAAATTGATTTAAATTTCGATTTTCTTTGCATGTAGGGCTAGATCTAGGAGTCCCCTAGGTGTCCCTAAAATTTGGGTGGATTTTGTGTCCGTTTGGTGTCCGTATCGGACACGTGTCATAGTGTATGTTAGGTGTTCGACGAAATGCATCAATGGATTGAATATTAATGTTTTTTAAAACAAATTATATATTTGGATAGCTCTTAATATGTAGATTATATATGTATATGTCTGAGCACGAATCTGGTTGGTTTTCGTGTCCAAAATGGATACGCAACTCATGTACGACACTGCACACAGGCCCGTACGGCTGTCCTGCTGTTCGAGTGCCTTTGCGGACACGACACGACACATGACACCACAAAAATTTGTGGGGACGTGCAGGCACCCACTGAAATCACCCACACAAAATTTTACGAACTTTCGTTCACTGTGCGCGAAGTAATCGCGTTTGCACGGGTCACGCACTGCACTGCACGAACACAATTTTTCCTCACTGACACGCGCGTCATGTCGACTCTGGACACGTTGTGGACACCTCATGTTGACACGAGTGTGTAGTCCAACACGTGGGCTACACATGGACATGACCACGAGGCCCCACGTGGCTCGTGTCGTGTCCACGAGCCACTCGACTCACTGTACGACGCTGCGTGTAGCAGTGTGCATCAGTCGAGTTTTCTCGACTGATACGCACTTCGCACATGGACACGGCGACACGTAGGCTCGTGTCAGGGTCCTAGGTGTGTAGCCTGACCCTAGGCGAACCTGGACATGTGTGCACGAGACCTATGGACGCTTGTGTCGTATCCTACACTCGTGTGCACCTGTGCACGACACCGTCACTGCACACACTTATCCGATTCTGATTTTGACACTTGGACACGTTGTGTCATGTCATGGTGGGTACCTAAGGACCCCTACGACACGTATACATGTGGGGCTAGGTTTACCATCTATTAGATTGGTCATATTATCATGTTTTGGTTTTCGAATTTGAATTTCCCCAAATCACTGATACTTTCTGAAGTTGATTTTTATTTTTAGACTGAATTTTGATGTTTTTATTCCCATAATGATTCATGTATACATGTAACAGTTTACTGGAATGTTGGTTTATGGCTAGTGATTCGGAATTAGAATTTCGAATGGAGTTTGGTTGAATGAATTGATATGTAGAGTGGCTGTTAAGGTTAGGCTGTCATTGTTCTCAGGAATTTCTTGAGATTTGTTACTGCCCTTTCCCAGTTTCTTTTACCAAACTGAGTTTAGGTTCTACTAAGATTCATTTTTACTGTTTGATTAAATGCTTAATTTTCCATGATTAAATTACATTGTATTAGTTATTGATTGATTCATATGGTTGTGTTGGGATAGGTAATAGGAGTTCGACAGTGGTGGGTTGTTTAAAACTGTCATTCCATGTTAACAATAACACACTCTCACACACCCACACATATGTTACACATTACTGATATTTAGGCACAGAAATTCCTGAGATGATGTGCATATCACTGATTTTGGACTGATTTAGAATTCCTAAGTTAATACCTTAAATAGTTCCCTGTCAATTTACTATCTACACACATTGTTTCATGTCACATACACACCACCATATGTTCATACTCTAGTCTAGGTTGCCACCCTAAAATCTGATTCCTGTCAACCTATTGCTACTCACACACATGGTTTTTCCCTGTCACATGTCCATTCACCCACACATGACACACACATGACCCTACCCATTGACACACCACACCCTGCACAATGCTCTACACACACATGTACACCTAACACTAACTGTCATTCTAACACAATTTTCTGAGATTGGTTCATATCACAGACACTCAACCCACACATGAGCACACATGAATCCACTGATTTTTCCTAATGTATTCCACTGTTTTTAGGATGTTTAACACACACTCTCACACATACCATATTACACACAAGTGTCTTCACACACACATTCATGTGACATGCCATAAGCTCACACACACACACTCACTCTACATGGTTCACTGTTTTTCCCTAAAACTCTCACTCTCACTCATATGCCTATCAACTCTCTTGTACTCTCACTACACACACTTGAACATCATGTGTCTTTCATTTTCCCCATATGTGTATATATATAGCTATCCTATATAATATATCAATGTGTGTCTACTTTTATATATATATATATATTAGATATAGTTGATATGTAATATGTGTGGAATACATGATACAGCCTATGGGCACATAGCATGTTGTGTATCCCTATGTGATAAAGCCTGTGTGTATGGCTTCAATGCCAGTGTAGGAGTGTGGTTGGCTTGTATAACCTAGAAATTGGGTGTGCTTGCTAGAATAGGCTGGTTAGGCCTAGTGGGACTTGTTTGGCTTAGGCTTGACCTAGTTGACTTTGTTTGACTAGTGTAGTTGACTTGGGTTGACCCAGAGTTGACCAAGTTTGACTTGGACCTAGTTTGACCTAGACAGTTGACCATATTTGACTTAGAGTTGACTTTGACCTAGATTGACCAAAAAATCATGTAGATGCATTATAAAAATCATCTGTCTTATTCTAAACACATTATAACCTGTACTGTTCTATTTAGGACATTGTGACTCCGGTGCAGATATATGATAATATACTACTCTTTTTAGAGTAGCAGGCGAGTACATTCTCTGATAGTTCTCTCATTTACTTGTCAATTACTGTACTTCAGTTCTAGCTAGTTGTATGCGATTCTCTGTTACAACATGTATGGATATTCTGGATTCATGTATACGACACACATTTATTTTCTGACCTCTATTACTGATATCATCATTTCTGGGTTCTATTACTGGAATCACCTACTGGAATCATTTACTGGTATTATTATATTTTGGCTGGACTCATCTTGAATCATTGTGTCGGATTTCTGGATTCACTTACTGGGAGGGAAAATACTTGAATAAGACATGTAGACATACCCCAATCTGGAATCTCCCAACTAGAATCTACTGGAATCTACTGGAATGATAGCCATCTCACACCTGGCCAGGTGTGTGATGTGCCGTATTACCTACAGCCGTTTACATATCGATCTCGGTATTTTAAAACATACTGTTAGAGTATAGGCTGGACTCACCCTGGAATCATTGATCACTATAACTGGAATCGTCCTTTACTGGATTCATCTTGTATTAGATTCATCTTGTACTGGACTTACATTGGAGTTACACTTGTCCACATTGCTGTCTGGACTCTATATCATATTACCCTGGTTCAGCTAGTTCTATTTTACAGTCTTCATTGCTATGATTCTTCTCTTGTTTAGTTATTTTCTTTTCTTGCACTTTATCTGTCTTTCTTACCATCACCTGAATATAAACTGTCATATTCATCAATACAACTGTCTATAACTGTTGTATAGTTCTCTGTCATTTACTTAGGTTTTCTAGATGAGATTGTGCTCGTTCCTGTCCTGACTGGACCTGTTAAAAATTTTACAGATGATTATCCTGAGGACACTTGCCTATATATTATGGACCCGGAGACAGGATGGCTACCTTTGGCCCCGACACTCAGGAGTGATCGGGATTTAGTTTAGTAGACTAGCATATATTTTTCTATGTTAAACTTATTGTAGTGGATTGAGACTTGTGTAGTATTTGAGATTATTGAGAGTTGTTATTTTAGTAGTTGTCTTCTATTCTTAGTTATTTCTTCTATGTTATCTTATCATGCTTAGACTGTGATTGAGTTACGATATTTTATAATTGTCCTCCGTTCGGAGTCGATCATGATGAGTACATTATTCATTGCGTGAGTTGATGGTTAGATAGTGACCTAGAACAGCGTTCTACCGCTAACACTGCGGCGTAGGCTGGGCGTTGTTCTGCGCTCGTACCCTTACAGTGGGTGCGGGTCGTGACACATTTTTATTGGTGGCCCATGCAGGTCGAGAGTCGTATTAGTACGATATCGTGGTAGTACGGCGACTTAGTTGTACTGCTACGAGCCTGCAATAGTATTGAGAGATAGGCTTTAACAGAGAGGTACTCAATCACAGTTAGGACTACTTGAGAGATTCCTGGATGACCCTTGAGAATCTCATTATGAACTTCGATTTGAAAATCCTTTTCCTCTTGTTTTGATTCACCCTCACTCCTTGATGGTTAAAGAATCTTGGTCTATTAACTTCCTTCATCGTATCCTTACTTATATTTTGTCTATCTTAGGTTGCTAATTTAGCACCAGTTTTGCAAGCTGATCTTTTCGAGCTTGATCATGACATATTTTATTGGGGGCCGGCACCCACTAACATATTGTCTAATCAGAACCGGTGTATGATGGTCTGATCAACCTATTGCACTTTGGTTCGCTTCTCATATATTATTTTACATGGAGGAAGATATAGTTAAATTTGCCCTAGAGTCTCATCCACGACAGCTTTGGCAATTCTCTTTTGAATTATTTCCATCGCCTAGGAACCACGTATTGTACTTAATAGCATCGTCTTTGAACTCCTTATTGTTTTTTCTTTCACGTATTTCAGAAAAAAAAGGCACTGTACTTGATAGATCAACCCGAGGTATCATGTTTAGTTTCCCTATCCAAAGGAAGAAATTGCCTTATTTCTATATCCTTGTATCATCCTTTAAATTCTAATTCATTGATCGTGACCAGTTGACCGGGTCATCCTCCTTATCATCCAGTATTTGGGGTCTTACTCAATTGAATTAATTCAATTGTGATATGGATATCAAATCCTGGATACTCATGCTTGGACTTCAATGGCCTCGTTCTCCATCTTGCCCAAACTTCAGTATATCCTGAAATTGATCAACTTAGATCGTGCCGGGATAAATCTTCTTTATATATTGTGTTATTGGATTTCAATGCAATTGACACTCGTGTCTTAAACTTTCGATTTGATCATCTTTGGAATGGTAATCCTTCATAACTAATTCCTAGTTGTCTTTACCAGTTTCATATAGGATGGTAGACTGTCCCTTTGTACCTCCTTTTGAGGGAGCTAGGACACCTGTAGCTTAGCACCAGAGGGGTGGAGCTTTTGTGATGGCAGCCGAGGAGGCTGACGTTGCAGGTTGGATTAGCAGGTTTGACCTTCCTATTATTCTTCCCCACTTTCCTGTGTGATTCCATTAGTACCTGCCAGGATATCGTTTGTGATTTGCTAGATAGTGTAGCTACCCAGATCGAGACTATGAAATCACGACCAGTAGGATTGTGTTGCTTCGACTTTGATTGATTGGGGGTTTGACCTAGGAAGGGTACGATCATCTTAATTTCGAGGACAAAATTTTTCTAAGGTGGGTAGGATTGTAACACCCAGTTTTCCAGATGAGGATAATTTTGAAATTTTATAATTATAATTATTAATTATTGATATTTGATTCACATTATGATTTTAGTGATTTATAATATTTTTTAAACTATTTAAAAACTGGTTTAAGTCATGACTTGTGGTTTGATATGCTGCTAGTGAAACCTGAGAGACTGCATGACCTAGAGCCTAACCATGTCATTAGGATGTTTAATTATCATTTTTAGCCTAGGGGTAATTTGGTCATTTTGACTTATTTGAATTATTTGGTGATTTGTTGAATTGGTGAATTCTAGTTTGACTTTGACTTGTTGAGACCTATTGGACTAGCCTAGAAGCTAACCCTAGCCATGGTGACCCTAGTCTAACTTGAGTTAACCTATTTTAGTCATTAGAGAATAGTTTTAGAATGAGGGGATTTGGTTTAGTGAATTTAAGTCATGGCTTGTGATTTCATGAAATGACTTATGGCTTAATTATTTAATTGATCATGACTTAAGCTCATGGGCCATTTAGTGAACCCTAACCCTAATTATTGAACCTATAAACAGCTACATAGGGATGCCCACCCTATTTAAACACTTGTTCATTAGGGCTTGCCTCTTTTTATCATTCCAACACTTGGAGAAAAGAAAGGTAAGTTTCCCCTTCCAAAAATTCCCATTTTATTCATTTGATCTCCTTTTTCATCCTAGTCTTTTGCATTGGGTCCTAATTTAAGTTTATGGACTGTTGGTGGAGAGCTATTTCAGTTTGGGATCAATTTGGAGTATTTGGCCATCAAGAAGAACACCCCCCATTTGGAGCTTTTCCATGCAATTTGCACCTATAGGTAAAACCCTTTAAATTGATTTTAATTTTGGTTTTCTTTGTATGTAGGGCTAGATCTAGGAGTCCCCTAGGTGTCCCTAAAATTTGGGTGGATTTCGTGTCCGTTTGGTATCCGTATCGGACACGTGTCATAGTGTATGTTAGGTGTTCGACGAAATGCCTCAATGGATTGAATGTTAATGTTTTTCAAAACAAATTATTTAGTTGGATAGCTCTTAATATTTAGATTATATATGTATATGTCTGAGCACGAATCGGGTTGGTTTTCGTGTCCAAAATGGACACGCAACTCGTGCACGACACTGCGCACAGGCCCGTGCGGTTGTCCTGCTGTTCGAGTGCCTTTGCGGACACGACACGACACGTGACACCACAAAAATTTGTGGGGACGTGCGGGCACCCACTGACATCACCCACACAAAATTTCATGAACTTTCGTTCACCGTGCACGAAGTAATCACGTTCGTACGGGTCACGCACTGCACTGCACGAACACAATTTTTCCTCACTGACACGTGCGTCGTGTCGACTCTGGACACGTTATGGACACCTCGTGTTGACACGAGTGTGTAGCCTAACACGTGGGCTACACGTGGACATGACCACGAGGCCCCACGTGGCTCGTGTCGTGTCCACGAGCCACTCGACTCACTGCACGACGTTGCGCGTAGCAGTGTACATCGGTCGAGTTTTCTCGACTGATACGCACTTCGCACGTAGACACGTTGACACGTGGGCTCGTGTCAGGGTCCTAGGTGTGTAGCCTAACCCTAGGCGAACCTAGACACATGTGCACGAGACCTATGGACGCTTGTGTCGTGTCCTACACTCGTGTGCACCTGTGCACGACACTGTCACTGCACACACTTACCCGATTCTAATTTTGGCACTTGGACACGTTGTGTCGTATCGTGGTAGGTACCTAGGGACCCCTAAAACACGTATACATGTGGGGCTAGGTTTACCAACTATTAAATTGGTCATATTATCACGTTTTGATTTTCGAATTTGAATTTCCCCAAATCACTGATACTTCCTCCCTGTTTTCGAATTTTCTGAAGTTGATTTCTATTTTTAGACTGAATTTTGATGTTTTATTCCCATAATGATTCATGTATACATGTAACAGTTTACTGGAATGTTGGTTTATGGCTAGTGATTGGGAATTAGAATTTCGAATGGAGTTTGGTTGAATGAATTGATATGTAGAGTGGCTGGTAAGGTTAGGCTGTCATTGTTCTCAGGAATTTCCTGAGATTTGTTACTGCCATTTCCCAGTTTCTTTTACCAAACTGAGTTTAGGTTCTACTAAGATTCATTTTTACTGTTTGATTAAATGCTTAATTTGCCATGATTAAATTACATTGTATTAGTTATTGATTGATTCATATGGTTGTGTTGGGATAGGTAATAGGAGTTCGACAGTGGTGGGTTGTTTAAAACTGTCATTCCCTGTTAACCATAACACACACTTACACACCCACACATATGTTACACATCACTGATATTTAGGCACTGAAATTCCTGAGATGATGTGCATATCACTGATTTTGGACTGATTTAGAATTCCTAAGTTAATACCTTAAATAGTTCCCTGTCAATTTACTATCTACACACATTATTTCATGTCACATACACACCACCATATGTTCACACTCTAGTCTAGGTTGCCACCCTAAAATCAGATTCCTGTCAACCTATTGCTACTCACACACATGGTTTTTCCCTGTCACATGTCCATTCACCCACACATGACACACACATGACCCTACCCATTGACACACCACACCATGCACAATTCTCTACACACACATATACACCTAACACTAACTGTCATTCTAACACAATTTTCTGAGATTGGTTCATATCACACACACTCAACACACACATGAGCACACATGAATCCACTGATTTTTCCTAATGTATTCCACTGTTTTCAGGATGTTTAACACACACTCTTATACATACCATATTACACACACAAGTGTCTTCACACACACATTCATGTGACATGCCATAAGCTCAACATACACACTCTACATGGTTCACTGTTTTTCCCTAAAACTCTCACTCTCACTCACATGCCTATCAACTCTCTTGTACTCTCACTACACACACTTGAACATCATGTGTCTTTCCTTTTCCCCATATGTGTATATATATAGCTATCCTATATAATATATCAATGTGTGTCTACTTTTATATATATATTAGATATAGTTGATATGAAATATGTGTGGAATGCATGATACATCCTATGGGCACATAGCCTGTGGTGTATCCCTATGTGATAAAGCATGTGTGTATGGCTTGAATGCCAGTGTAGGAGTGTGGTTGGCTTGTATAACCTAGAAATTGGGTGTGCTTGCTAGAATAGGCTGGTTAGGCCTAGTGGGACTTGTTTGGCTTAGGCTTGATCTAGGTGACTTTGTTTGACTAGTGTAGTTGACTTGGGTTGACCCAGAGTTGACCAAGTTTGACTTGGAGCTAGTTTGACCTAGACAGTTGGCCAGATTTGACTTAGAGTTGACTTTGACCTAGATTGACCTAGAAATCATGTAGATGCATCATAAAAATCATCTGTCTGTACTGTTCTATTTAGGATATTGTGACTCCGGTGCAGACATCTGATATTTTACTACTCTTTTTAGAGTAGCAGGCGAGTACATTCTCTGATAGTTCTCTCATTTACTTGTCAATTACTGTACTTCAGTTCTAGTTAGTTGTATGCGATCCTCTGTTACAACACGTATGGATATTATGGATTCATATATACGACACACATTTATTTTCTGGCCTCTATTACTGGTATCATCATTTCTGGCTTCTATTACTGGAATCACCTACTGGAATCATTTACTGGAATCAATTACTGGTATCATTATATTTTGGCTGGACTCATCTTGAATCATTGTGTCGGATTTCTGGATTCACTTGCTGGGAGGAGAAATACTTGAGTAAGACATGTAGACATACCCCAATCTGGAATCTCCCAACTGGAATCTACTGGAATCTACTGGAATGATAGCCATCTCACACCCGACCAGGTGTGTGATGTGCCGTATTACCTACAGCCGTTTACATGTCGATCTCGGTATTTTAAAACACACTGTTAGAGTATAGGCTGGACTCACCCTGGAATCATTGATCACTATAACTGGAATCGTCCCTTACTGGATTCATCTTGTATTAGATTCATCTTGTACTGGACTTACATTGGAGTTACACTTGTCTACATTGTTGTCTGGACTCTATATCATATTACCCTGGTTCAGATAGTTCTATTTTACAGTCTTCATTGCTATGATTCTTCTCTTGTTTAGTTATTTTCTTTCCTTGCACTTTATCTGTCTTTCTTACCATCACCTGAACATAAACAGCCATATTCATCAATACAACTGTCTATAACTGCTGTATAGTTCTCTGTCATTTACTTGGGTTTTCTAGATGAGATTGTGCTTGTTCCTGTCCTGACTGGACCTGTTGAAAATTTTATAGATGATTGTCCTGAGGACACTTGCCTACATATTATGGACCCGGAGACAGGATGGCTACCTTTGGCCCCGACACTCAGGAGTGATCGGGATTTAGTTTAGTAGACTAGCATATATTTTTCTATGTTAAACTTGTTGTAGTGGACTGAGACTTATGTAGTATTTGAGATTGTTGAGAGTTGTTATTTTAGTAGTTGTCTTCTATTCTTAGTTATTTCTTCTGTATTATCTTATCGTGCTTAGACTGTGATTGAGTTACGATATCTTATACGTGTCCTCCGTTCGGAGTCGATCATGATGAGTACATTATTCATTGCGTGAGTTGATGGTTAGATAGTGACCTAGAACAGTGTTCTACCGCCGACACTGCGGCGTAGGCTGGGCGTTGTTACGCGCTCGTACCCTTACAGTGGGTGCAGGTCGTGACACCAAGCTCTCCAAATCTTCTAATAAGTGGTGATCCATCGTCAAGCACATAGCTACCGGGTACCTACTCAAGGCATCGGCAACCACGTTGGCCTTCCCTGGATGGTACTGCAATAAAATGTCGAAGTCCTTCATCAACTCTAACCATCTGCGCTGCCTCATGTTGAGCTCTTTCTGTGTAAAAACATACTTCAAGCTCTTATGGTCTGTGAAGATCTCCACATGCTCTCCGTATAGATAGTGCTTCCATAGCTTTAGAGCAAAGATAACTGCCGCCAACTCCAAATCATGGGTAGGGTAGTTCTTCTCATGCGGACGTAACTGCCTGGATGCATAGGCAATCACCTTCCCATGCTGCTGCAAGACACAACCCAAACCCTTCCCTGAGGCGTCACTGTAGATAGTGAACCCGCCTGATCCTGATGGCAATATCAAAATCGGGGCTATCGTTAGTCGCTTCTTCAACTCATCAAAAGTAACCTGACACTCCTCTGACCAGACAAACTCTGCGTCCTTCCGGGTCAGCCTAGTCAATGGCCCTGCAATCCGGAAGAAATTCTGATCAAACCTCCTGTAGTATCCTGCTAATCCCAGAAAGCTCCTGATCTCTGCGACTGAACTCGGTGCTGTCCACGCCTCAACTACTCTGATCTTCTTCGGGTCGACTGAGATCCCATCTCCGGTCACCACATGACCTAGAAAATCAACTCGATCCAAGAAGAACTCATACTTCGAGACCTTGCCATAAAGCTGCTCCTTCCTGAGAGTCTCCAAAACCACTCTCAAATGCTCCTCATGCTCCTCCGGGGTCTTCGAATACACCAAAATGTCATCGATTAACACCACCACAAACTTGTCCAAGTACTGGTGGAACACCTTGTTCATCAAGTTCATGAACACCGCCGGGACGTTAGTTAACCCAAACGGCATTACCATGAACTCAAACTGGCCATACCGAGTCCTGAAAGTTGTCTTCGGAATATCCCCCTTCTTCACCTTCACCTGATGATAGCCTGACCTCAGATCAATTTAGAAAATATCTTCGCTCCGCTCAGCTGATCGAGCAGGTCATCAATCCTCGGCAGCGGGTACTTGTTCTTGATCATGAGGCTGTTGAGTGCCCTGTAGTCGATACACATCCGTACCGACCCATCCTTCCTTGGTACAAAGAGTATCCTTGGTACAAAGAGTACTGGCGCACCCTACAGTGAAGAACTCGATCGGATGAAGCCATTGTCCTGCAACTCATCCACCTGCTTCTTCAACTCCACAAGCTCACTGTTGTTCACTCTATAGACATGATGAGATATCGGCTCTGTGCCGGGTATCAAGTCTATAGAGAACTCCACATCCCTATCCGGAGGCAACCCTGGCAACTCCTCCGAAAACACATCCATAAACTCAGCTATCAGTGGATGTGGCACGCTCTGCTCCTCTGTTGAAACTCCGCAGAAAACTCCGCTGCTCTGCTCTGACTCCCACCGGGTGAACTCGAACTCTGGCTCACCTGGCATGCTGAAAAGAACTCTACCCTGCGACAATCTATACTGGCATGGTGCCTGCTCAACCAATCCATACCGAGTACAATATCGTAGTTCGGTAATGGCATTACGAGAAGACTCACATCCAATTCTCGGCCTCCCAAAACTACTCTTCGATCCTTACAAACATCATGGACGAGGATAATACCACCCCCAGTCGTGATCTTGCAAGTCCTAGGCAAAGGTTCAGAAGAAATCTGGTGTCTAATGGCAAATGATATAGACACAAAGCTATGGGAAGCACCCGAATTAAATAATGTGAATACGGGAAAAGAGTCGATAAGAACATAACCTGTTATCAGATCGCCTACTGCCTCGGTATCCTCCGCTGCCATGGCGAAAACTCGTCCCTGCTGGCCTCCTCTAGTCTGCTGCTGGTGCTGGACAAACTTCTGCTGCTGAGTCGGCAATGGTCCCCCTGCTGCACCACTGGAGCCTTGGTTCCTACTCCCTGTCCTTTATGCCCGAAAGCCTCAGGATACTCCCTCAACTGATGCTCCGATGAACCACAGAGTAGGCACTTGCCTAGCCTCTTCCTGCACTCAATCCACCTATGCCCTGGCTTCTTGCAGAAGTCACAAATGGTGACTTGTTGCTGTCTCGGTGCCTGCTGACCCTGTCTCTGTTGTGCCTGCTGAAACGGCCTATGCTGCTGTTGGAAAGGCCTCTGCTGATGCTACTGCTGAAAATGGGGATTCTTGGCCAGTTCTCCACTGCCACCGACTGCATGTGAATCACGACCTCGCTTCTGCTTCAGCTCCAGATCATCCTCTGCTGCCATGGCTCCCATCAAAATCTCCTCAAATGTAGCATTTCTGTTGCTCTTGGTTAAGGACTTGACTTCCTTAACCAAGCCCTTCCTAAATCTCCTAGCCTTCGCTGTCTCGCTAAGGCCCTCCACAAATCTTTCCAAGTAGCAGAACTCCCCGACGTACTCCTCTACTATCTGGTTCTCCTGAACCAGGTTCTCAAACTGTGTCTCCAACGCGCCAAGTGCAGTGTCGGAGAAGAACTTCTCCTTGAAAAGCTTCTTAAAAGCCTTCCAAGTTTGCCATATAGTACCAACCCTGGGGTCGATCTGGTACCATGTGCAGGCAAGGTCCTGTATCATACTGTCCGCTGCTTCCACCTGGAGTCTAGTCGGTATCTTTGGAAGACAAAAAATCTCCTCTATGTGCTCGATCGAGTCGTCCGCGTAAAGGATACCCTCCGTACCCTTGAATTCTCGCGACCTTATCTTTTTGAAATCCTGAATACCTGGAGTCCTCGGCTGGTATGGCTGGATCTGCCCTTCTTGGGGTTCGACAGTCACCTTCTCCACTGCCACCATCGCTAACTGGTGGGCATTATCAATACCCTGCCTCATGTCCTCTGTCTGGCGTCGCTGCATCTCCATCATCTGCTGCATGAAGGCAAAACACTACGCCACATCAACTGTCCCCTGGGGCGGTGGTGGTAGCATCCTCTGAACTCCTGGGGTAGTCCTCGGAACCGGTGGAGGAGCACCCCCCAAAAGTTGCAGACGGGCCCACCTGAGCTGGAACAAGAGGCACTATGGTCCCTGGGTCCTGCTGAGTCGGACAAGAAGTAGCAGACCTCTCAGTAGTATCCTTAAGGCCAGAGCGCTGCAATCGTGTCTCCACCATCCTGAAGACAGATCAAACAAGGAATCAATTACTAAAAAAGAAGCGAAATCATCAAAGAAGGACAGTTGTTTTCAAAAGGAGACTAGTAACAGCAAGAATTTGATAATAGTTTTCCTAACGTGATTGAGTACCTTAACTTATATCTTATATCCTACTGCAGGCTGTAATGATACTCTAGTTCGAGTACCACCACGAAATCATACTAGTTGTGATTGGACCTGCATGAGCCACCGCTAAAAACGTTTCACGACCCGCACCCAGTGAAAGGGCACGAGAAGTGAAGTACACCCAGCCTACGCCGCAGTGTCGACGGTAGAACGCTGTCCTGAGTCACAATATTTAGTACAGTCTAGAATATGCTCCAAATGGAGAGTAAAATAATAAGTAACTCAATCACAACAACTAAGATGGAATAGAAGAATAAATCTCAAGAGAGTCACAGATATAAATAAAAGTCTAGGTGTAAACCATCAGAACAAATCTCAAGTACAACTCATAATGTCTAAATAAAGACAATAAAATACTAAGTCTCAGCTAGTCTATGGGCAAGTCCTCAGCGACTGCTGGATCCTCCTGAGGGTCCACGTCACCAGTGTCATCTAAGCCAATGCCATAATAAGTAGGGCAGAACTCTTCATCATCACCTGTAAAATTTTTAACATGCCCAATCAGGACGGAACGAGCACATATCTCTCACAACAGTTCATATCAGGGTTGGACATATAAAGCAAGCTATAGAAAATTATACATGAAATGCTGTAAAGAAAATCAATAAGAGAGAGAATATCAAGACTAGATATGACTATAATAAATAGAGAAATATAACTATCTACGTGATTTAGAGCATAAAATTGGTTATGTAAACAGGTTGGGTTGCATATGGATAAACTATGGAGTTGCACATGGATACCTACTGGGATAATGATCACATAACCAACTACACTCTCCCTGCCCCCAATCAATACACAAGGATCAAGATATGATATGTTATTGCACATGGATAACAACTACTTTATACATGGAGCTCATATGATCATGAGTGTACATGAATAACATATGAGTGTACATGGATAAATATGAATACATGGAGTACATGATGAACACGATAAAGTACATGAACATGATATACTCAATGTATCCGAGGGGATAACATCGCATGAAAAGATCTATAGGGTACTAATCCGTATGAACATCGTGTCAGCATCAAGTATACTAGTCTATAAAAAGAGAACATATCCAAATAAGTATGAAAAGATCAGAGAATGTACTCACCTGGCAAACTGAACTATTGATGATGAAGTGTAGCTAAACTGGGGAAATATAAACATATTTAAAGTATACACATGTCACAACCAATTCTAAAATATCAAAAGAAATAGCTACAATGTAAGACTACATGCTTCTAGGTCCCTTTTGGTCAAAGTCAACCCTTGGTCAACTCCGGTCAAACCTGGTCAAACATTGGTCAACTAGTCCGTCTACTAATTTTTAGGTCATACACAAAATTCTAGGTCATTCGGAGTTTGTTTGAGTCGATTTGGATCAAGTTTGACCCAAAGCTGACTTTTGTCAACTTGGTCAACTTGTCGGCCAATTCGACTAAACTAGGCTCAAAATGACAAACCAAATCTGTTCTAGGACTCCTATGGTTACAACCACAACTATGATCTACTCTAAGATGGGTTCTCAAGCATACTAACTATACACATATAGGTATATATACATACACATGTATTCACAACACAAGCATACTCTTATTTCTAACAAATGGTTGTGTGTGTGTGTGTGTGTGTGTGTGTGTGTGTGTGTGTGTATGTGTGTGTGTGTGATACCTATAGGTTACTGAAGTGAGTCAAAACTGAGATTAAAACCATCAAAACCCAACCATGGTATGCCTCATTTTAATATACTCTTATATACATATAAACAAAATAGGAAAACTATGTATATATCCATACATATGCTCATTTGGAAGAAATGACACATGGTTTAAAATAGTTCTAATGAATCAAAATCTGGGATTAATTCCCCTCGACCCATTCTCAACATATATGCTTGCAATGGGCTTCAACGGAGTCTCTCAAAATATATATATATATATATATATATATATATATATATATATATATATATATATATATATATATATATATATATATATATATATATACTAGCATATGTGCACGTGACTTGCACGTATTTTAACATTTCTTAATTAGTTTAGGAAGACTCTTTAGGAAGACCAAAGGGTAGTCTTCCTAATTACTAAGTTGTCCTTATTAAAATTAATAAACTATTTTTAATTAGTATAAGTATGTAAGGATATTTTCGGAATTTAAAAGTTTCACCATCTAAGTTTTCCTACTATATAGTAGAATATATATATATATATATATATATATATATATATATATATATATATATATATATATATATACAAAGAAAAGCACATATACTCATAATTGATAGAAAAATATGAAATAAATCCAAGAATTGGTTCTCACAAGTCCAAAATCTCATACACATACTAAAAACCCAGATTTTATAAGTTAAATTCCTGGAAATCAAAATATCATATTCAAACTCAAATTTGCATTTAAAGGAAAAACCCATTTTTCACACAACGACCCAAAATGAGATATACACAAAATGAACCCGCGAAACTCGACATACACGTTGGTCTAAACCTTCGTGATGCGCTCGGGTAATCCCGGGTCCAAAATCGTGTCCGTGTCGTGTCCACAGAACGCGTATGAGAAAACCCGATACCGCGTGTCAACGTGCAGGTATGCGTGCATTCTCGCTCGATTGAGCACCGCACACACAACGAAAAGCCCCGTGCTCATGCACATAGCTAGGGGGTCCTGGGGTAGGTCTAGGACATGACAACACAGTGATAGGTTGCACCGAGGCGACACATGTAGCCCTGCACACACGTGCGGCCTGCTGCGCGTGCGCGCCCGCGCGTGCCCTCGTGCGCGCGATTCGGCCTTTGTGGCTCGCTCGTCGGGCCACGCCACGACTTGGGGTTGGTCCCTCGGGTAGTCTAGGTATAGTTCGACGCATTCCAGGTCCTGGAATGGGTCATCGTCCCGTCGAGAGCGCATACGAAGTCCGTTTCAGCGACAAAAATTAGCCCGAGTGCACAGTGCGGTTGAACGATGCACATCGGATTTCTCCGCGCTCGCTCAACGAGAAGCCATGAAATTTTAGTATCATGGGGGCAGAGGTTGCCCCCATGTGCTCAAGAAATTTCAGGCAAAAATAAGGTCTGTGCATCGAGATACAACACGCTGACGAAAGAGCATGCACGGCCTCGTGCACGAGATCCGTGCACGTGCGTCCGATGCCCGAATCGTCGCTGAAAAGTCATCGATTTCAAATACGTCTTCACAAAAGTTTCTAAAAATGATATTATCTAAACATCCATAAAGTCAGAATCAAAAAATAGCAACTTTCTATCCTAAGCGGCATTTCGTCGAACACGTGCCGTAAAGGACCGACACGTGTCCAATACCGCTATCAAACGAAGTCAAAATCCAACCAAACTTTATGGGCAAGTCTAGGGCACCTATATGGATGCAAAATGAAAGAAATTCCAGAATAACTATGATAGAAAAGGGTTTACCTATTGAGTGTCAAAAACTCAAGAAACGGAGTCCCTCGGTTGTCGTGTCAGTCGATTCCCCTCAAGAAATTGCCTCCGTCTCCTCGTTAGCAATGCTCTAGAAGATCCTCCTCTTCTAGATGAGTTCAACGGAGTTTGTTTGGGGAGAAACGGACTCCGGATGAAGAAAATAGGATTTTTGGAGGAGGAGATCTACTAGGGTTCACTTGTGGAGGCTAAGGGTCTGTTTGGTTGTCAGTTTTTGAATGATGTTTTGAGTTTAAACTTCAAAATACATCCAAAAAGTGTTTGGCTGAATCTTTCCATAACTTCACATTCCAAAAAAAAGTTGAAAAACCAAAGTTTAAAAGCAAGTTTCAGAGTGGAAGAAAAAGATGTTTTGTGAGTGTGATTTTGGAATGGAGGAACACGTGGTGGACCTCCTCTTTTTCTGAAAGAAAAAAAATTAGGGTCCCCTCCACTCTTTCGCTCTCTCCCTCTCCCTGCACGTTCTTCCCTTTTCTCCTCCATGTTTCTTTCACTTCCTCCTCCTCTTCCTCTTCTTCTTCTTCTTCTTCTTCTTCTTCACCATCTCCCTATACACTCTCAGAGGCTCCCCTCCTCTTTATGAAAAATAAATGGAAGAAGACAAAAGAGGAAGAAAGGGTGAAGAACTTGCAGGAAACTTCGAGACCTTCTCGACAACAGAGTGCCGGATCTCGTCGATGGTCGAGGGAGCACGTGGTCCGGTGTCGAATCCTCGGGAAGAACGAGCTGCCAGGATGCTGCTGTCGAGCGGCCGGAAGAGGCGCGGATCTGCAAGTGACGGCCGGAAGTCACTCATCGGCACTGAGTAGATGCTTCGGCACTGCTTGCCACGTTGGCATCGGTGAGGCGGTGGCGGTACTCAATCCGGTTGGCGGCGTCAGATCAGACCAGTGCCCGGAGTTCTCCGGTGTCAGGGCTGTACTCGATCCGGTCGGTCGGCTGTGGATGTTTGTGTCCGATGTCAGGGCTTCTATTGTGTCTTCGGGGTTGGATCCACGGACATAGGGCATAGTTTGATTTTCTGCTGGATTTTTTGGTTGTGTTTGTATCTGACACAGGAAACGGGCACGGATATGTCAGAGTCGGATCCAAGGCCGGACACATGGATGACATGAAATTTATATCTGGTGGACACAGCAAGAATGTTGTAATTTTTTTAACATAACTAAAAATATTTTATAAAATTTTATCAAAAAAGTTATTTTCAAAAATATTTTACCAAACAGAATCTTCAACTTTTGTTTCTAAAATTATTTTTCAGATAAAAAAGTAACCAAACGCAAACTCAGAATTTCGCTATTCAGAAAACAACTTTATAAGTTACTTTCAAAAAACTGTTTTCAAAATAAAATTTCAGAAAACATATCCAAACGGACCCTAAACTTCACAAAGGAAAAGATAGGGGAGGGTGTACTGCTGTGGGCGGCCAGGATGGGGGTATCTAGGGTTAGGGTTTCACTTGGGCCAACTCTCTCTTAAGTAAGAGTAAGGTCCAAGTCAAAAACGCTAAAAAGGCTTACATGCATGCAAAAGGCTTAAAAATCAATTAAAAGCCTTCTAAATTGGATCCAAGCCCTAAATGAATTCTAATAAGTAAAAAAATAATTTCTAAGACATGGTTAGGATCCTATACAATGTCCACTAAGGTTAAACCAGTCGCTAGCACAACACAAGTCAAAATATCTAGAAAATCACAAAAGGGCCAAAATGGCTAAACTGACTAAAATACCCTTTCTATGGAAAAAGTGGATGCTACAACAATCCCTGTGCTCTGCGACACTCTGATACTACATGTCCTAGCTTTCCACAATGAGTGCAGCCCATTGCGGAAGACTGCTTCTGCTTCTGTTACTGAGGGGACGACGGTGTCGAGTACTGAACCGACGAAACCGAATTCGCGCTTCGGGAAACTCCAATAGTCAAAGCCCTAGCTGCCAGGGCTGGTGCTGAGGACAGACTCATCTGCCCATGGGAACGCTTCCTGCTTTCGGTTCTGTCCACGATCCTCTACGAGGTATACTCATGCCTCTTTGCTGTTCGCAAGACGGCATCAAACTTCTGGTGCTCAAACTGCTCCACTGATATAATGATCTTTAAGTGAAGCCCCTGCTAGAATCGTTGGGCTCAGTCCAATTCGGTTGCCATCAAGTTGTGAGCAAACCGACTAAGTCTTGAAAACTCGGCCGCATAACCGTCGACCGTCCTTTCCATCTGCTTGAGATTAGTGAATCTCGTCTACAGATCATAGCGAGCTACTGCGTCGAAGTACTTAGTCTGAAACTTGTCGCTTAATACCGCCCACAAAACAGGCATCGCTAATGTAACTACTAACATCGCCCACCAGGTGCGGGCTAAGTCCAATAACTGTAGGCGCACTACAGCCACCTTCTCTTCCTCAGGAATTCTAGCTGCTTCCAGGATAATCTCTGTGTCCTGAAGCCATGCATCAGCAGCAATAGCATCTTCAGTTCTGTTAAAGAAAGGAGGGTTCAGGTCCTTGAAGTTATTAGCTGCATTGTTCCCTTGATAACCAACTCTGCCCATACCATCTTGTACTGTCAGGTGCAGGGCATCGCCCCGACAATCTTGTGATGCAAGCAATTCTCAGATGAGCCCTACCAGGACTCCATTGTCAGGCTCTGCAGGCTGGACTGGCTGAACCGGTGGCTATTGACCCCCGAAAGACATCACTCTGGAAGCTACCCCTGAGTGCTGGGCTTGGTCCCCAGGTTGTTGCTGGTTCAATGGAGGTGCTCCGCTGGGCTGATCGGCAGGACCAGGAACAATGCCACTGAAGAAATGACATGGAAAACAATAAGGAAGGACCAAGATAGATCGAGGATATAAGCATGTGATCAGGTCAAGATTTCAGAAAGATTAGGAGACACGAGTAGAGATCAAGGACGAGTGCTGATTGAGACATCTATTTGGTAAAACCCTTACACATCTTGATTTACAAGACCTGCATGGGTGTAACTCCCAAAAATCATATTTGGTAAATTTGAGTTTTTTTAAAAAAATTTGAATTTAATATTATTTTATGAAAATCTAATTTTTATTGAAGAGTTGATTAAATGAATTCTGAGTATTAATAAATTTTCTCAAATTGAAAGTATTTTTGAATACTATTATTATGGTTCTAATGATTTGATTTATGTTGAAAATTTTCTAATAGAGTGCATCACGTAATTATTTTGCTATAATAAAAACAAATTTTTATTATAACCGAATTTTGTAGCTAAATGAATATTTATATATAAGTATTCTATTTCATAATAATAACCTTATTGATTTCTTAATAATATTGGTCGAGAGACAAATAATGTTATTAATCATTTTTTCGGAATTATTTATTAGTAAGTATTAAAGGGGAACCGATTTTATTAACAGTTGGTAATTTTGTAATTAGGGAATCTATTTTGAAAATTGTTTGAATTTTTGATTTAAAATTCTGTTTAAGTATTGATATTTGAAAATCTGTTGAAACCATTTAATTTGGAAATCTGTCTTCAATTTGAATTTAAATTTTGTTAGCAGTTTAAAATTTGGTTAGCATTTAAAAATATGTTGGAATTATTGGAGGAAAACCTGATTTTTGAAATCTGTTATTATTTTTGAAATTTGAAAAGCAGTTACTGACTAATTACTAAAGACCCCCAGATCTGTATTTAATTTCAACATTGCCACTATGCTAATTACCCCCAGATCTACACTAAATTGCATCACTGCCACTCTGCACACACACGCACACTCATTATTTTACTATAAAAAATGCACACAGTCCAAAGAAATTTCTGACACACAGTCTTTCTCTCTCTACACTCTCTTTTTCTCTCTCCTCTATGTTGCTGGCCGACCCCGGCCATCCTCCGCCGTGCGCCACCGCACCCTCGTCGGAGTGTCACCGAAGTTTCCATCCGCCACCGTCCCAGTTGAGATCGCCACTGTGAGCTCCGCCGAGCACCACCGAAGCTTCGCCTAGCCGACGTCGTTCTCCGATCCTTGTTCGACTGGATCGGGTCCCGGGAGCTCAGATCCGCACCCTCCGTGTTTCGCTGCCGCTCCCACGGGCCAGCGTCGAACAGTACTCACCGCTGGTACCGTCTCTTCCCGACGGCGTTCCCTGCCTCGAATGCTGGTGACCAAGGCCACCAGATCTTGAGGCCACCGCCTTTTCCAAGGGAATCTCGACACTCCTCCGTTCTCTGCCCCGACCCAGTTTTTACTTCTCCGGCGAGTTTTGAGTTCGGCGACGCCAGATCTGGAGCTTCGGCCCTCAGATCTAGGGTTTCCTTGCCTCTGCCCACGAGATCCGTCGAGCTTGTCGAAGCCGATGCCCTGAACCTCGTCGAGTCTCCAAATCCGTCGGGTCGAGCAGCGTCCGCTAGTGAGGTAACTCCGTCTCGATCTACTTGTTCCCTTCTCTGGATCTTGGGGTTGTTGTTCTTCTAGTGTTTGGAAAATCTAGGGTTTATATGTGAGGAGAATGGGGTTATGTTTAGGAAGAAGAAGAGTTAGGTAGGAAGAAAGAAAAGGCTGAGTGGGACTTTAATCGGCCGATTGTGGGTGAGAATAGGAAGAAAAAGGAAGAGAAGCTGTTGGTTTCGGCTGGGACTGTGGGAATAATAGTATAGAGAAGTAGGTGAGTGGAGAAGTGGGACTTTGAGCTGAAATAAGTGTGGGTTCTTTTTGGTTCAGCTGCTGAGTGTGATTTAATTATGAACAGAGAGAGTAGTGATGGAGAGTGATGTGGACGAGTAAGTAGGGAGTAGCAGCTTGGGCGGGTTATACTTGAGTAGGAGGAGTGGGCTTTGTGCTGTGTATTAGACTATTAGGTGAGTGGAGAAGTAGTGTTCGGTTGTGAAAGCATTAATGGAGAGACCCTCTCTCTCTACACCGACAGTAGTCCTCGGGATGTGGGGGCTAATTCTGGAAATGTGCAGCTGGGATGATGAGTGGAGTCTCGTTCATTCATTAATTCTCTCCATGGTCTAGGAATGGATGATGAGAAATAAGGGGTAGAGTGGGACTGCTATAATTGGACTGTCAGTTTGTATTTAAGTTGGCTGGTGAGAGTATTAAGTATAGAAATGTGTGGGTTGGTGATGAATTGACCGGGTGAGTTTATACATTTTGTCGGCTGAACTATTGAGTGGTCTGTTGTATGGCTGGATATTAAGGGGTTTCATTAAATTTTATAGCCAAGTCTAGCTTAGTTGGATTAAACAGTGATTCTTTTGGAATTGTTAAATCTTAGGTATATGAATATACTGTGGATTTTGGGCCTGCTAGGGAGAAAAGAAGTTAACATCAGTAGGTAAATGAGGTCTTGGGCTGCCTGTGGGTTTGGGCTAGATTTTGGATTACTAAATATTGTATTATCATTATTGTTATAAATCCTTTTTATTTTTAAATAAATTTTAGTTAAATAATAAAATGCTATTTTCCTTGCCAATGTATTTATTGATAATGTTTTTATAGTCTATGAAATATTTCCTAAAACAAATTTAGGCTTGTTAGTAATTACTATTATCTTTCAAAATATTTCTAAGAAATGATTTTATCTATTATACAATATTTTGGTTTAGACTCTTTTTCATTTATATATGTTAATGAAGTTGTTTAATTAGATAAAGGTATATAGTTAGCCAGTTATACCTATAATTGGTAGTATTGAAAATAGCTTTAACTAGTAAATAGTTAGATGTTGGTTAGAAAGATATTAGATAGTTATTGTAGTTAATTCAAAACCCTGATCAATTGTACAAAATATAACAGGTGATCACTACAACCATGCAGTACTACTCTCGTGCAACCAAACCGAGGCAAGTACACTGACTCGACTTGTACTTTGTATTTCTGTCTTACATTCATGTGCCATGTTCCCATATCAGACACGAGATACACACGATTGTCTTGTACCTTGTTTATTGCTTGTGAGTCATTGTTTATTGCGGGGATTGGAGGAGATATTAGCTTTTGTGTGACCACACCCAACATAGGATTGTGGATAGCCTAATCGTACACTTCACATATGATGAAGCCGTACCTTGTAGAATTGATTGACTCATTGACTCATTGATTGATTGTGTTCGTAAGCCGGTCACACATTAGTTTTAATATTTCAAATTGTCACAATTGCATATTGATTGTCGTGATTCATTGTCTTGTACATTGATAGCCGTGTTCATTGTCTAGCATATTGATTGTCGTCCATTGCCTGCAATTTTATATTTTATTTCTGGTACCGCAGTTTTACATTCTATTTCTGGTATTCTGGTTTCACCTTGTATTCTGTACTACAGATTATATTGTATATTGTCTGGTCAGGGTTGTACTTTGCTCTTTTCCTGACAGGATATGTTGCAGGTGAGTTGGAGATTACATGGAGCTTGTGATTGCATTAGGATATTACAGCTTTTATTTTACTTTATTTTTGGAGATTGTATTTTAGATTTCATTATTGTATATTTATTTCATTTGACCGGATTTGTCTCCGGGTGATTTTGTACTAAATGACTTGATGGATATTGGTGGTCGTTCTGGGAATGTTATGTCACGACCCGATCCCAACTAATTGGGTCGAACCGGATCATGCCCAGCCTACACCGTTGTTGAGACGGCGGCAGTAAGCTGTTCAGTAGCAGGTAACCATACAACAATACTATATTTGTCACAAATCAAATTCGGAAATAAACTTTATTAAACTTTGAAATTTAAATACAAAAGAAAACTGTTCTGAAATGAAATACAGAATTTGAAATAAAACAACAATGAAAGGAAATCTATCTATCGGCTGGATCATCGGCCTCATTCCAACGTCCTCCTGTGGGGACTCTGGCAGCACAACTGGGTACAACACAGGGTCGTAGTAGCTGTTGTAAAACCGATCTGTATCCTCAATATCCCCTAAAAATGTATCTCCAGTCAGGAGGGAGCAAAGTACAATTCATGCTAATTATAAACAGTTAAATTAAATAATAGAATCATGCAGTTCTAAACAGTTTTAAACATGAACAGTTTGTTACAGTAAAATAGTGATTTGAACAGGTAATGAAATATGACCGGCTTAGATTTGTTACAGTAAGGATAGGGGTTTTTGTTACAGTATGGTCATAATCATTACGCTATTCCCCCAGTCCCAGTAGTTACAGTACTCTCAGAGAGAGTTTCGTGTTTGCATCGTGGTTTAGACTTGCAGTAAAGCGATTAAATAAATAACTGTAAACTAACATAAACTATACTTGCCTCAATGGGAATGACTGGAGAGGTAGAAGACTTCGAGACGGAAATCAGAATCGTCCTCGAATTCCTAAATTCGAGAAATAGACTCAGATTTCAGGTTTACCAACTTAGCTATGCTAGTTGAAATCTCTATTTGCGTCCTAGTCCAATTTTAGTTCTTTAATTAACCAAACACAGAAAATACGGTTATTTGTGCGTTGATTTAATACGAGGGAAAAAGGTCATTTTAACTTTGAATTCGGAAAACATCGTCGCTGCCAGATTATTTTATGAAAACTTGGTATTTTTTTATAGTTTATAACTATAAAGCTAATTTTCTTATTTAGTGAGAAATACGTTACTTTTTAATTAATAATAAACTTGTCAATTTTAGATGAGAAAATATTAATTAATTTTATATAAAAATACTTTTATTCAATTTATTCGTTAAATAGTAAAAACCCGCAAAACCAGAAATAACAAAAATCTACGCTACCTAGTTTACAGTTACAGACCGCAGCCAGCTGGGCTTATGCCCATTACAATTTATTTACATAAATTGAAATAAGACAAAAACCGCCGTTAGTCCTAAACTGAAATATGAATAAAATATAAACGGAAATTAATAGTATAATTAAAGATAAAATAAAGTCTCAGATATGGTCCAATCCTCAACTTGGCTAACGCCTCAACGTCCGGGCGGGGCCGATTTCGTTTGCACTTAGCCGGGTCCATTGACCGATACGGTCGTCACCCAAAACCAAATATCAAATAAAATTCCGAAATTTATTTTAAATTCATTTTTAAAATAATCCAGGATTTACGAAAAAATCCGGCAGCATCTCCTCTGTTTTTGGTCAACCCAAAAACTGGAAAATGACGCCAATAATTTCCTGCAAATCCCAAACCAGGGAAAACCCGAATTTATATATATATGAAATCCACAACCAATCCACAGAATAATCGGAACGACCCGAAATAATTTCGGAAGTCCGATTCCAATCCCACAAATCATAGAACGCTACCGAAAAAATCCGGAAAGCTAAAACATACCAAAAATCAATTTCCGAAATATTCCGGGAATCCAAAATAATTCACAGGACCTTTCCGAAAGTCCCGAAAAAATACGACGTCGCTAAAACCGAGTTCCCAAAGGGAATCGGGGACCATTTCTCATCATCGACTGATAATAAAATGAACGGGACAGGGGTTATACCTCGGATTGCTCGGCTAGAGCTCTCAGATGAATAATAGAAAGAATAGAGCTCCGAAACAGCGAATTAATCCCCGAAACAGCGCTGGTACAGCAGCGTCGTCGGAGAGCGCTGAAAAAAATGTCGAAGCTAGGGCACGGCCAGGGGGAACGTTGGAACAGCAGGGGAAAGCTCGGCCAAGTGGGCAGCGGCCACAGGGGGTCGCCGGATTTGGGCGCGCGAGGGGGACGGGCGCGGGGTTCGCCGCGACAGGGGGCTGTCGGCGGGACAGCGGCTAGGTCGGCAGGGGAGTAGCCGACGGGGCACGGTCGGCAGAGAGTGCCGGCGGGGAACGTCGCGCAAGGGGGCGCCGGCGGGTTCTTACCCGGAGGGGGCCGCGCAAGCTCGGCCGCGCAAGGGGGCGACGCTGTGGGGGAGACGGGCGGCCGTCGGCCTCCGGGTCGGCGACGGGAGTCGGGCTCGGGTAGAGGGGTTTGGGGGTTGGTGAGAAGAGGGTTAGATGGGGAGTTCTCTGATGTGAGGAAGAGAGAGCTGAGTTATGGTGAGAGAGGAGAGTAAGAGATGAGCTTTGTTCTGTGAGGGAAAAATGAGAAAGAAAGAGTTTAAGAAGAAGAAGGAGGAAGCTTCTCCTGAACGTGGGGTATGGAGATGTGGTGAGGAGTAGTTTGAGGGAGAAAGAATAGGGAGTGGGAGAATGAGTTGGGAGGGGTTGGTTGAAATGGCAATAGCTGGTCCAAATTGGACCAGCACCCCAACGTAAATATATTTTTTTAATAATAAACCAAGTCAAATTTTTTTTTAGAAATAAGAAAGGGATTGGGTTTGGCTCAGGTCTGGGTCTGGGTTCGGACTCGGGTCTGGGTCTAAATCAAAAGTCCATGTTATTATTATTTTTTTCGAAATCAATTGCAATCAAAAATATATAATAATAATAATAATAATAATAATATTAGAAATACTAATAATAAATACTAACACTAATATTAATTAATTACAAAACATGGGTTTCACACGTTATAAAAAGCTGTGTTGGTTTACATTACATTGTGACTTGGAGTTTTCCTTAGTATTGTACATTTTACTTCGTCGTGTCCATCAACGAAGGCAGGACGTGTCCGACTCGTATCCGATTATTCGGGAGCAAAATAAACCCACTCGTTTTCAGGGTTTCTTCTAGTATTCACCATCTGGCTGGAAGGTGGGAAGATCCTCGGGTGCTGCTATAAAATCTGTCCATACAAAACCAGCTGGGTTAGACCCCAGAAAGAGCAAGTGCCACAAGGGAGGCTTCACTTAAGAACTAAAACCAGCATGTCAGAAACATAAACAAGAATAATAACAATAAGACATAAAATATAAATAGGGCAATAAATGACGAGAGGACGAAGAACTAATCCGGAAGCCAGGTTACAACCCGTAAACCAAACAAGGACCGGGGTTGTAACCCTCCACCTGAACGGAACTAAGCCCATAATAATTTATTACCAAAAGTAAAGCATGAACAAGCATGTCCTGAATTAGCCATATACTGGATCTAGACAAGACTAGACCGGATTGGACTCCATCCAACATTCACGGCCAAACAATAAGTACGGCTTGATACTTTAACTAACTAGGGTTATCACAAGCCTAGTTACTAACAAGATGCATTGAGATGTTCCAACAACCACAAGCCCTGCAGACTTAATCCAGGTTATCCAGTTACAAGTTGAGAGAGTTGGATTAGGTGACTTGGGGGTGCAACACATAATAGTGTGCTGGAAATGTGCCCTACACGACGGCAGGCTACAAGTCCAATTAAAGCGCCCAGATAACGGGACTGTCTGTTGCTGGAAAATCTCTTCATGAACTACCTGATCAATCTAGTTGTTAACCTAATCAGATTCAATATGAATCTCTGACCGTGGTAACCAGAAATTCATATCCTAGACATGATATAAGACGAGACATGTATCTTACATAAGCACAAACACCCACGGTGTCAAGACAAGAGTTACTTAGCAAGTCAAGATAGTCGTCGCAACAGCATATCAAGATTATCATATTAGGTTACTTATCAAGATTACTTGTCAAGAGTGCGCCACGACGGACCACCATCAAGAATTATCATGTGACGTTACTTGTCAAGAGTGCACCACGATGGGTCACTTTCAAGATTTAACATGTCAAGGTTACTTGTTAAGAGTGCGCCTTAACAGGCCACTATCGTGTTCTATCCTTACATTATTATGAATGAGAGAAACTTGAATAAAATAACTAGTAACATATTCTTGAAGCCAAGGAAAAGATCTACAACTTTCATGTTGGAAGTTGGGAGAAATTCTGGCCATAAATCAGCCAAATGGGACATAAAATAGCCAAAATAGGCACTATGCGGCACTATGCAGCTAGGCACTATGCATCTATGCGGACTGGCACTATGCGGTCAGGCACTATGCATCTATGCGGACTGACACTGCGGCCAGGTACTATACATCTATGTGGACTGGCATTATGCGACACTATCCGGCCATGCGGACTGGTACTATGCAGCTATGCGGACTAGCACTATACGGTACTATGCAGCCATGTGGATTGGCACTATACGGCACTATGCAGCCATGCGGATTGGCACTATGCAGCACAATACAGCCATACGGACTGGCACTATACAGCCATACGGACTGGCATTATGCGACATTATACAGCCACGCGGACTGGCACTATGCAGCTATGCTGACTGGCACTATACAGCCATGCGGACTGGCACTATGCGATACTATGCAGCCATGCAGACTAGCACTATACGACACTATGCAGCCATGCGGACTGGTACTATACAGCCATGCGGACTGGCACTATACGGCACTATGCAGCCATGTGGACTGGCACTATAAGGCACTATGCAGCCTTGCGGACTGGCACTATGCATCACTATGCAGCCATACGGACTGGCACTATGCGGTACTATGCAGCCATGCGGACTGGCACTATACGAGACTATGGAGCCATGCGGACTGGCACTATACAGCCATGCGGACTGGCACTATACAGCACTATACAGCCATACGAACTGGCACTATGCAGCCATGCGGACTGGCACTATTCATCGTCCCTGTCAGAACCAGGACATATCAACATAAAAGATGTCCAAAACTTGTTTTGGCCATAACTTTCTCAAAACAAGTCAAAATCTAACTTTTCAAAGGTCCATTTTGAGTAAAATTGAATTTTCTACAATATAGAACAATCAAAACATGAAAATAATAAAGTGTGATAGATCAAAACCCAAGAAAATCAAAAATGACAGAAACTTAGATCTACAAGGATCCCTTCATCTAACCCAAGAACTCCAAGTTCTAAAGAGGCTTAGAATCAAGAGGGGAAGATAATGGAACAATAAAATCTAAGATCCATCATGAAGCAAGATTACACTTGCCTAAGCTCTCTAGGTTGGTGGGAGAGTAATGAAGAAGAAGGTGAAGAAATGAATGAAAGTAATGAAGAGAGAGAAATGGGTGGTTGGGTTTTATAAAAAGAGGGGATGGTTCAACATGTTGAACTAACCATCAAAATAAACCAAACCAAGCCATCCAAAGCAAGTCAAGTTGGACCAAACCAACCCAAGGTCAACCGTAGTAAATATACATCAAGGTAAGCCATAAAGAAATACGAAAATACAGTAAAATAAAATATGGGTCAAAATTCGTATACGTACACTGGAAATACGTATAACGAAAAACGGGAGTGACAACTTAGGTCTTCCCTTCCCGTAGGAACCCACTAGAGCGGACTCCTGCGACGATTCCACTTACTTGTGCCGGACCTCTTCTTTCAACAATCTACTTTTGACTGCCTCCATCGTGACAACTCTATCAGACGCGGAGTTGCTCACCGACACCACCAACGTCTTGCAACTTTCTGATAGAGAACTCAAGAGCAGTAGGACCTGAAGCTCATCATCAATCACCATCTTTACCGCAGATAGCTGATTGATGATACCCTGAACTTCGTTCAGTTGTCGTGCTACTGGGGCACCCTCCATGTACTTTCAGTTGATGAGTTGGCGAATAAGAAATACCTTGTTGCCAGCCGTCTTCCTTTCGTACAACGAATGCAGCTTCTCCTACAATGCTTTTGCCGAACTCTCCATGGACACATGGTGAAACACCGAATCATCCAACCATTGGCGGATGAATCCAACGGCCTTCCGATCCAGTCGTTTCGAGTCTTCAGCAGCTTTGTCCGATGGCTTTGCGTTGTCGCCCTCTAACGGACCAAACAAGTCCTTGCACCAGAGTAGATACTTCATCTTTGGCTTCCAAATCGCTCAGTTCCCTCCTGTGAGGGTGATCATACAAGTGTTTATCTGCTCCGTAGACATGGTTGCCAAAACCTCCAAAGCTCTGATACCAATTGTTATGTATCAGACCAGAATGAACCTCGCTCTGATACCAATTGTTGGGCGCTAGCGAAAGCATTTGCCAACCCATCTGATCAAAACCAACCTCCGTCTACCGGACACCAAGCACAAGATGAAGACAAGTATATAGTACTGGACAAATCCTAACCTTTAATAACTCAGATAAAATTATAAGATTAACAGAACTCACGTTGAACCGTTTGCCCTAATAGGTTCAACCCCCTCACCACTCTCAAGAAGAAAAATAGAATATTATAATTGAGATCACTCACCAACCCGTAGCAATCTCTCTAACCGAAATTGATGACACATCGATTAGATCTTCTTCTTCCTTCTGTCTTGGATGGCGAAGTCCTAAGAGTAAGTACGGACTTTCTCTCAGATTTTCTTGTGGATGAACACATTGAATCTCCATTTTGTGCTGTGATTTGTGCCTCCACCCTCACCCCATATATATAGGATAAAAAAATCCTATTTTAGGTCGTAATATGATTTCTTAAATAGGAAGCCCTCAAATAAGAATTCTATTACACATAAATAGCCCATTAATATCCTATTTTAGATCATAATAGAATTTTTAAAAATAAGAATCATATTATATCTAAAATAGTACAACATCAATTATAGACATCCAAATCTAATCAAATTAAATATTTAATTAGATTTAGATTCTACAAATATGTTGTTACCAAATCCAGACTAGACTCCAACATGGTAATTGGGATTGGTTCAGTTAGCGGAGTGTGCTAAGGGTTGTTCGGTTAGCGGAAACAAATAGTTTGTTCGGTTAGCAGAGTGTCCAGACTGGATTCCACAAATATGTTGTTACCAAATCCACAAATAGATTGTTCGGTTAGCGGGAACGAGCAAAAGTAGCAGGAGTATGCTAAGGGTGTTCGGCTAGCAGGAACGAACAAATGATAGCCGGGTGTGCTAGGTTGCTCGGTCAGCAAAAAGAGCTAAGGTGGAGATTGTTTGATTGTATCTCACTTTCGGTTGAGCGCTCAAATGGGAGAGCGACAATGGAGTTGATAATTTAGTCCCACATCGGTTATGAGGTGAGATCATGTGGTGTAGATAATTGGGATTGGTACAAGCCTTACCTGAAAAAAAAATTTTAAAGCATATGGGCCCAATTCAATATCGCACCTCATGGGACAACCCCGGTTCGGGTCACACCGCATTTCCAACAAGTGGTATCAAAGTCCATGATTACGGGACTAGTTTGGGTGGTTCTAATCGGTTCGAGACAGATGGTGCTGAATGTTCATGTGTATAATCGAATTATACGAGCTCTTTTCAAGGTGGAGTAGGAGGATCAATTACAAGAACTGACTTCAAAAGTGGGTTTGACGAGCCCAAGGTGGAGCAAGACTTTGTGTTTGGCACACAATTCTGGTGTGGATGAACTTGTCAGGCATGGTTCTGTGGTCAAACGGATTGAGATGATAATATGTTGGATCTCCTAGGTGCTCAGCCGACGGAAACGAGCAAAGGTAGCCGGAGTGTGCTAAGGTTGTTCAGTTAGCAGAAACGAGCAAAGATAGCTGGAGTGTGCTAAGAGTGTTCAGCTAGCGGGAACGAACAAAGGTAGCCGGAGTGTGCTAAGGTTGTTCGGTTAGCAGGAATGAGCAAAAGTAGCCGGAGTGTGCTAAGGGTGTTCGGCTAGCGGGAACGAACAAATGGTAGCCTGGTGTGCTAGGTTGCTCGGTCAACAAAAATGAGCTAAGATGGAGATTGTTGGATTGTATCTCATTTTCGATTGAGTGCTCAAATGGGGGAGTGACAATGGAGTTGGTAATTTAGTCCCATATCAGTTAGGCGGTGTGATCATGTAGTGTAGATAATTAAGATTGGTTCAGGCCTTACATGCGAATTCTCGTTTAAGGTATATGGGTCCAATTCAATATCGCACTTCATGTGCCAAATTCGGTTCGGGTCACACCGCGTTCCCAACATCGGCCCAGCCCATCATAATTATATTACATGTGCCGTATCGCTTCGTCATTGTTTCGTGTCGTGTCTAGTCGGGTCTGATTGGCTCATTTTAAAATGGGTTGAATTTGGCTCCAACTCTAAACGGGTCCCAAAAGAGAAGAAGCTTTTTTAGTAGGATAATTTAGTCATAAACATTTTTATGGTGCAAACACTTTGGAAAATAAAATGATTGAAAATTTAGAATATGTAGGCTAAAATTAAAATAAAGGCAACCAAAGATATCTAAGTGAAAAAAAAATAAAAATTTAAAGTTGAGAATATTTAAATAAAATTTAGCCCTATAAGAAGAAAAGGATAACAATACACATTAGCGAATTTAGCTTACAAACTCAAAAAAACAAGTCTGTTGTCAATTTGAGTGTAGACAGTTTTGGAGTGTCAAATGCTCAATATTAGAAATCGAGCTTTGGATTAATCAAGCTAGCGAAGTTGCTTACCATGTTAGAAAACACTCTGAACTTTATTAGGTGCAGCCAACAAGAGAAGGTCAAATATGTTTTCTTTCAAAATTTCTTAGACTACATACATACATATGCTCTTTCATTTGGACTTTCTATGGATCTTGTTTGGTAAGATGGAGAAGGAGAATTTGTATTTTTCAGTTAGAAAGTGGATGCAAATCCTCCATCTCTTATGTTTGGTTTTGCGGGATTAGGAAAACATGAGTTGAAGTTGTAATTCATGTCCCCCTGTGGGCTCCACTTTTGTCTCTTCGAAATGTTGGTTTTTTTTTTCCAATAATGCTAACTTTACTATCAAATCCTTACAACCTTATTACAATCCACTCACCCTCCCTGCTAACATGGTTCCACACGGTCCCATCCGGTCCCACCTACAACCAATGGAAACCGGCCACGTGGCCGATTGTAAGCCCTTGGTTGTAGGTGGGTTGTAATTGTAGCATTTTCCTTTCTTTCCACACCCTTTAAAAAAGAGAGGATGTGGGTTGGAGGAGATGGCGAGGGAGTCAAGAGCAGGATTTTCTCAGAAATCTCAAATCACACGATAAAGATTTGATTATGTAATTAAGCTCTACCAAAATAATTTGTTAACATTAACTATTTTTTTATTTATGATTATCTTAATTTGCTATGTAAATTAATTACTATTCACTATTATTATAAGTGTAATGTTATTCTTTTCTCCTAAATGTCCCTCCAAACTATTTCTCCTTACGTTGCAGTTGACATGGCATCTGTCATATCAGCTGACATGATAAATTCTAATCCAAAAATATATTTACCCAGTTATTTGAATTTTAAAAATATTTATCCAGTTATTTTAATTTTAATTTTATTTAAAAATTGGCATGTCAGCTGTCATGTCAGATGACACATAAGCTGCCACGTAAATATGAATATTTTGGAGGAACAAATAGTATTTTTCTTATTATAATACACAATATTACTTTTTACTTTCTTATCCTAAATAACAATATTTGTTCCATATTACATAGATAACAAAAGTGCATACATTTAGGGGTGGCAATTTTGCCCTCATACCCTCTACCCTAGCCGGGTACCCTGCACCCTCAGGTGCCCACGGGTACCCTCTACCCTTTGAGGGCAGGCCCTACCCTTACCCTCTTAGAATTAGGGTAGGGTAAGGGTTTTATTCTGATACCCTAGTGTAATTACCCGGGTACCCGCCCTACCCGCCCTACCCTCTGCCCTGTAGCCCTACCCTGAACCCTACCCTACCCTGAATCACTACCCTACCTACTACCCGTTAACCCTAACCCTTTAAAAGCCTCGACCCTACCCTTCTCCCCACCCTGAACTGAACGGCTAGTGCAATTACCCTAGTGCAATTACCCGGATACCTTGTAGTTTTTTGTAATTAGTACTTAGGATTAGGAGAACTACATGGTGCTTGATCCTAAGGAGTCAGGTTTAGTCCCTTCCTTGGGTATGTAGGCAGCCCAGGTTCTACTATATAACTGGGTTCAGCGCCTTTAGTAAAAAAAATATTCTCCCTATTATTTCTTGTTAAGTTGTTATGATTTTTGAATGCTGTCAAAATCTGAAAAAAATGAAATGGAAAGAAAAAATATTCCCCCCTGTTTAGTAGCAAAAAATTTGATTTTCAAAGTTAAAAAAATGAAATGGCAAGGGTAATACCCTTACCCTCCCTACCCTGACCCTCAGCTACCCTGTGAGGGTAAAGGGTAAGGACGGGTAATGGGTATTGGTTTTTTGGAAGAGGGCTACCCTACCCTACCCTCATGACTCCCCTAGGGTATCAAAAAAAGGTCAATACCCTACCCTACCCTGCCCTCTTTCTGCCCTTACCCTACCCTACCCTACCCATCGCCAGCCCTACATACATTCTACATATTTTATATCCTTAAAAGTGTAAATTCAAATACTTCCCAATTCCATATTTACGAGTTAACAAACAGGTTCGATGCTTATTGCATGAACAGAAGATGCTGCCTACCTTTTCATATTTTGTTGATTGTCAACAAATGCTAGCTAGTTATTTTTTTCTTTTCTTTTTTAGCAAAGTAGCATTGTAATTTTTTTGCAAGATAGTATACACGTGTTTTAAAAACCGGATTGGACCGGCGGATTCAACCGGTTGAACCGTAAAATGGTATCTTTTTCGATACTAATTAGTGTTGATCAACTGTTTTTTCAAAAATCGGTTTTAAATGTATGTTTGTTTTTGTAAAAATCAATGTTCATAGGAGATTGAACTTGTGCTACTTAGATTAATCCAGTGGTTGAACCATTGGTGGAACCGAGTTGACCTAACAGTCTTGCTTGGGTCGATATCCGGCCCAATTTTTAACATAGTGGTGCACACTAGTGCTCTCTACAACTGTCTTCAAACCTAGGCGACCTAGACAAATACTTAGGGTCCGAAATTTTTTAAAGTACTAAATTTTATAAAATGTCCCAAATTTTTATAAAGATCCTCTAGAATTTACAAATGCCCCTAAATTTTATAAATGTATCCTAAAATTTATAAAAATCCAACATTTTCACATAGGATCTCCCATTTTTTTTTAAATCACATAGGATTCGTGCACTCTATTTTCCTTCTTTGTTATAGGACTAGTTTGTGGATCAAGCTCGTTGACTCTTAATTAACCCAGCAGTGTTGAGTTACAAGTTGTCATGCCAAGTGACGGGAGTAGATTTGTTCTTCCCATTATTTTATATCAATTCTGTCACATGTTCTTAGCATGTGACAACTCCTACTTTTTGTATCCATTTTTATAGGAACTGAGGACAAATGTCATATGCTGAGAACAGATGACAGTACAAAATAATGAAGACAGCAGACCCGCTTCATCGAGTGCCCAAATAATTGTAGTTTTCTATATAAATATTAGAGAAATTTTGAGTTGCACCCGACTTTATTTACTCAAATTCAAGGTACACCACATCCAATTACCGTAATGTAAGAAATTCTTCACTTTTGACGGAAACCATCTCTCACTGACGGTCAACTCCTTTGACCGATTTTTTTTGACAAAAATACTCCCATACATTGTCTTCTTCCCTTGCCCCCTCCACGCCGTGCGCCCCCTCTCCAGCTGTCCCATCCCAGCCGTGCATGCGCCCCCGCCAGCTGCCCTCCGTCGTGCACGCCCTCTCGCGCCCCACTCAACGGCAGTAGCAGCAACGACAACAGCAGCAACAGCAAAGGAGCGACGACAGCGACAGCAGAGGAGTGACGGCAACTACAGCAGTAGAGGCAGCGGCTCGTCGGCGCGCAACGAGAAGGAGGGCAGCGGAGGTCGCACGGTGGAAAGGGACAGTGTGGGACACGCAGGAAAGAATAAGAAAGAGAATATTTTGGTCATAAAATATTGGTCAAAAGAGTTACCGTCGCTCATATACGATTTTCGTCAAAAGTGTAAAATTTCTTACCTTATAGTAATTGGGTTGAATAAAGTGATGTGCGACTCAATTTTTTTTTAAATATTATTTTCTACAAAACATTAACTAATAAAATATATAATGCTTGAATTAAAATATTGGTGTAATAATTTCCGTATCCCTTCCACAAATGCCAATGAGGATCTGGTCGCCGCCGCAGTCGAGATGTTTTGACAAACTGTCTGCCGAGCGTACTAACACTGTAATATTCAATATCACATTGGCTCTCTCTTTAACCGACACTGCGCCAAACTCGAGTGAGTTCTAAACTGTTCATTCATTGCTTGGAGATCTCCTTCGCAGTTGCTTCCCTTTGGGAAAAGCTTCTCACTTCTTTTGAGCCCTATGAACCTTCCGAGGACATGATTGATTGATTTTCATTATTCTATGCCACTATTGTGGCTATTCTCATAATAAACAAGATCGGATCCTCAAGGTGTTCGAGGGCCGGGCGGGCCGGTCTGCGGTCCAAAAAGCGGCGGTTCAAATCGGACTCGGGTCGGATCTAAATCGGACCGGACAAGCAAGCGGGCCGGGCCTGGTCCGGTCCGGTTTGATTACGATGGGCCCAGCCCGCCCATTGAACCGGACCATAGGGTGGTCGGGCCGGGCCGGAGCGGTCCACGGGCCGGGCTCCGGTTTAGTGCGGGCCGGTTCAGCCGGGCTGAACCGGGCCGGCCCGGTTCAGTTTTGTTTTTGTTTTTTTGTTTTAAATTTCTATTGTTTTTGTTTATGTTTTTTTATTTTTTTTTAATTTCTATTGTTATTTTGAAAAAAAAAAAACATTTCTCCCTCTTCCTTTATCCGGGCTTGGGACCGACAATGCTTGCTTGGCACAGGCGGAGTTAAAAAATATTTTTTTTAAATTTAAAAGTAAAAATTAGTTTTTGAAATTTTAAAATTTGAAAGTATAAGTTAAAATTTTGTAAGTTATAATTTAAAATTATATTTTTGAAAGTATAAGTTAAAAATTTAAAAGTATAAGTTAAAATTTTGAAATTTTGAAAGTTATAATTTAAAATTTAAATTTTGAAAGTATAAGTTAAAAATTAAAAAGTATAAGTTAAAATTTTGAATTTTGTAAATTTGTAAAAAATTTGTAAAAAAATTGTAAAAAATTAAATGTACATACCTTGCACCGTAGCCTCATTCTTGTTCGCCTTCATGCACCGAAAGCGATTCAAAGTCCAGCTCGTGAATATCAAGATTTTCATCTATCTGGTTTTGGGTTCTTCTCTCGGCTTTAATCCAATATTGTACGCACATTATTGCTTCCAAGATATCGGACTTCAAGCGGCCCCTCTTTCTGCTCAACATCCTTGATCCTGCACTAAAATAGGACTCCGATGCTACCGTAGACACCGGGACCATTAGTAGATCACGTGCTATGGTAGAAAGAACTAAGGTACAGAGACAACTCTTGAGTAGGTTGGGAAGATTGCTTTTGTTTCTTCCTTTGTAGTAAGCGACCGGCTGTTGATAGCTTAGACGCCAAGCCGAAGCTACTACTAGCCCCCCCCTGAGTTGGTCGGGTCTACGCTGCTCTTTCTTCGTACAGTATAACTAACCTGTCCAACGAAAGTTTAACTTCTACTTTCATGTCAGTAACATCTATATCCATATATTCTCCAAATCCATCTAATAAAGCCTCCACGCCATCCAATTTGATTGTAGGATCAAATATGGAAGCCAAACAATATAAAAGAGTTACTTGACCCCAATATTTCTTGAATTTGGCTTCCATATTTCTCACCACATATTCAAAATTAGGAAGATCTCTATATTTAGAAAAGAAATAAGAAATGTTACAAAGTTCACGTAAAGCTAAGCAAGATGTGGGATAATAAACACCAGAAAGAATACATGTAGTATTGTAAAAAATTTCTAAAAATTCACAAAAACTTTCAGCTATTACCCAATCATCAGCAGTAACTTGAAAGTCAAAGGTGAGATTCGCATTACAATAATACGTAATAACATCCTTAAAAGGAATTGCAGATTTCAACATCAAGTAGGTGGAGTTCCACCTATGTGGTATATCCTTCACAAATCTTCTAAAAGTAATACCAAAATGTGCGCATGTGCATGCAAAACTTTGTTGTCTACTTGGAGACGTGTTCAAAGTGTGCAAGCATTGTCGCAGAGTGTCTAAATGGCGACTAAAATATTCTAAACATTCTTTAACAACTAAGTTAATAATATGACAAGCACACCTAACATGCAAAAGTCTACCTTCTAAAATAGGCTGAAAAATCAATGACAAAGAAGACATAGCAGCATTATTATTTGAAGCATTATCCAAAGAGACAGAAAAAATTTTGTGGTAAATATCATATTCACGCACGTGTTGAGAAATGGCACTTGAAATTACAGCCTGTATGTGGATATTCTATAATTTTAAGACAGATGATGTATTTTTGCAACATCCATTGTGCATCTATATAGTGTGCAGTAATACAAATGTAAGCATAACTTTGCTTACTAGTCCAAATATCAGAAGTAATAGACAACTTACTAACATTTTATAAAATCGCTTTCAAAGCTGCTCTCTGCTCCTTAAAGAGACGAATAGCCTCGTTTCGAGCTTGTTGTCTACTAACTTTAGTAAAGGAGGGGTTTAGAGACAATGTTGCATAATCGCGTAAAGATTCACTTTCACCCGAAGTGAAAGAAAGTTCATCACGAATAATATATTTAACTAATTCCGTTTTATGACGCGCAGCTGAGTAAGTAAAGTTACCCATTGAAGAACCGGTGGCACCTCCAAAGCTTATTTGAGTTTGGGACGTTTGAAGCGTGTCCTTCCCGTAGCAAGTGTCGTAGTGTCTGGATATGGTCCCGGTGCCACCGCCTTTCTTCCATGCGTACTGGTTCAAACATTTCTTGCATTGCGCCTTGCACGGTATTGGTTCACCCTTGGCATCTAAAACAAGCGAACCATCAGGATTAGTTTCATAAATCAAAGTAAAAAATTCCAATACTTAGACTTTTTTCTCTTTTCAGGAAATTGTGTAGAACTAGCGACTTCTGGAGGAGATGGAAGGCACCCCTCCGGATTGGTTGCTATTTGCTCAGGTGGGTTTGAACCTTCACCAAAAAAAGAATTAAAAATTTCGTAAGTCTGTCCAGCAAGATTAGGTGGATTTGAACCTTCACCAGCCATTTATAAAAAATAAGTACAAATTTAAAAATAAAATAAATTAAAACTTTGTTAGAAGAAAGGAAGGGATTGGGAGGGAGATCGGGAAGCCGTAGAGCACCGGAATGGGGTTGAGAGCACCGAAAAACCTTAGAAGTAGAGCACCGTAAAGCACCGGGAAGCCTTAGAAGCACCGTAGAGCACCGGGAAGCCTTAGAAGTAGAAAAATGTTTCGAATGAGTTGTTTTTGAAAAATGAGATTTTTTGCCTATTTATAGAAATTTTTTAGGGTTATTTTGTTTATTTTGGTCCAAAAATGACCAAAATGTCCCCCCAACGTTTATAAAACGGTTACATTTGGGGGCATTTTGGTAAAATACTCCTGCCCCCAACATTCAGATTCTGTAAAAGAAAAATTTTTTTTGAACCAGACCGGACTTCGGACCGGTTGTCGGGCCGGTCCAACCGGGCCGGGCCACTGGGCCAATAAAAAAAAATCCTGCGGGCCGGGCCGGTCTCGGGTTGGGCGGGGGAGGCCCGACCCGGACCGTGTGGGGTGGGGGACCGGGCCGTGCCGGGCCTGAAAGCGGGCCGGTCCGGACTTGCTGTGAGCGGGCTTACGTGGGGGCCGGACCGGGCTTCGGGCCAACCGGCCCACTGAACACCTTGATCGGATCCAGAAACATACAATAGAATAGACTAGGGTAGAATGGAGTGGACTAGATATAGAATAACTTCTACAAACGAAACTAATATATATATATATATATATATATATATATATATATATATATATATATATATATATATATATATATATATATGGGTGCTGCTATTAGTACTCCTAAAATGTCATTCAATACTTCTTTTTAATTTTTTTAACATTCAAATTACAAATCTATTCCTACATTAAATATAGTATTAATTTGTGCATGTATGAAGGGAGGAGTGTAGTTTGACATTTTAGGAGTGCCAATAATGTTAATGCAAGGATAAATTTGAAATTTGAAACTTAAAAAATTAAAGAGGAGTGCCGAATGATATTTTAGGAGTGCTAATGGCAGCACCCATATATATATATATATATATATATATATATATATATATATATATATATATATATATATATATATATATATATATATATATATAGCGTGGGCTACAACCCATTACATGTAATACCTGGATCCGGTCCTGATAATGACCATAATATTAGTGGAACGGGTTCACCATGTGAAAAAAATTATTATTCAGTTGATCGGACTCATTACGTGACAGCGGTGTTTCTTGACTCTCCACCAATAGTATCAAGACATATCAGAAAATAGTGATATTGAAAGAGTGGAGGAAAATGATATTTCATAGCACTATTAATGATGGAGAATGAAGGCTCACCACCACTATGTGGTAAGTCAGACCTACTAAATAATTTATCTGCCATATGGCAATGGTGAGTCTTGAGTTTTCTGGAACAATAGCATGACACATCACTAAATAAAATTAGAGGGAAAAAAATAAAATAAAAAGTAATGTCATGCTTTATTTGGAGGGAACATAAAATTCAACACTACCACATGACAAGTCCACCATCTCGTCTTCCTTGGTCAGTTTGTAGTGCACGCTTGTATCAGAATACAAAGTTTCAAATGTGCAAGGGTAGCATACACGTTCTTTGTGTGACAAAGAAATTGAAAATAACGAGCCTCATGCCTTCTTGTGTTTGTTGCATGTAGCCCATCTCTTAGGCACTTTGTCTCACATGTTAAATTATTAAAGTGTATTTTATTTTATTTAAAAAAAAAAAATTATATAAAAAAATTATATAAAAAAATTATGCATGTGTGGAGGTGCATTCATCCCTCCAAGAGTCCATTGCTTAATTCTTCACATCTTCCTAAAAGCTCCATTCTCCTGCCATGGACTATTGGATGGATGAATGCACCTAGCTAATACAACTCATGACCTTTCTAGGTTCACTCTCCTCTAATGAACCTCGGTAAAAAAAAAAAATTATATAAAAAAAAATCCACAATTGTTTGGTCACATGGAACCAGAGCGACACCAGGGCCATATTTGGTTCACTATCTTAAAAAAAAATTGTATTTTGAGGCCCAAAAAATGAGTAAAAAAATCCCAAAAAAAAAAAGAAAAATAGAGAAAAAAAAAAGTTCATCAACCCATCCATCAAAGTATTCATTTTTCCGCTTTAAGGCCTCATTTTGTTCGCGAAAAGGAAAGAAAAGGAAATCAATTCGTTGATGTTTCCTTTCTTTTAGAAAATTATAATTCCCATCGACTTTTATCGGTGTTTGAAAATGTCAAGTAAATTGAAAGGAAAAAAAGAAGAATACTTAAAGGTGGAAAATTGAATTCTTGATTGGAAGTTTGGTTCAAGTGTTGGAGTCTTGAGAATGAGTTTTGAATTCCTTACTCATGTTTTGTATATCTCGGATTGGAAATTAGGGAGAATATGAGGGGCTTCATATTTTTATTGATGTGAAAAATCTATTTCCAAGACCCCCACTGGAAATAATTTTGCTTTTCTAGTAATATAATCTGTGTATTTTATTTGAAAGGCAATATCATCTTTTTACTTTCAAAATTTTAACTTATATTACAAACATGTGAATTTAGGTAATAGTATTATCATGAAATTAATGAAAGTGTATTTATGGAAAACTAAACAAATTAAGGATCCATTTGGATAGTCTTTCTGAAATTTTGTTCTAAAAACAGTTTTCTGATAGTAAGTTATAAAGTTGTTTTCTGAATATAGAAATTCTGACTTTGCGTTTGGTTACTTTCAACTGAAAAATAATTTTAAAAAAATAAAATTTTAATATTCTGTTTGGTAAAATATTTTTAAAAACTGATTTTTTTAACTGTGTTCATGTGTCCATTCTGTATCCCTATGTCCAACAAAAAATTTTGTCTCATGTTAACTCAATTCTATCCATGTGTCCATTCTGTATCCCTGTGACGAAGTCGAAGTCGTTGTTCCCGCACCCCACTGCCAGCGTCGCGGTGTGTTCCCGATATGCCGCAGCCCCTCGTCCGGCCGCAATTTTTGCCGGCTTTCGCGACGTCCCGGAGCGCCAGCCCCTCTTCCTCCGCAAGCTCCAGATCTGCTCCATCGTCTTCGACTTCTCCGACTCCTTCTCCCTCTGCCACGCTTCTCCGACTCCTCCTCCCTCTGCCACGCCCACGAGAAGGAGCTGTGAGACTCATATCACAATATCGTTATTCATATACGGATACGTATTTTATAGTGTATTTCGTATTTTTTTGGTTTTTGGAACGCTTTAAAAAAATTTAAATTATAAATTTTCTCCTTGACCGGCATACCGTCGGTGTACCGGTGTGTACCGATGGTATACCGTTCGGAGATATTTTTCACTTTTAGATATTTTATATTTTCCAATATTTTTATGAATAGTGTTTCCAATATATTTGTGAATAGTATTTTGGATATTTTGATGAATATTTTTAGATATTTTCGTGAATAGTATTTAGATATTTTCATGAATAGTGTAGATTCATCTTATTATCCAAGGATACTTGGTTTTCTTTGGATGGTTAGGATCGATTTAGATCATGACGCGGATCATGATCCAATGGTCACGATTAATTCTCCCTTCTATATATACCCTTTCACTTTCTCTCTCCTCTCTCTTGTCATTCTTTCTTCCTTCCCTCTTCACTTTCATTCCTCTTCCTCAAGCTTAGGAAAGCTTGGCCTTGAGGTCTAGAGTGTGGTTTCGTACCCCTCTTGGTGGTGGAGTAGAAGATTTGGTTTGAATTAGGTTTTGATTTTCTGTTAAAATCCAATATTGAATTAGTAGTAAAATTTTGTATCGAGAGTGATACTAGTGTTACCATTATGGATTTTGGTCACATATGCACATATGAGGCCCTCACTTAGCTTGTATCTCCATGAATTTTGAGTTTGGTAAAAATCGGAACCCGTTTCGATTTTTCGAGAACCTATTTTTATAGTATTTTGAGGTATTGATCTATCAAATCTTTCAATTTGTAAAAAACCAATACTTCAATGTTGTAGAGAATTTAATTATATGCGACTTTGACTTTTAAAAATCTGAATTTCGATTTAAATTGGAGTTTTTATGGCCGAAATAAATTTTCGCAAAATGCTAGAATTTTATTGCTTCCTGGGAACTATATACCAGTGTATACCGACAGAATATCGAATTTATACCCCGGAAAAACTCTATCTTTGGTCGGAATATCGACGGTATATCGTTATATACCGCCTGTATACCGATTTTGGTTGTTTTGCCCGTTTTTGCCCATTTTTGAGATTTGTTTTCGACTATAATTATTTCTTAACATGATTAGATGATCTTGTATAGTTAGAAAATAATTGTACACCCTATATACGCTTGACACTAGCACATGTTCAATTATTGTTCTATGTCATGTACTTACTTTTATTATTCCTTCTCACACGCCATGATATGTCCTTCCTATCGATTCTTTCTTACATGCTATGATATTCATTGCCATGCCTTCTTTGCTTACTAGATGGTGGTCCGTTGTGGTGCACTCTTGTTACATGTATTTTTTCTTTCTTACATGATAGTGGTCTGTCGTGGCGCACTTTCAATTTTTTCTAGTGGCTCGTCGTAGCGCACTCCTAGCTTACAACTTATTATATTTTCTTGTTGTGACTTGTTATAGTACATATTCCTGCTTTTTTTTGTCTAGTCTCGCATGTCTCATGCCTTGGATGGATTCTGTGAAATGCCACACCCAGAATCCTAAATGAAAATGTTAAGGATTTAACAACTAGCTTGATTACCTAGATCATTGGGAGGGAAGACTTTTCCAGTTACCTGTACCCCTTGTTTCATGGCCTTATATATATATATATATATATATATATATATATATATATATATATTTATTTATTTATTTCATGCCCCGCTCCCGTAGGAGCGATCGTCCTCGCTAAGGCGTGATGCCGCACGAGCCTAGATTGCGCTCGTGCAAGACAGTTTCATAACGGCCGATTACATCGGCGGCGACGGGGTCGTTGCACAGAAGTCCCAAGCAGAAATATTGAAACATGCAGCAAAAATTTAGAACAGGCACAGATGAACACAAGTTATTCAAAAGAAGCTCTTTATCGATATTGAATACAAGATTACATTTATGGGCGCAAGGCCAAATTACAAGTCTCTCGTGCTCACTTTTCTCTCATTTACAAGTCACTCTGCTCTCTCTCATCTCTCGATTACAATGCTTGAGCCAGCGGAAGCTTCGGAAGGCGATGTCCATACATTATGTCATGTATAAGTCTTCAATCCACGCGGCCGCACGCTTCGAATCGCCAAGGAACTCCGTGCCTCGACGCATCCAAGCGAGCTCCGCGCCATGAGCTTCTACCTGTGCCTGCACATGAACACTGTGTGGGTGTTAGTACTCAACTGTACTGGTGGAGTGAGCTCCTCGCCCACCCATACAAAACCGACACGTTCATTTACTTTGTGCAGCTTACAAGTCCCTTTATGATTGTCTTCCTAGTCTTGTCTTAGGATCAATTTTAAGACTTGACGTCTAACCAACTCGTTATGCGACGACATAGTCGTGCTATCATGTTAATGTGTATTTCGATCGAGACAGTGCCTCGTCGTGCATTTACTTGACCAAAAACTTGAACTCGGGACGGCAGGGTCGTGCCGTACTCTATTCGAGACTTCAACATATTCAAGACAGTGCCTCGCCAAGGAGCAACTTACGCGAACTCGACCGTGCCAAGACCTTTACTCAAACCCAAATGCCTCTAGACTTTGCCTAGACTTGTCCGTGCTTCAAGATGAGGTCGTGCCTAACGACTCCCTGACTTAGACAAGTTTTACATTACGGTCCTTTTGACTTAAAGTGATGGCACTCAACTTAACTCATGCAAACTTAGGCCAACAATACCGATACGCGAAAGCCAATATGCGAATGCCAATATTTGATACGCGAAAGCCTTGGTTTGTGTCGAAGCACGTATCTTGCTAACTTGATACACGTCGTGCTAGACTGTCTCATGATTTGACCGACACCGTGCTAGTACTCGACGCTATCCAAAGGCAAACATGCAGATTGTCGCTCTTGTCGACACATCTACATGAGTGGTCACTAGCAATGTTAAGCTATCTTCGACACGGCTCAGCGGGGGTATCGGGCCGCCCTTCCAATGGGTAGCTAGCCCCGGAAGCGCCGATACTTCCATGCGGTTATCCTGCATCCTGCTTTGAGCCGCAACTCGCTTCCTCCGGGCGAATGATCCCGGCGCCTTGGCAATCATTCGAGAAGACTACACCTTGTCGACAAGTTGTCCAATGACCATGCAAGTCTCAACTCGATCTATCCAGTCCTTCCTTAACATGACCATGCTTTACTTCTATATGTCGAGACTCCTAAGCCGCAGGACCGATCTCGTGTATTTTCTTTCAAGATATAGCGAGACTCCCAAGTAGCGGGATCGATCTCGTGTACGAAACTTATCAAGACTTAGCGAGACTCCTAAGTAGCGGGACCGATCTCGGCGACAACCAGTCGCGTGGACTTTCTTTTTTCGTGGCAAGCTTTTTACTAAACCGATCGTAGCTCGTGCCCTAGACAGACCTGGTTCTCTAGGCGATGCTAACGCTCAAGTCATATACTTTATACGACGAGCCTTGTTCTCAAGGGACTATGCGACTTGATAACCGCAGATAGAGCGAGACAGTGCTAGAAATGGCTTCGATAGCCCAGTACAACTCTAGTCTAACTTATTCGAGCAACGACTCGACGAGAAAAGGCTACGTCGAGCTTCGCATCGAGAGAACGTGCCGTGCACGTGTTCGACTTGAACAACCAAGTTCTCGGGTGCCTAGACTTAAGACAACAAGCCGTGCAAGACGACTTAGCTTGCGGAACGTGCGAAGGCTATGCCAAGCCTTGCGGGACAGGACCGAGTATGCTTTATTAAGCATTCATGCGGGCGACGCCTATGACTTAGGCTGATTCGAGTGTCGGGGAAAACGACGGGACCGTGTATGCTTTATCAAGCATTCATACAGACGAAGCCTATGACTTAGGCTGTTTCAACTGTCGGGACAACTTAGCAACTTAAGCCAACTTCTTTCTCCCAAGCCACGGGATCGAAGGATCGAGTGTCATTTGAAAGCACGCTGAGCCGACTTCTATGAAGACCGTGGGACCATTTTCCATGTTCTAAGGCATTCCGACGGGTCGGGATTATTCCCTTAGCTATGTGCGTTCGTAGCTTTTATATTAGCCTACTTGTGCAAGTTAAAAACATGTGCATTATTAAGTGAAGGCTAAGATGAGATAAGTTCACCTAAACTACCCCACCTGAGCGAGGAGTCACCTCGGACGAGCGAGCCTTCGAGCAGCCATTGCGAGACTAAGTCCGAACGCCGTCGGCGTTTCGATTCTTGCGATTGACTTTGCGGGACGGGGCACTACAACATACACCACTCAGAACAAGTCTCGTCCTCGAGACTTTCCTGGAGGCAAGCCATTCTACCATTTCTATGGCCAGGACTTAATCGTACACTCTCCGCCTACGCGTTTCTTCGATTCCGAGCCACGCTCGTACTACAATCAATCTTTCCTTTAACACGATTTCAATTTCCAAGACACTTTTCTGTTCCTCAAGTCTCATTTGTATTCACGTATCACTTGGTTGGATCATGCACGCAATCCAGGCGTCCCTAAAATACATGCATTCAGCCAAGCCGCATGATAGAGAATTCTTCATTCTCACTCGAGTCGCATCGTGCACATACTCAGGCGTCCCTGAAATATATGCATGTCAGCCGAATCTCGTTAGCGGGGTTTTTCCTATCCTTGATTCATTCAATCCATCCATGTCAATCCTCAAGTTCGATCTTTTGATTGCTAACACTTGCAACAGGGGCGTCTCGCCTAACCGCTAGGCCAATCTTTGCGAGGCTAAGTCAATGTCAGGATTGGAATCATAGTTCCCCAACAATAATGCCAACACTGACCCCAATCCTAGGGTCAAACCAAAGTCGATAGTACGAGATTTTCTACCCAAGCTCACGTTACTCAGATTGCTAAACATCGAGCACGATCACCTATTCGCATCAATGCATTCGTTGCGCGTATTCGAATTCATTCAAATCACCAATTCTAACTAATTCATGTATTCGATCACGAGGTCGTCTAGCTTTGACAATATGTTATGCCCCAATCTCACGCGAGTCCGATTATCCACGGTGGTTCATGAATCACCATGCGACGCTCCCGCAGAATAATCATTCTCATCGGGGCGTAACTCTTATTTGAGTCTAGACTAATTCATTCTCGATACGCGGATTAGACCTACTCAATCCTCAAGTTCAATTCATCAAGCACACTGAGTCGTTCTTGAGTCCACCTTCGCGTCAAACCACAAGTCGAAGCACACTAATTGCTATGCCATGCTAGTTCAATCACCCCCGTTGTATGAATCACCATACCAGCGCTCACGCGGAGTGATCACCCTAATCGGAACGACGCATGTGCGAGGCTGGGGTTGCGCTTGCATAAGACAAGGACGTCAACGTTGTGGTTGTCAACGAAGAAAATCCAAACATTTTATTTCAATCAATCCAAGTTCGATAGTCCGATCATCATTCGTTCAACCAGAAAATCCTTGAGCCAAGTCTATATTTTCCTCGACACGTTTTAATATCCCGAGTATAGCATCCATCAGAACAATGCCATTTGTACGATCATCATTCGTCGAGTCAGAGTACCCTCGAGTTATTGTATATCGATCTTTGATACGCCTCAACACCATCAACGATATGCGTAACCTGACGATCTTCCTTTGCAACCAATTTTGAGTCGTGCGACTGATGCTATTGTCCGAACTGGATATACCACAATTCTATTCGAACAAAATCCAAAATCATAAGCACGATCCTCTAAGTTTCCTCGATGGAGACATTCATTTTTATTCTTCGTTCCGAGCATGATTCGATATCGTTTTCTAACTCGCGTTGCCTATTCACAAGTTGTCCGAACGAGATGCTCGTTGGGGACATTCGAAGTCACGACAAACTAAGCGTGACACGTTCTAAGGCTTTGCGCGATCGCATCGCCTCATCGACATACTCGTAATCCTCAATATTTGTTTGAATGATTTCCAAGACAAACCATACACCACTCGGATTCCAGTCATCCGATCTAGTCCTCAATCACGTTCGCATCATTCGCTAAGACATCCTTCTGATTCGTTCGACGAATCTCTAGCATAGTCTCTCGCGTCGGCTCGACGTACTAAGTCGTTCGTACTATTCCTCAAAATCCACATCAATCTTTCGTGTACGCCTAAGCGTTAACTCGATAGCGTTCCTATCGATAGACACTCTAAGTGTAGCTTCGTTCCCGACCGAGCGGTACTTGATATCGTTTGCAACTCGTTCGCACAAAAATGTCGAGGTGAGCGACACACAACACAACTTAGCCAAAAGGCCGTGTTCACAGCTATCCCGTGCGGACTATATTTCAAGTTTGCATGCTCAATTACTAGGGTCAATGCAGGACTAGTTGGGCATGCACGTGCGACATGTTAACTTAGCACATGTTTTCTATCAAGACAAGTTTGACACCGTTCGGCACAACGGCCTGCCGATGCATTCGGCTAGCCGATCAACGCGTTCGAGTGAATGCTTGTACGAGCTTTTGAAAATATTTAGACTTATTGTATGGACATGCCGAGGGACATTCGAGAGAGAGCGCACACTTATTTTACATGAACGAGCTTTCAAAACTGAGAAATCGACATGAAGTCCAAGGACGTAAAGCCGTGCTCTGATACCATTATGTCACGTCCCGCTCCCGTAGGAGCGATCGTCCTCGCTAAGGCGTGATGCCGCATGAGCCTAGATTTGCGCTCGTACAAGACAGTTTCATAACGGCCGATTACATCGGCGGGGACGGGATCGTCGCACAGAAGTCCCAAGCAGAAATATTGAAACAAGCAGCGGAAATTTAGAACAAGCACACATGAACACAAGTTATTCAAAAGAAGCTCTCTATTGATATTGAATACAAGATTATATTTGTGGGCGCAAGGCCAAATTACAAGTCTCTCGTGCTCACTTTTCTCTCATTTACAAGTCACTCTACTCTCTCTCATCTCTCGATTACAATGCTTGAGCCAGCGAAAGCTTCGGGAGATGATGTCCATACATTACGTCCTGTATAAGTCTTCAATCCATGCGGCCGCACGCTTCGAATCGCCAAGGAACTCCGTGCCTCGACGCATCCAAGCGAGCTCCGCGCCACGAGCTTCTACCTGTGCCTGCACATAAACACTGTGTGGGTGTTAGTACTCAACTGTACTGGTGGAGTGAGCTCCTCGCCCACCCATACAAAACCGACATGTTCATTTACTTTGTGCAGCTTACAAGTCCCTTTACGATTGTCTTCCTAGTCTTGTCTTAGGATCAAATTTAAGACTTGACGTCTAACCAACTCGTTATGCGACGACATAGTCGTGCTATCATGTTAACGTGTATTTCGATCGAGACAATGCCTCGTCGTACATTTACTTGACCAAAAACTTGAACTCGGGACGGCAGGGTCGTGCCGTACTCTATTCGAGACTTCAACATATTCAAGACAGTACCTCGCCGAGGAGCAACTTACGCGAACTCGGTCGTGCCAAGACCTTTACTCAAACCCAAGTGCCTCTAGACTTTGCCTAGACTTGTCCGTGCTTCAAGATGAGGTCGTGCCTAAAGATTCCCTGACTTAGACAAGTTTTACATTACGGTCCTTTTGACTTAAAGTGATGGCACTCGACTTAACTTATGCAAACTTAGGCCAACAATGCCGATACGCGAAAGCCAATACGCGAATGCCAATATTGATACGCGAAAGCCAATACTTGATACGCAGAAGCTAATACGTGAATGCCAATATTTGATACGCGAAAGCCTTGGTTTGTGCCGAAGCACGTATCTTGCTAACTTGATACACGTCGTGCTAGACTGTCTTATTATTCGACCGACACCGTGCTAGTACTCGACGCTATCCAAAGGCAAACATACGGATTGCCGCTCTTGCCGACACATCTACATGAGTGGTCATTAGCAATGTCAGCTATCTTGGACACGGCTCGGCGGGGGTATCGGGCCGCCCTTCCAATGGGTAGCTAGCCCCGGAAGCGCCGATACTCCCATGTAGTTATCCTGCATCCTTCTTTGAGCCGCAACTCGCTTCCCCCGGGCGAATGATCCCGGCGCCTTGGCAATCATTCGAGAAGACTATACCTTGTCGACAAGTTGTCCAATGACCATGCAAGTCTCAACTCGATCTATCTAGTCCTTCCTTAACATGACCATGCTTTACTTCTATATGTCGAGACTCCCAAGCCGCGGGACCGATCTCGTGTGTTTCCTTTCAAGACATAGCGAGACTCCCAAGTAGCGGGACCGATCTTGTGTACGGGACTTATCAAGACTTAGCGAGACTCCTAAGTTGCGGGACTGATCTCGGCGACAACCAGTCGCGTGGACTTCCTTTATTCGTGGCAAGCTTTTTACTAAATCGATCGTAGCTCGTGCCCTAGACAGACCTGGTTCTCTAGGCGATGCTAACGCTCAAGTCATATACTTTATACGACGAGCCTTGTTTTCAAGGGACTACGCGACTTGACAACCGCAGATAGAGCGGGACAGTGCTAGAAATGGCTTCGATAGCCCAGCATAAATCTAGTCTAACTTATTCGGGCAATGACTCGACGATCAAAGGCTACGCCGAGCTTCGCATCGAGGGAACGTGCCGTGCACGCGTTCGACTTGAACAACCAACTTCTCGGGTGCCTAGACTTAAGCCAACAAGCCATGCAAGACGACTTAACTTGCGGAACGTGCGAAGGCTATGCCAAGCCTTACGGGACAGGACCGAGCATACTTTATTAAGCATTCATGCGGGCGACGCCTATGACTTAGGCTGATTCGAGTGTCAGGGCAAAACGACGGGACCGTACATGCTTTATCAAGCATTCACGCAAGCGACGCCTATGACTTAGGCTGTTTCAAGTGTCGGGACAACTTAGCAACTTAAGCCAACTTCCTTCTCCCAAGCCACGGGATCGAAGGATCGAGTGTCATTTTAAAGTACGCTGAGCCGAATTCTATGAAGACCGTGGAACCATTTTTTATGTTCTAAGACATTCCGACGGATCGGGATTATTCCCTTAGCTATGTGCGTTCGTAGCTTTTATATTAGCCTACTTGTGCAAGTTAAAAACATGCATGTTATTAAGTGAAGGCTAAGATAAGGTAAGTTCACCGAAACTATCCCACCTGAACGAGGAGTCGCCTCGGACGAGCGAGCCTTCGAGCAGCCGTTGCGAGACTAAGTCCGAACGCCGTCGGCGTTTCGATTCCTCCGATTGACTTTACGGGATGGGGCACTACAATATATATATATATATATATATATATATATATATATATATATATATATATATATATATATATAAGGATTTGGAGCTATCTGTCATGATGAGCACTCTTCCAGAACACCGTCGAGTGGGACACTTCTTTAGGACACACGTATCTTACTTTGGTGTGTCTGATATACTTATTTTTTTTGACCCGGATGAGTTGGGTAGTCGGCAGGACAAGTAACTGGACTTGAATTTCTCAAAGTTGTATATGTTTGTAATTAGGATTGTGATAATCCTAGTTAGCTAATATATAAAGCCGTACACATTGTTTGGCCGTAATTATTGTATGGAGTCCAGTCTAGTCTAGTTTATCTAGGCAGTGTCCAAATTTATTTATTTCAGTACATTATTGTTTATGCTTTACTTTTGTTGGTGAATGATTAGAGACTAAGTTCTGTTCAGGAGAAGGGTTACAACCCCGGTCCTCGTTTGGTTTAGAGGTTATAAGTCGGTTCCGGTATAGTTCCTAAGTCATCTTATCATTTGTCGTTCTATTTAGTTCTCACATGCTCACATGTCCCAGTTATCTTACACATTCACATGCTTTCGTTTAATTCACATGTCCACAGTTTATATTATGTCACATATTATTTACTTTATGCTCCATGTTGCTTTGCTTATTTTTTCTATTCTCAGAATAAGTGCATTGGTAGCGCACAAGTCTCGATTCGCATTTACTTATTGTTGTTATGATTAGTATGCTGGTTTTAGTTCATATTTTGGCTTCTATTGTGGTACTTGCTATTAGGGATCTGACCCCACTAGTTTTGTTTAGCCAGATATAGTAGAGATGCCCGAGGATCTTTCGTATCTTCCACTCGATGGTGATTATCCGGAGCACCAGAGTACCTGAGTGGGGTTCTTATTTTTTGCCCACTAGTTATGTACATTATTCTTTTGAGACTTTTCACCTCCGAGCACGTGTTTAGCTCGTGTTTTGGATCTTGACGTTTAGTCGACGGGCCAGAACATGATTTATATTATTCTAGACTATAGCTAGAGCTAATCATGTATGACTATTACTCTTGGTAGTTCTCTATTTTGTATTACTAGTCTCATGATCATCCATGTATATATAGTTTAGGATGCTTTACTAATTTATGTCTGATGATCATACTTCTTGTACTTTATATATTTGCTTGTGATTGAGATACGTAGGATTTCTTAACCTAGGATTGCCTGTTGGATTGTAGTAGCGACCCCCATCTATACAGCTTATACGTTATTTCAGAGTACTGGAGTACTTTGGTATACGTAGCTAGTCTGCTCCGTCCCTACTTGCCAGTATTCTGGTTCTGGGGCGTGACAGGAGGCCAAGCGCCAGACCCTCGTCGAGCTTGTCGACTTCGTCCAGTCCATCTCCTCCCACCTCTCCGAGCCCGACCAGGAGGAGCTCCTCCGCATGTCTCCTCCAACATCTTTCTCCCCCTCCTCCTGCAAGCCCACGAGAACGCGGAGTCCCACTCTATGTCCTCGTCCACACCTCATCCGCTGTCGTCGCACCTCCACCGCCCACCAGTTCCTCAGTCAGGCCCTCCTCGCCCCCGCCCCTCCGACCCCTCCAATTTGCTAGACCGGCTCCTCCACATCTCCTCCCCCTCCCTCTTCGACCCCCTAGGCCTTCCATCGCGCTCTCAAGAAGGATGGCATCGTCCCCGGACTCCATGCCAGGAACAACCTCCTCGCCGCTCTAGCCAGGCGCGACCTCACGCCCAGGGCCAGGACCCTCTACTCACTAATAAAGGACAGAGGGTGGAACAACCTCCTTGCCGCTCTTGCCAGTTCGACTTCGGCACCGGGATCACCAACGACGGGTGGCGATGGAGAAGTGTTGGGGAGGATTTCTCCAACAGAGGAAAATGAGGAGAGAGAGATCGAGAGTTGGGAGTTTGGTGGGGGTAGGGCCCATAATACTCTGGAAACAGCGCTCACAAAGTAGCTTTTATCTACGTTGGGAAAGCTGAGTTATAACAACTCTTTCCCGAAAAAAATTCTAATTTTTTTCTTTCAGTTGAGTTGTCCAAACACTGTTTTGTCCCTTTTTAGCTTTTAAACGGAGAAAACTGCTTTTAAAGTCCTATCCAAACAGGGCCTAAGATTTATATCCCTGCGTGAACCAAACATGGATGTGGAAAATAAAATTTGGGGGGGGGGGGTATGTATTTCCTACATAACCAAACAAGGGGATGGTATTGTTGAATTCATTTTTTCATGTAAAATGAATAGAAAATGGATTCCTGGGAATATAAACTTCATCCAAACGAGTCATAATTTCTTTTCCATTGGGCATCACCTTTTTTTTCCTCCTCAATTTCTTTGGCATCCAAATTTCTTTTCCTCCTCAATTTCTTTGCATCCAAATATAGAAAAGTAATGACTTTCATTTTACAATTACATGATTCCGTGAACCAAACGAGGGCTAAATATTCACTTTTCCATTTTTCTTCTCAAATTTTTTGGCTTTTTAAACAACGACAAAAAATTGATTAGAATTGCAATTTTTCATAAAATAAAAGAAAAAAGAGAGTAAAGAATCGATTTCCTTTCCTTTTTGCGAACAAAACGAGACCCCCTATCCAGGGTTCGAATGATAGAACAATTCACAATTGTTTTTTACCATCCAATACAACTCATGACCGTCTTTCTTTCTTTTTTGCTACGGTGCACAAAATTCTTGTTAGATCAATTGTTGGATGAATGCATGAGAATAAAGTTGTTTCATATACATAGATAACAATTCATTTATATTTTGTAACATATTTGATATGACTATTCTATATAAGAATATGTCATGACTATCTTAATACGTAGCAAAAGAAGAGAGAGAGAGAGAGAGAGAGAAAAAGAGAGAATAATATCTCTCTTCTTCCCTCTCCTCCTCCTCCTTCCTCTCTTCCCCCTCCACCTCCCCCTCTCCCCCTACCCACCACACCCCTCCCACCCCCACACACGCCCCAATTAATACAATATTCAAAAAGTTACATACAATATCCAACACATCCAAGACATGTTGGTGTACGCATAACAACCAAATGTGATAATTCAAATATGTTTAAAACATTCCTGTAATTCGGTTGCAATTCAGTATAATTAGAATTTGTTAGTTCCTGAAAAAATGGATCGCCGTTAAGGGTCGAATCTTTCTTTGAGCAACGGTGGTTCTGACCATTCTTGTAAGCTATTCCAATCTAGCTCTTCATATAAATTTTGTTATTATGGTGCTAATGGTTGTAGCATTCGTTTTCCTAGAGATTCTAACTAGAGATTGGGTAGATTTTTTTTTTTTTTCATTTTATTCTGATTGTGAAACTCTAACTAAACCACTAACGACTTAGGAAATAATTACATAGTAAATTGAACAACTAAACATTTTGTGGAAACAAACATTTATTTAGAAAGCAGAGTGGAAGACCTATTATCCTGTTATGTAGGATAAGAGCCATTAGAAGGAATCAGGTACCAGAACGACATTTTTAAGCCTATAACCAATAACAAAATAAATAAGAAAGGTTATTCGAGACTCTAGTATGACTTATAAAGTTTATGTACATCCTTCTAGGTAATTATAGAATTTTCTAGATTTTTAGTAATTTAAGTTGTAACTTTTACCTTAGGAAAAGTAGTTAGCGATAAAAATTGTTAAATGCCTAGTAGTTGTTAACATGTAACCTTATACTAAAAAAAGGTGTCCAGGACCCCTAGGGCCTATATAGTGATTATATGCCATTTTAGGTTAATTGAGAATTATTGAAAATTTAGATGATTTACCCTAAGGAAGGCTAGTAACCGACAAGTCAGAGGAATAAAGACACAAAACTTCGACTATACAACGTTCCCAAATTTTTAACCATAACATCATACACACATAAACAAGGGCCCATAAAATTTATAGAATATTTTGACAAGGTTTAGCATTTTGAAGATTTAAAAATCGAGATAGACAATTTTTAATATTTAAAATAAATTTATAGTTAACTTCTAGGATTTATTGAATCTAAACCCTACAAATTTTCCTAAATAATTATCAACTTTCTAATAGATTAGGTAATTAAGAGAAGTTTTCCACAATTTTACATAAATGTTTGGTAATTGAAATAAATATATCAACCCATTGTATGTTTCATGAGTATTACATGGACTATCTCTATTTTAAAACTAATTATGCGGACTACCCCTCTTCTTTATAAAAAAAATTAAACACAAGGGTAGTAAGTATTATAACTTTCTATAGAAATATAAAACATAAGGGTGGTCCGTTTAATTAGTTTCAAAGTAGGGGTAGTTAATATAATGAATATCAAACATATGGATAGTTAACGTAAAATATAAAACAACTATGAGATGATAATTCTAAACTAATATTCTAGATTATGAGACGAGAAAGATGGAGAAAAATTCTCCGCATTATGTTCTCTAGAAGAGAAATAATCCTTTAAGAACATCAATAATAAGGCTCATCCCAATTTTTAGATTCTAGATTCAGAATGTAGGAGCCCATTTTGTAGAATAGTAAGGTTCATTTAGAGTTCCATGATGGTCTCATCCCAGCCACATGAGCTACATGTAACGTCCCAAATGTTGCACCCCATCCGAGGCCCAGTTGCATAACCTTTTCACGGATCAAGGTTATGCGAAAAGCTTCCAGAACATTCTAGAAGATGGCGGAAAGCTCCAGAAAATAGTGGATCTCTCCGGAAGGCCCAAGATCATTCTAGGAGGACAAAGAAGCTTCTGGATGGCCCGTAAAGTTTCCTTTTCTGTTTCTAGGGAATAAACCTGGAATATACCGTTCCAGTTATGGTAGAAAAGAATAATCCTTGGAATATTCCTTCTAGGACTTTCCATGTAAAGCTTTCTGAGCATTTATAAAAGGGGGAGGCTCTCATTTGTTCCTCACCACCTTCACTACATAAAATTGTAAGCATTCTCCAAGCTAATAAAGAGATTCTTATGAGTCCATCTTTGCTTCACTATTCTTAATTTCCTTAGCGATATGGCTAAGTCGTGTTGGGAAGGCTTGCACGAGTCTTGACGGAAGAAGACAGTGCGCCGTACGGGACGAAGTGATAGCAAAAATACTAAGTCCGTGACAAGTGGTATCAAAGCAAAGGTTCGATCGCCGTCATGTCTTCGACCGAAGAAATCATCAACGAGCAACCCGCATCGCCTAAGGAGAAGGCGAAGACCTCGAGGAAGGACAAGAGCAAAGAACCATCGATGGAATGGGCTCTTGGCGAGTTGGCTGAACGGATTGAGATGCTAGAGAAAGGCGTGACGGGCGTCAAATTTCAAGTGGAGCAAAACCAAGCGGCTCACGAGGAATTCACCCAGGGTTTGGAGGCGGACGTCGCCACGGCTATGTCGGAGTTCCGAGCATCTCCGCGAGATGCAGGCCGAGTTCGAGGAGAAATGAAAGGCCACTAAGACGGAGATTGTCGAACTACGCAAAGAGCTACAAACCAAAGCAGAGGTCCTCGAGAGGGCCATTGCTGGTGGTCCGACTCCGAGAAGGGAGTCGACACAGAGGGTGAAGTATGCAGAACCCAAATCCTTCACTGGCATATGGGACGTGAAGGGATAACTTCATCTAGAATGTCGAACGCTACCTAAAGGCGGTCCACATCAAGGATGAGATCGACGAGGTAAACACAACATCCCTATATTTCTCTAATAATGCTATGCTGTGGTGGCGACGCAGGAGCATCGAAATAGAAAAGGGGCTCTGCTCGATCGAGACTTGGGAGGATCTCATGAAGGAGATCAAGTCTCAATTCTACCCGAAGAACGTGGAGTACATCGCGAGACGGAGTTTGCGACAACTCAAACACACCGGGTCCGTTAAGGAGTATGTGGCAGAGTTCACCCGCCTGATGCTTTCTATTTCTACTATGGGCAAAGTGGATCGCCTGTTCCACTTCCTGGAGGGTCTACAACCATAGACGGTACAAGAATTGCAGAGGCAAGATGTGTCAGATATGAATGCGGCTGTTGTGGCAGCCGAGAAGCTGATGGAGTATCGACGGAATGATGCCCCAAAGCCCAAGGAAAAGACCACCACCAAGTTCCATGGTGGGAGAGCGAAGAAGAACAATGGAAAGGAAGGCCCACCGAAGGACAAGCAGCACGCAAAGCCTTCTACGGAGTAGAAGGTTGAATGCTTCCTATGCGGAGGAAATCACTTCGTACGAGACTGCCCGAACGAAGGCAAAAGGGTGAACGCGGTCCAAGGCGAGGAGGCCGGGGACGAGGAGCTTACACTACTAAAATACCCCACTTTACCGACGGACTTTTAGCGACGGACGGATTCCGTCGCTAATAGCGACCAATTTCCGACATCTTAGCGACGGATTAGCGACAGACAACACAACATAATTTTTTTCAATTTTAAATGTAAAAATTTGTCGGGTTTCCGTCGCTAAGTCGACGAACATTAGCGACGGATTATTTTTCGTCGCTTATTCGTCGCAAATGTTGGCGGCAAAATCTTTATAACATTGGCGGGAACTTTGGCGACTACCTAGCGACGGATATAGCCGTCGGAAAACACCTTTTAATTGGCGACGGTTTAGCGACTAATTTATTCCGTCGCTATTCCGTCGCTAGATTCTGTGCCCTAACTTAAATTGAACCGACGGGGGGGAATTTTTCATTCCCCCCAAAACTCTCTCTCTCTCTCACGGCTCTCCCTCTCTCGCGCGCGGCTCTCTCTCTCTCTCTCGCGGCTCTCTCTCTCTCTCTCTACCAGGTCTCTCTCTCTCTCTCTCTCTCTCTCTCTCTAATTTTCTCTAATTTTGTGTTTTGGGGCCGGAGGGGGGGGGAGTGGGGGGGGGTCGGCTTCGCGGGGGGTGGAGAGGGCGGGGGGGGTGGTGAATGGGGTCAGGGGGTCGGGGGTGTGTGGGGAATGGGGGCAGGGGGTAGGGGGGTGGGGAATGAGGGTCGGGGGGTCGGGGGGGTGGGGAATGGGGGCAGGGGGGTCGGAGGGTGGGGGGTGGAGAGGGCAGGGGGGTCGGGGGGTGTTGAATGGGGGCAGGGGGGTCGGGGGGTGGGGGGTGGAGAGGGCAGGGGGGTCGGGGGGGGGGGGGTCGGGAATGGGGGCAGGGTTCTCACTCCATTTTCAATTGTAATTAGTCTATAATGTTGCTAATATACTGTTATATATGTGTGGGCTGTGCCATGTGAATTGGAGAGGGTTTGATGGGTTATTTGGCCAAGGGGGAGGCTCGGGTTATGATTTATTCTTTGTGTTCACTGTTCTGTGGTGTGAAGTCTGTCGTTTTGGTTATACCATGTTTGTTTAACACTCTAAACACCCTAGATGCATATCCTAGCATCTGTGCACCACCCATATTGCTAGGAACACAAATTTTATACTGCACTTGTCATGAAATTGCCATCATCAAGATGTCCTGTACATATTTAGTTTGTGCATTGCTGCTTGAGCATCACATTACCTTTTACTGCTACTTTGTATTGCTTTCACAATGTCACGTACCCTGCACTAAACATCCGATACTTCGATCCGATACCGCCGATACTACCGATATCGCCGATACCAATACTACCGATATCGCCGATACTACCGATACCGCCGATACTACCGATACCGTCGATACTACCGATATTGCGCGCCGATACTACCGATACTACCGATATCGCCGATACTACCGATACCGCCGATACTACCGATTCCGATACCGATACTTTGAACCTTGATTTAAATACATGTTAGTATAGTGTCTTCACATATATGTTAAGAGTATATACATGATTAGCAAGGTAACTAGATACAAGTTATGATACAATGTAAATGCAAGTATACATGTTAGCTAGATAGCTTAGACTTATATTGCAATCTCCTATTCACACGAGTATTGATATCGCCGATACCAATACTCGTAGGAATAGTCCGATACCGATATACATTGTAGAGCTCTGTTTTGCTATTCTGGACATGTTGTGACCTGTGCTGTTCTAAATAGGAGCCAGACACACTCCTGAGACGGGGGAGTATGTATAGTGATGTGGATTCTTACTAACTTATCATGTGAACCCATTTATGGGCCCTTCATTGAACCTTCTCATGTGCAACTTTCAGTCCATTCACAGTTCCCTATATTGTACTCTACATCACCTAGTTCACTTATATCTAACATCCTAACCCTAATCCAAATTTATGAGTATCGGTATCGGGCTATTCTTATGTTTAGTTTGTCTTACGATACAGATTTTCACATCCAAATTGAGGATGAGTCATTATTTTGTTGATCGTACATGGATGTACAAACGGCAACACGAGAGTAGAATTGGTGTGAGTGACGATTTTCAGGCAGGCGTGGAAGTATTTCTTAATTATGCAATGAGCAAAGCTCAGTACATGGACGGTAACAAAATTAAGTGTCCATGTGTTAAATGTCACAATAGACGTTACGAAGAAGTGGTGACTGTGAGAGATCATTTGACCCGTAAGGGTTTCGTACGTAATTACGGCCTGTGGTCATCGCAAGGTGAACTATATTCGGAAAGACAGGCTGCGGAAGCTGCTACTTATGCTTTTGATGATAATGCTACAACGGATGTCATCGAAGACCACGGATGCTCTGTTGATTATGGAGATCTGCAGAACCTTGCACGAGATATGGTGTATGATGCGGCAGGGCCTAATTTTGATCCGGAGGATCCTAATCCCGAGGCGAAGGAGTTCTATGACATGTTTCAGGACGCAGATACTTCTCTATATCCTGGTTGTGAGACTCATTCCGCACTGTCAGTGACGATGCGGTTGTTGAACATAAAGTCTGATTTTAACTTGCCACAAGCTTGCTATAATCGGATCACAGAAGTAATCAAGGAGGTGTTACCGAAGGAATCAAAAGAGCTACCAAAAAACTTCTACAAGTCAAAGATGATGGTCCGACAACTGGGACCGGGGTACGAGAAGATAGATTGTTGTCGCAACGGATGCATGTTGTACTACAAAGAGAATTGTGTATCAGAAAGTTGCAGCTTCTGTAATGCGGATCGTTACAAGCCAGTACAGGGAAAAGGAAAGTCGACTAGAAAACGACGTCCTTACAAGTATATGTATTACTTGTCGATCACGAAGTGCTTACAGAGGATGTATATGTCTCTAAATACAGCAGAACACATGACGTGGCACAGCGAAGAACGCATAAAGGACGAAGGAGAATTGTCACATCCTTCGGATGGAGAGGCGTGGAAACATTTTGATTTGTGTCATCCAGATTTTGCTGCAGAGCCTAGAAATGTACGCCTGGCGCTATGTGCTGATGGCTTCGCCCCTTTCGGACAGTCGGGATCTCAGTACTCATGCTGGCCGGTCATTCTTACCCCTTACAATCTGCCACCATGGATGTGTATGAAGACTCCTTATATGTTTCTGACAGCTATCATACCCGGTCCTAAAAATCCGACGAATAACATCGATATATATTTACAGTCGTTGGTGGATGAGCTGAAACAGCTGTGGGAGATCGGCGTCACGACCTATGATATTTCCAGGAAACAGAACTTTCAGATGAGAGCTTCACTCATGTGGACAATCAATGATTTTCCAGCATACGGTATGCTGTCGGGATGGAGTACGCACGGCAACATGTCTTGTCCGATATGCATGGAAAATAGTAAGGCGTTCCGCCTTAGGCATGGAGGAAAAACTTCTTTCTTTGACTGTCACCGTCAATTTCTGCCCGCGACCCATCCTTGGAGAAAGAATAAGGACGCGTTCAGATATGGAAAACAAGAATTTTCTCAACCTCCTGCCAGATTTTCGGGATACGATATTTGGGAAGCTGTAAAGGAATTGCCCACCGCAATGGAAGATCCATCGAACCATCGTGTCGAGGGGTTCGGACAAAGCCATAACTGGACCAAACGGAGTATCTTCTGGGACTTGCCTTATTGGAAAGATAATCTTATAAGGCATAATCTTGATGTCATGCATATCGAAAAGAACGTGTTCGATAATGTCTTCAATACCGTAATGGATATTAAAGGAAAGACGAAGGACAATCCAAAAGCAAGACAAGACATAGCCGAGATATGCAAGCGTCCTCATCTGAACTTGATACAAAGGGGTGCTGGTGGACAATTAAGTAAGCCTATAGCGCCATACACATTGAGCAAGGAAGATAGATTAATAATCTGCAAGTGGATATCTAATTTAAGATTTCCCGACGGCTATGTTTCGAATTTGTCTAGATGCGTTGATCTCAATGAACGCAAGGCCTACAAAGCCGTCGCCGGGAAGAAGATACGGGATGCGGTGTACGACGTTCGTACGGCGCATTCGAGGAAGAAGTGGCTCCGGGAGGAGTACTACGAGCAGATGTTGGATAAGATGAATACTGCTCAGTACAGGGAGAAATCAGAGAAAGCGAAGGCGAGCAGACAGGTCGCTGCTCTGCATACGGGAGGTTCAAAGCCCCACGCAGCGACGCATGCAGATTTGGTAAGATACCGCAAATTCATTTCACTATTAAATTCGGTACTATTAATATACGTACTTAATTAAATTCGACGTATATTTCGTATGCAGGCACGACAGGCGGTAAAGGAGGGGAGAGAGCCGGAGTCGGTCACCGCCTACGATGTATTCCTGTATACACACAAGAGGCGGGCAGACGGGAGCTTCGTCGACGCGAGGGCCCAGGCGACTGATGTAAGTAATTACGTTTATGAGATTTATATTAGTAATATAATTATTGTTAACTTAATTAGGTGAACGTAGGATTCAAATTATAACTTAGGGAAACATAGGATTTAGATTATAACTTAGGAAAACTTATAGTATAAACACATTCATTGGATAGGCTGCATATCGTGAGGCCCTTAGTCAGATTGAGCCCCCTGCCGAGGTTGTCGGCGAAACGACGCCCACCCAGACGCTCTCTTCTATGGCCGCTCGCTACGACGACGTGTTCGTAGAGTCTGTCGGCGGCTTTAATAAAGGGCGCGTCTACGGCGTAGGTTTCATGGCGGCGTCGTTGCAGGGCGCGACTCCGAGATATCCACCGCCCCCGCCTCCTCCCGCGCCCCCGTCGAACGATATGAGGACGCAGCTTGCGACTCTCACCTCCGATATGTCGAAAATGCGGAGTCTAATGTCGGATGTGCTGGAGCGCCTTTCGCGTCCTTCTGCTCCCGGTCCAGATCCGTCTGCTCCCGGTACGTCTACTGCGGTTGCCGGTCCTTCCGACCCTGGACGTTATTCATTTGACCGTAATGCCGAGGTCCGCCTGGTACCGGATACTGCGCTCATTGGGCTCATGGACATGATGTCGGCAGAGCAGCTCCGCACGCTTCCAGAGCATGTGTTGTCCCAGGTGCCGGCGTACATGGTGGAAGAGTACATCCGCAGAGCCGAGGCGGCGCCGAGACGACCACGCGATCCATCTCCGGGAAAATGATATTTGTACTATTTTTTGATATTATGAATTTGGATATTTGGATATTATGAATTTGGATATTTGGATATTTGTTATTGGATATTTGATATTGGATATCATGAATTTGGATATTTGGATATTTGTTGATCGTACATGGATGTTTGGATGGATATTTGGATATTTGTTGATCGTACATGGATGTTTGGATATTGGATATTATGAATGTGTAATATTTACGAAAAGGAAATAGAATGTTTCTGTAATTTTTTTTAATTGATGTTACATTTAGCGACGGACTAGCGACTAACTAGCGACGGATTATATAAATATTTGCAGTTACCGACGGAAGAGCGACGGAATATCCGTCGCTAACTGGGTGATATAAAATATTTTGCAGTTACCGACGGAAGAGCGACGGAATATCCGTCGCTAACTGTGTGATATAAAATATTTTGCAGTTACCGACGGAAGAGCGACTACCTAGCGACGGCGAATCCGTCGACATGGTTCTGGAAATATGGTAGGTTTCCAGAGACTTAGCGACGGATAGTTGGTCGCTAATCCGTCGCTAATCTGTCGAGGATGACGACGGACTAGCGACGGATGAGCGACCAATTATCCGTCGACATGGTTCTGGAAATATGGAAGCTTTCCAGAACCAGGCCGACGACCTACCCGTCGCTAATACGTCGCTATAACATCATGGTTAACGACGAAATGGCGACGGAATAGCGACTGATTTTGCGTATCAGGAACCTCTCTGATACGCTTTTACCGACCTATTGACGACGGATTAGCAACGGATATTTTAATATTATATGGCATGTAAACCGACGGGAACATGTCGCTAATCCGTCGCTAAGTAGGTGAAAGACAACCGTCGCTAACCAGTCGCTAGTCCGTCGGATAATTATTTGTCCGACGGCTTAGCGACGGACATTTTTTAGCGACGACGTTTTTCCCGACGGCCATTTTCATCAAATATCCGTCGCCATTACGTCGGTAATTTATGTTACCGACGGATAAGCGACGGATCTGGCCGTCGCTAAAGTTGGTTTTTTTGGTAGTGTTAAGAAGGGGCTCACATGGGTTCCCTGCGCCTATTGAACGCTTTAAAGAGCAAGGCGGTAGTGTCCAAGACCCCGAATCGAGAGCTGATGTACGTGGACGTGAAGATCAACAGCCACAACACCAGGGCGATGGTCGACACAGGGGCAACCCACAACTTTATCTCGGACGCAGAGGTTCGATGCTTGAGTCTAGTGCTGGAAAAAGACTCAACACGATAAAGGCAGTCAACTTTGAAGCGCGCCCCGTACAGGGGATGGCCAAAGGAGTGAAGATCCAAGTGGAAGACTGGACGGGTGTCACTAGTCTCACGACAGCACCACTGGATGACGTCAACATGATCCTCGGGATGGACTTCCTTACTTCGACAAAGGCGGTCCCAATGCCTCATCTGGGAGTCGTCAGGATCATGGAGGAGAGCTCTCCATGCATGGTGATAATTGCACGAGGCGAGCTTGCGAAGGAGAAGGCTCTTTCCGCATTACAACTTAAGAAGGGGATGCGACACGGGGAGACGACCTACCTTGCGGTGCTCAAGACGGAGGAGGCTTCCGTGCAGGGGGGTCTTACGCCTAAGATCGATGACGTCCTTGTGGAGTTCAGGGACGTCATGCCGAAGGAGTTTCCAAAGAGGCTACCTCCGCGGAGGGAGGTAGACCACACCATCAAGTTGGAGCCGAGCACGAAGCTGCCTGCCATGGCTCCATATCGCATGGACCCGCCCGAGTTAGACGAGTTGAAGAAGCAACTCAAGGAGCTGTTGGACGCGGGATTCATCATGTCATGCCCCAGAACCAGAATAGTGGCAAGTAGGAACGGACCAGGCCAGCTACGTATACCAAAGTACTCCAGTACTTCGAAATAACGTATAAGATGTATAGACATAGGGGTTACTACTACAATCCAACAGGCAATCCTAGGTCAAGAATCCTAGGTATCTCAATCACAGGAAAATATGTAAAGTACAAGAAGTATGATCATCAGACATAAAATAGTAAAGTATCCCAAACTATATATATATGGATGATCATGAAGCTAGTAATACAAAGTGAAGACTAGCAAGAGTAATAGTCGTACATGATAAGCTCTAGCTATAGTCTAGAATACGCAAATCATGTTTAGGCCCGTAGGCTAAATGTCAAGTCCAAAACACGAGCTAAACATGTTCTCGAAGGCTAAACGCCACAAAAGAATAATGTACATAACTAGTGGAGAATGATATAGGAAATCCACTATGGTACTCTGGTGCTTCGGGTAGTCACCGTCGAATAGATGGTACGGAAAATCCTCCGGGCTCCTCTATCAGATCTGGCCAAACAAAACCAGTAGGGTCAGACCTCCAATAGCAAATACCACAAAGGAAGCCAAACTATAAACTAAAACCAGCAATAACTAACATAGCAACGGATAGAGACAAAAATAAGCATATGCAAATTGAGACTCGTGCGCTACCAATGCACTTATCTCGAGAATAGGAAAGACAATAAGTAAAGCAACATGTAGCATAAAGTAAAGGACATGTGACTTAATGTAAACTGTGGACATGTGAATTAAACGAAAATATGTGAAGATGTGAGATAAATTGAATATGTGAGCATGTAAGATAACTGGAGCATGTGAGCATGTTATGTAACTGGAGCATGTGAGCATGTAGGATAACTGGGACATGTGAGTATGTTAAGTAACTGAAGCATGTGAGCATGTTAGATAACTGGAACATGTGAGTATGTTAGGTCTATATAGAATGATAAATGATTTGATGACTTAGGAACTATTCCGGAACCTAAGTTACAACCCGTAAACCAAACAAGGACCGGTGTTGTAACCCTTCTCCTGAACAGGACTTAATCTCTAATCATATACCGACAAAAGTAAAGCATAACATTGATGTACTGAAATAAATAAATCCAGATACTGCCTAGACAAACTAGACTAGACTTGACTCCATACAACCAACACGGCCAAACAATGAGTACAGCTTTATACATTAGCTAACTAGGGTTATCACAATCCTAATTACTAACAAATGTAAGTTTGAGAAATCCAAGTCCAATTACATGCCTGCTACTACCTGAATGATCCAAGCCAAAAAGAAAATAAGTATAGCAGACACACTGCAGTAAGATACATGTGTCCTAAGGAGGTGCCCCACTCGACGGTGTGCTAAAAGTGTGCTCATTCTGACAGATAGCTCCAAATTCAATGTATACATATATATATATAAGACCAAGACCAAAGGGGCAACAGATAACCGGAAAAATCTCCAATGATCTAGGTAATCAAGCTAGTTGTTTAGTCCTTAACATTTTCTTGTTAGATTCTTGGTGTGACATTCCGCAGAATCCATCCTAGACATGAGATATGCGAGACTGGACAAAAGCAAGAATGTGCACTATAACAAGCCACAACAAAAAAAAAATAAACTAGAAGCTAGGAGTACACTACGACGAGGAACTATAGAGAAATAAGGGAGTGTGCCATGACAGGCCACTATCATGTCAGCAAAGAAGGACATGTATCATGAGTGCGTCACGATGGGCCACTATCTAATAAGCAAAGAAGGACATGTATCATGAGTACACCATGACAGGCCACTATCTAGTAAGCAAAGAAGACATGGCAATAATTATCATAGCTTGTAAGAAAGAATCTATCAAAAAGACATATCATGGCATGTGGAAAACAATAATTAAAGCTAAGTACATTTCATAGAAAAATAATTGCATATGTGCTAGTGTCAAGTATATATAGGGTGTGCAATCATTCTCTAACTATGCAAGATCATCTAATCATGTTAAAAAATTATTATAGTCGAAGAAAATATCAAAAACGGACAAAAACGGGCAGAAAAGGACCAAAACAGACAAAAACAGCCTAAAACGACATACCGGCGGTATACGACGGTATATCGACGGTATTTCGACCTAAAGACAGAAAGTTTCTGGTACAAAAATTGGCATACCGTCGGTATACTTCGGTATACCGTCGGAATTCTGACTTTCTAAATAGCAACAAAATCCAGATTTTTGCCAAAACTTATTTCGGCCATAAAAACTTTCTTTTAAATCGAAATTCAAATTTTCAAAAGTCAAAATTGCATAGAATTTAATTCCCTACAACATAGAAGTATTAGTTTTCACAAATAAAAATGTTTGATAGATCAATACCTCAAAATACTCTAAAAATAGGTCCTCGGGATACCGAAACGGGTTTCGATATCCACCAAACTCAAAATCTATGGTATACAAACTAGGTGAGGGCCTCATATATGCATATGTGACCCTGATCCATGATGGTAACACCAGTATCGCTCTTGATACTGAGTTTTCTACTAAGTCAATATTGAATTTTAACAGAAAATCAAAACCTAATTAAAACCAATTTTAGAAGCATGCATATAAACAAGAATCATTAGGAAAACATTTTTAACAAAATGAGTTTAGGACAATTCTAAGCATTTAACTCCAAGGAAAACAAAAATGACAAACAAATATTATGGTTCAAGAATTTGGCAAGATGTACTTGCCTAGGTTAAGCTCTAAGCCTAATCTTCTACTCCTCCTCCTAGGGGGGTTAGATTCCACAACCAAGGTCTCAAGGCCAAGCTCTTGGCAAGCTCCAAGGGGGAGAGGAGAGAAGAAGAAATGAAGAGAGAGTGAAGAGAATGAAAAGAGAGATGAGAGAAAAAGTGAAAGTGTATATATAGAAGGGAAAATTAATCTTGACCGTTGGATCGTGATCCACGTCAAAATCTAACTCAATCGTGGCCATCCAAACAAAACCAAATTTCCAATGGGTAATAGTGTGCATCTACACTATTCACGAAAATATCTAAATACTACTCATCAAAATATCCAAAATACTATTCACAAAAATATCAAAAATACTATTCATAAAAATATCTAAAATTAAAAATATCTAAAATATGGAAAATCTATCCGGATGGTATGCCGTCGGTATACACCGGTATACTGGCGGTATGCCGGCCAAGAAAAAAATCTATAAGTTGGAAAATTTTAAAGCGTTACGAAAACCAAAAAAATATAAAATACAGTACAAAATATGTATCCGTATATAAATACTGATACTGTGAGACGAGTCTCACATATCAGATCGTCAAAAGTTCTGTACGGTGCACCGGTGCTGTTCCAGAAGAAGAAAGACGGAAGCCTTCGTTTGTGCATTGACTATCGTGCACTAAACAAGGTAACCGTCAAGAACAAATATCCCATCTCGTTGGTGGAGGACATGTTCGACCAACTGGGAGGCACGAGATACTTTTCTAAACTTGATCTGCGCTAAGAGGATTATCAAGTCCGGATTGCGGAGGGCAACGAGGCTATGATGGCGTGTGTCATGAGGTATGGCACATATGAGTTTTTTGTTATGCCTTTTGGTCTAACAAATACTTATGCAACTTTTTGTACTTTGATAAACAAGCTCTTCCACCCCTACCTGGATCGGTTCGTCGTAGTCTACCTCGACGACATCGTCGTGTACTCAAATACGATGGAGGAGCACATCGAGCATTTGAAGACCGTCTTCCAAGTGCTGAGGAAGAACGAACTCTTCGTCAAGCGGGAGAAGTGCTCATTTGCACAGGAAGAGGTGTCGTTCTTGGGGCATTGGATCGGGCATGGCAAGATATGGATGGATGGCGTGAAGGTCCAGTCCATTCGGGAGTGGGATGCTCCCACCAAGCCGACGGAGCTGCAATCGTTCTTTGGCTTGGAAAACTACTATCGACGGTTCATCCGGGGATATTCTGCCATCGCATCGCCTTTGACCGATCTGCTGTGGAAGGATCGGACGTGGAGCTGGATGCCTCGATGCGAGGAGGCAATCGAGGCACTGAAGCAGGCTATGACTGAGGAGCCAATCTTATCTTTACCGGACTACTCCAAGGCGTTCGAAGTGCACACAGATGCGTCCGACTTCACCATCGGTGGGGTATTGGTGCAGGAAGGGCAATCCTTTGCGTTCGAGAGCCGCAAGTTGAATGATACCGAGCGGCACTACATGGTACAAGAGAAGGAGATGACTGCGGTCGTGCATAGCTTGAGGACATGGCGGTATTACCTTCTCGGCACCAAGTTCGTGGTCATGACGGACAATGTTGCCACGAGCTACTTCCAGTCCCAAAAGAAGCTATCTTCGAAACAGGTGAGATGGAAAGATTTTCTAGTCGAGTTCGACATGGAGTTACAATACAAACCCGGCAAGAAAAATCAGGTGGCCGATGCGCTTAACAGGAAGGTCGAGCTCTCATCTGTGTGCTAGCTCAAGGGGGACATTCTGGACCGTGTTCGAGTGGGTATCATGGAGGACCCACTAACGCAGGCCATAGTAAAGCTTGCCAAGGAGGGAAAAATGAGAAGGTTCTGGCTGAAAGATGGACTTTTCTATACTAAGGGCGACAGGGTGGGCGTGCCTAAGTGGAGTGGCTTGCGGAGACAGTTGCTTAAGGAGTGCCATGACACGAAGTAGGCTGGACACCTGGGGCAGAAGGGAACCTTGGCGCTGCTGGAGGCCGCATACTACTGGCATCGCATGTACGAGGATGTGGAGGACTATGTTCGCACTTGTCTTGTATGCCAATAAGACAAGGTGGACCATCAGAAGCCCGGGGGCCTGTGGGAGCCTCTCCTCGTGCCGAGTCGGCCGTGGGAGAGCATATCGATGGACTTCATCTCTGTCCTGCCGAAAGTGGAGGTGCTTAGGTCCATTCTCGCGGTAGTGGACCGATTCTCAAAATACACGACCTTCATTGCTGCTTCGATGGACTGAACAGCAGAGGAGGCCGTGTGACTGTTCATTAGCCATGTGGTAAAGTTTTGGGGCATCCTGATCAACATTTTCAGCGATCGAGATCCACGCTTCACGGAGAAGTTCTGGACCAAAGTGTTCAAAATTCTTGGGACAGACTTATACTTCTCGACCAGCTTCCACTTGCAGATGGACGGACAGACCGAACGGGTCAACTCGCTACTCAAGGAGTACTTGCGGTACTTTGTGAGTGCCAACCAGAGGGATTGGGTGCATCACCTTAACGTCGCTCAGTTCTGCTACAATCTTCAACGGATCTAGTCATCACACAGTAGCCCATTCGATTTGGTGATGGGTCGCCAACCGCTTGCCCCGTACACGCTGAGTACAGGGTCCTCGAGTAGAAGCCCCGCGGCTAACTTGTTCACTTCAGATTTCAAGGCAAAGGCGGACATTGCCAAAGCATTTCTAGAGAAGGCCGCGAGGAAGATAAAGAAGTGGGCCGACGCGAGGCGAAGGGCGGTTGAGTACGAGGAGGGGGACATGGTGTTGGTGTAACATCCCAAATGTTGCACCCCGCCCGAGGCCATTTGCATAACATTTTTACGGACAAAGGTTATGTGGAAAGCTTCAAGAAAATTCTAGAAGATGGCAGAAAGCTCCAGAAGATAGTGGATCTCTCCGGAAGGCCCAAGATCGTTATAGGAGGCCCAAGAAGCTTTTGGATGGCCCGTAAAGTTTTTTTTTCTGTTGCCAGGGAATAAACCTGGAATATGTCGTTCTAGTTATGGTAGAAAAGAATAATCCTTGGAATATTCCTTCCAGGACTTTCCATGTAAAGCTCTCTGAGCATTTATAAAAGGGGAAGGCTTTCATTTGTTCCTCACCACCTTCACTACATAAAATTGTAAGCATTCTCCAAGCTAATGAAGAGATTCTTACGATTCCATTTTTGCTCCGCTATTCTTAATTTCCTTAGCGATCTAGCTAAGTCGTATTGGGAAGGCTTGCACGAGCCTTGACGAAAGAAGTCAGTGCATCGTACGGGACGAAGTGCTAGCAAAACTAAAATATACCATTTTAATATAAATTACTTTGCTAGATGCTGGCTAGTGTGATGGTCAACTTTTTGCCTGTGTAACACATTTGTTTTTAATTTTATTACAGTAATTGTATGAGCATACCTGTCACGACCCGCACCCTGATTAGGGGCACGAGTACGTGGTTACGTCCAGCCTATGCTGCAGCATCGGCGGTGGAACGCTGTCTAGGTCATCTATAAATACTAAAACTAAACAGATAAAGGTACCTGTACAGTATATACACTCCGAATGGAGGTGACATAGCAATACAGTCTCAATCACAAAGCAAACTAGGATAGATAGCATGAATGGAAATATGATAGATGAAAGCAAAAAATAAGTTCGAGATCCACACAAGCCCAAAGCTATACACAATACTACATAGTCACAGAATATAATATGAAATACTACTGTATGAAAGTACTAGCTAGCTCGCTGGCCAGGCAACCCTAACTAAGCTACTCTACTCAGGGTGAGCAAAGTCTAGTGGCTCTACTAACAAGCCATGGTCCAGGTCTACTCCATTAGACTCGACCCCATAATAGGTCGGGCAATCTGCCTCAGAATCATCTGTAATATATCAATGGTATTCTGTCAGGAAAATGAGCAAGTACAAATACTAACAGCAGTTCCATGTGAATTGACAAATTCTATAAGAGACAGTATAATAAAATACAAGACAAAGATATAGGAAGACTTGGAAACCATTCGGAAGCTGAGTTACAACCCTTAAACCAAACAAGAACCAGGGTTGTAACACTTCTCCCGAGCAGAACTTAGTCTCCAATCAAGGTACAATATAAAGACATGTAGAACATGTGAGTAACTGAATATCATAGCATGGTGAGAAAGTACTGAATGTAAAACAGAACAGGATATGTGATAAGATAAGTAAATATAAAATATGCCTTGAATTATTAGAACGTTATGTGATCGGCTTGCGAAACCTGATCAGGCTTTCCATCCGATCGGCTATGAACAATGTGTATAATAGAACGGTAAGGCTGGTCACCATGGAAAGCTATGAACGATGTAGGGTAAGGCTTTACCCGTCGTAAGGCGAGGGTATAGCTATGAACAATGTGTACAATAGAATAATGTAAAAATTTGATCACACAACCACTAATAACTCTCCATCCCCCGAATAGTATAAAGGATCCGGACATAACACGTCATGACATGGGATTCAAAAGCAGGTGATCGGCCCACTTGTAATGCCTGTGGTTCGTATTACGTATTTTGGAATATGTGTACGTATTTTATCTTATATTGCATGATTCCTTGCTTATCTTTTCCTTCTTGGCTCGGTTTATTCTTGGTTCGGGTTGGCTTGGTTCGGTTTGGGATTGCTTTTGGTTCATCATGGACCAAAGGGTGGACCCCCTACCTACCACCACCACTACCATTTATTAACCCATTCTTCTTTCTCTCTCTTCATTAACCTCTTCTTCTTCTTCCATTTACTTCTTCACCTACCAGAGAGAGAGAGGTCTAGGCAAGTGCAACTTGCTTCATGGAGGAACTCTAATTTTATTGCTTCATTCTCTTCCTTACAGCATTTTAACTTACTTTAGTACTTGGCATTTCCACTTCCCATAGCTAGATTCTTGTATATCTAAGTTTATTTTATTTTCGAATTTCTTTGATTTTGATCTACTTAATCTTGTTATTTCTGAGTTTTGATGATCCTATGTTGAAGAGAATTTCGTTCTACCCCATTTTGACCTATGGAAGTTCGGATTTGGGCTCCGGATGATGGAGTTATGGCCGATTATGATGTGGTCCTAGAGATGGATTGGTTGAGGAACCTGTATGCTAGAATAGACTGCCATATTGGTAGGGTTATTTTTAGCATTCCAGGTGAGCCAGAGTTTTTCTATTCTTGAGGCACAGTTGAGCCTTCTCCTCAAGTGTTGCGGATGGCGGTAGCAGCAGTACAGTTGCCCCGGATAGTCGAAGAGTTTCCAGATTTTTCCCCAAAGGAGCTTCCAGGTATGCCGCCAGAGCGGGAGATCGAGTTCACCATAGACTTGATTCCCGGGACAGCCCCAGTATCAGAGAGAGTCTACAGAATGGCGCCGTCAGAGTTGGAGATATTGTACAAGATGATTGAAGAACTTCGAGCCAAGGGATTCATTCGTGCTAGTTGATCGTCTTGGGGAGCCCCGATGCTTCTTGTGAAAAAGAAGGATGGTACGTCTAGGTTATGTGTTGATTATCGTACCTTGAACTCAGTGACAATCAAGAACAGATACCCTCCCCCGAGGATAGATGACTTGTTTGATCAGCTCAAAGGGGCAGCAGTATTCTTGAAGATAGATTTGCACTCAGGATATCATCAGATCAGATTCAGAGAGCAGGACATCCCGAAGACAACTTTTAGATCGAGGTATGGGCATTGGGAGTTCCTTGTGATGCCATTTGGAGCGACCAATGCGCCGGCTGTATTCATGGATCTCATGAATCATATCTTCATGCCTTACTTGGATCAATTCGTGATTGTATTCCTAGATGACATCCTGGTCTATAGTAGGAGTGAAGCGGAGCATGAGCAACATCTCTGAATTGTCCTTCAGATTCTTCGCGAGCACCAGTTGTATGCCAAGTTCAGTAAATACGAGTTCTGGCTCGATCGTATTTCATACTTGGATCATATCATTACTCGAGGAGGAGTAGAAGTGGATCCCCAGAAGATTGTGGCTATTGAGTCATGGCCAGTGCCCAGCACAGTTGCAGAGGTTCGTAGTTTTCTTGGATTGGCCGACTACTACCGGCGGTTTGTTTCAGATTTTGCTCGGATTTCAGCATCATTGACCCAATTGACCCGCAAGGAGGTGCAGTTTGCTTGGACAGCAGAGTGTCAGGATTCATTCGAGAAGTTGAAGCGAGGCTTGATGACGGCTTCCATTCTCGCACTTCCAGATGGAACCAGAGGATTCTCAGTGTATTGTGATACTTCGGGCAGAGGTTTAGGATGTGTTCTGATGCAATATGGAAAGGTAATAGCTTATGCTTCACGACAACTTCGTGATCATGAGAGGAATTACCCAACCCATGACTTGGAGCTGGCAGCAGAAGTGTTTGCACTTAAGTTGTGGAGACACTACTTGTACGGAGATAGGGTGGAGATCTTCACCGACCACAAGAGCCTGAAGTATGTTTTCACCCAGAAGGATCTTAACATGCATCAGAGGAGGTGGTTGGAGCTGCTTGTGGATTATGATGTCAACATGCAGTATCATCCTGGAAAGGCCAATGTCGTTGCAGATGCATTAAGCATGAGAGCCGGAGTTTATTTCCTAACAGCGTAACTGGAGCTGTTAGCAGATCTTCAGAAGATGGGTATAGAAGTTGTTCTTCCTTCCAGTGTAGCATTGATGGCCAGTATGCAAGTTCAGTCTACCATAGTCGAGAGGATCCGGATGGCGCAGTCAGCAGATTCCAAGCTTCAGCGACTCAGAGCAGAGTGTGAGACAGGACGAAGACCAGAGTTATGCATTCATAAAGATGGTACACTTAGGTATGGTAAGCGTCTTTGTGTACCCGGTGGAGATATCAGACAAGAGATCATGGCAGAGGCTCACAGTTCTCAGTATTTCTTTCATCCGGGCGGTACGAAGATGTACCGTAATATCCGTCAGTATTTTTGGTGGAATGGCATGAAGAGGAAGATAGCCCGGTTTGTCTTTCGTTGTTTAGTCTGCCAACAAGTTAAGGCTGAACATCAGAGGCCCGCTGGACTTCTTCAGCCTTTGCCGATTCCAGAATGGAAGTGGAAACATATGACCATAGATTTTGTGACTGGATTGTCTAGATCCTCAGCTGGTCGAGATGCTATTTGGGTTATAGTTGATCGGCTCACGAAGGTAGCTCACTTCCTCCTGTTCAGAGTTGGTCAGTCGACATCTCAGTTAGCAGAGATGTACCTCAGGCAGATTGTCAGGTTGCACGGAGTGCCAGTTAGTATCACCTCGGACCGAGATTCAAGATTCACGTCACACTTTTGGTGTAGCCTGCAAGAGAGATTGGGAACTCGTCTCCAGTTCAGTTCAGCATATCATCCGCAGACAGATGGCCAGTCAGAGACAATCCAGACTCTTAAAGATATGTTGAGATCTTGCACACTTGACTTCGGTGGTTCATGGGAAGATCACTTGCACCTGGTGGAGTTCTCGTACAACAACAGTTTCCAAGCTAGTATCCAGGTGGCACCGTTCGAGGCATTGTATGGAAGGAAGTACAGATCCCCGTTAGCCTGGGATGATGTCGGAGAGAGGCAGATGCTTGGTCCAGAAATGATTGCCCAGACAGTTAACGTTGTCAGAAGAGTCAGGGATCATCTTCGAGTTGCCCAAGATCGCCAGCGCCATTGGGCCGATTCTCATCGACGCCCTCTCGAGTTTTCTGTTGGTGACCATGTATTCCTAAGGATTTCGCCTAACCATGACGTCATTCGTTTCGGCATACAGAAAAAGCTTAGTCCTAGGTATATAGGGCCATTTGACATTCTGGAGCGAGTAGAAGATGTATCATATCGTCTTGCCCTTCCGCCGTCGCTAAGCGAGGTGTATGACATGTTCCATGTATCCCAATTACGACGGTATATCCCGGGCTCGAGCCACATCCTAGATCATTCGGAATTGGTTGTTGGTACCAACCTTTCGTATGAGGAGAGGCCCGTGTCTATATTGGACCAGAGAGAGAAGATACTCAAGAACAAGACTATCAAGTTTGTCCGAGTTGCTTGGGGTCATCACTCCTTGGGTGAGTCAACGTGGGAGTGTGAGGATGATATCCGATCGCGATATCCCGACTTGTTTGACTCGTAAGGTGTAATGTCTTTCTTATGCCTCATGCCTTCGATTCCTTGCTTGAATGAGTTATTACCTGCCTAGTTATAGCTTGCTTGTGATTAATATAGCTTGTCTTCGTCTCTCTAGCCTCTTAATTAAATTTCGAGGACGGAATTCTTTTAAGGTGGGTAGAGTTGTAATGCCTGTTGTTCGTATTATGTATTTTGGAATACGTGTACATATTTCATCTTGTATTGCAACATTCCTTGCTTATCTTTTCCTTCTTGGCTCGGTTTATTCTTGGTTCGGGTTGGCTTGGTTCGGTTTGGGATTACTTTTGGTTCATCATGGACCAAAGGGTGAACCCCCTACCTACCACCACCACTATCATTTATTAACCCATTCTTCTTTCTCTCGCTTCATTAACCTCTTCTTCTTCTTCTTCTTCTTCTTCCATTTACTTCTTCACCTACCAGAGAGAGAGAGAGAGGTCTAGGCAAATGCAACTTGCTTCATGAAGGAACTCTAATTTTATTGCTTCATTCTCTTCCTTACAGCATTTTAACTTACTTTAGTACTTGGCATTTCCACTTTCCATGGCTAGATTCTTGTAAATCTAAGTTTATTTTATTTTTGGATTTCTTGGGTTTTGATCTACTTAATCTTGTTATTTCTGAGTTTTGATGATCCTATGTTGAAGAGAATTTTGTTCTACCCCATTTTGACCTATGGAAGTTCGGATTTGGGCTCCGGATGATGGAGTTATGGAGCTTGAGAACTTGGCTCTCATGGTGTTCTTCTTCTCGAAATTTTGGAGAAGATGACTGTGCTTGACTTGACCGCAAGAATATTTCATACGGCAAGTGATTCCCCTAGCCGCATGAATTATCCTGGCCGCATGAGCCTCCCCACTTAAGTTGAGCCGCATAGGCACACGACCCCGCTAACCGCATATGCCACTCTTCCAGCCGCATAGGTCTCGGCATAATCCGAGCCGCATGGACTTGGTCCACTTATAGCCGTATATAACTTGTATCCCCTCTGACCGCATAAGCTCCTGAATTATCTTGGCAGCATGTGCCTCCGTCACCTTGAGCCGCATGAATCCGAACCTCCCAGAGCCGCATAAGGGCTGAACCTAGTGAACCGCATGAGGCCCTTGCGTTCTAGCCGAATAAACCCACTTTCTTCTTGGCCGCATAAACCAAGTCTTTTTTGAACCGCATGAACTCTTGCTCTGCGAACCGCATGAGCCCGGGCCCATTCTGGCCGCATGAGGCCGAACTCCGCTAGCCGCATATGCCTCCTTCTCCCTGAACCGCATGGGCTTTGGACTCCGAGTCGCATGGCCCCTCCCTGTACCTTGCTTTAATGGTTATTTATTATTATTACTTGATTATTACTGATTAGTTCATGTCTTGTAACCTCAGATCAACTTGGGTATCCTGATTGGATGCTTGCATATGATGCCTTGCACATGTACCTGAACACGAAAGTGACCCGTCGTGGTGCACTCCTGACAAGTGAACATGACATGACCTGATAGTGGCCCGTCCTGGCGCACTCTTGACCAGAACTCTTGACATGATAACCTGACATGATATATCTTGATAAGCTGTTGCGACGGCTACCTGACATGACATGACCTGTATAGATAATCCGGACACCGTGGGCGATTGTGCTTGTATAAATAATCCAGTCCTGTCTCACATCATGTCTAGGAGGGGACTCCTGAGTGCCACGGTCAGGAGTACCTACTAAAAAAACTAGATTAATACATTAGTCATAAAGAGATCTCCCAGCTACAGGCAATCCCGTTACCTGGGCGCGCCTGGGATCTGTAGCCTGCCGTCGAGTAGGGCACATTTCCAGCACACTGTCATGTGTTGCAACCTTCAAGCTACCTAAGGGTACATTCGTTTCCTAGACGATGTACCCACCTGAATTCAATCCTAATCTTTCGACCTAGGTAACCTGGATGGTCTGCAGGGCTTGTGGCTGTGGAATAATCTCACTGCATCTTGTTAGTAATTAGGCTTGTGACAACCCTAGTAAGTTAAAGTATCAAGCCGTAATTCTTGCTTGGCCGTGAAATGATTGGATAGAGTCTAACCTGTTTAGTCTTGCCCTGATCTTGTTCCAAAGTACTGCATGACCAGAATGCCTGTATTTATTGTACCGATAAATGGTGAGAATTCCAAGTTCTGTTCAGACGAAGGGTTACAATCCCGGTCCTTGTTTGGTTTAAGGATTGTAACCTGGTCATCTGAATAGTTCCATGGTTATCTCGTCGTATATCATCCTGATGTATTTTCTTTATTTTCAGTTCTTACTTTTACTTATACTCTTGTGCTGATTGCTGGTTTTAGTTCCTAAGTGAAGCTTCATTTGTAGCACTTGCTCTTTCTGGGATCTGACCCAGTTGGTTTTGTATGGCCAAATTTTAGAGCAGCTCCAGAGGATCTACCGACTTTCCAGCCCGATGGTGGCGACCAGACGTAACCAGGGCAACGAGTGTGTTATTTTTGGCTCTCCCATTCTATTGTAAAAATATTTTTTGAGGCGTTTAGCCGACGAGCACCTGTTTAGCTCGATTGCACTTACTTACTATCTGCCTACGGGCTGTAACATGATTGACAGATCCTAGGGTTGATCATGTATGACTAAAACACTTGCTAGTCCTAACATTTTGTAAGGACTAGCTTCATGATCAGCTGAATATGTAATATTTGGGACGCCTTATTATTGTATATTTAATGATCATACATCTTGTAACATTTACTTACTTGCTTGTGATTGAGACACTAGGATTGTTCATGACCATAGGAGACTGTTGGCTTGTAGTAAACCCTCATGTATCTAAACAGCCGTGACCGTATAACGAGATGGAGTCCATTTCAATATACGTAGCTGACTATGTCTGCCCCCGCTCTCTCCAGTATTCTGGTTCTGGGGCGTGACACCACTCCCAAGTCCATGTCTATACAAGTACAAGTAACAAGTCGAGTCATGTACCAATACACCAAGTAACCCGGGAACAATATCACATGACAGGATCCGACATATACTAGTCCGTGAACTATCGTGTCTGAAAATCAAGTAAGACACTACAACTGAATCGGATATAGCGGATATCAAGACACTGAAAACTATCAGTAAATGTACTCACCTGCTGTCCTGAGCTGTAAGGTATATCAATGCTCAGAGTGGTAATCAGAGACCTAATAGATGAGTTATTGCATGTTAATTTAGGTTTAACAAGTTAAGAATGATTTATAACGAATGATATGAAATCGAGGTCAAACTAGGTCTCACTGAGTCACACTAAGTCCTGTCAAGTCAATCTAGGTCAAATTAAGTTATATCAAGTCAATCTAAGTCAACTCTAGGTCATACCAGTCAAAGCAAGTCAAAACAAGTCGAAGCAAGTCAAACGGGGTCAAGAGTTAGCTTACAGTTGACTTTTAGTCAACTGGTCAACCTTGGTCAACTCTGGTCAACTATAGGTCAACCCTAGGTCAAACTGGTCAAATGTTGACCAACAGTTGACTTTTGGTCAACTGGTCAACTCTGGTTTAGATTTGGTCAAATTTAGACAAAGGGTTGACTCATCGTTGACTTTTGGGAAAAAAGTCAACTCTGGGTCAACCGAGCCAAAATTGGTTCAAATATGACATTTGTAGGGTGTACCTAACAAGTCACCTAAGTTTCAAGTCAATCCGAATACCCGAACCCCGTATCTTGAATTTACCCGATTACCCTTTAATACACATACCCTTAAACCACTCTAATATTTACGCCAAGTGGCCTTCCCTTAGGAATTTCACTCCCGGCTTCCTAGGGTAGTAGGGTACTAGCCTATACAACCATTACCTACCATGTTCTCTAGGTAGAGTGGACATCCAGTCCATCTTACGGTCCATATTGGTCGTTTACCCGTTATCTCGAGTATCTAAAGATACTCAATGGTATCGTGCGATACCATCCCCCTAATCCCACACGAACCCCGATTTCCACCTAGGGGCCTACCCGTAAACTCTATTTTATAATAACTAAGTTCCCTCCAAGTTTGGACACGTTCCGACGCTCCTAACTCAAAATCACCCTCTCACTAAAACTCACACAACCACTCACACACACTCTCAAACACTCACACACATTGGCTCATAAAGTGGACTGATTTGTATGGCTTGTAGGGACTGAATTGTACATGTGTGGGGCTGAAAATGGGGCATCAAATGGGACTGATTTGGAGTGTTAATAGGACTGAAATGTAGAGCTTTGTAGGGGCTGAATAGTGGTAAAATGGGGACTGATTTATAGGCTAAGTTAAGGCTGAAATATGGACTGAAATTGGACTGATGTTGGGGCTGTTATGTGGGTGTTTAGGACTAAGATTAGGGGTGCTAATGACAGGTTTTGGGCTGGAATGTGGGGGCTTATATTGGACAGCCATGGGGTAGCATATAGGGGCTGATTGGTAGGAAAAATGGACAGATATATGTTGGTGTTAAGGGGCAATACAAGGGCTGTTTTAGGACAGCCAATAGATGATTTTAAGGGGCTATCATGCCCTGTTGTTGCTTCTATTTGCAGCAACAAAATAGGTGGTTCCCCCCTATAACACCACTCTCCACTCCTCATTCCCCTCTTTAAATTCTACACTCAAACCCCTCGCAATTCTCTCTCACACCAACTCTCAAACACCCTCCATACAACACACATACACACACACATATATATATATATATATATATGGACACACTCACACACACACACTAAATATGAATATTACACCACATATAACACTAATACAAATGAAGTTTAAGGTGCCTAACCCACTTAGATGAAATCTAATTATTCTAGAAGTGTCCAAATTTGGGGAAAAACTCAAGGACACAATCACAAACCCAAACTTCTCCTAGGACACTCCAAACGGACTCAAACTTGACACGAATAGGGACACAAACACGGGGATCAATCCTACGGGGTCCAATCTAGTTATCATGATGAAAGAATAAATTTAGAGAATAGGTTGTACCTATCGGAAGATGGATTCCCGATTCGAAAGTCCTCCGACACGGCTCCGACACAATGAATTGTTTAGGACACACCCTTGCACTTCTTGCTCTCAAAAGCTTGGAGAAGCTTCACTTGGGGTACAGGAAGAGTTCGATGGAAGAAAAATGGGAAGAAAAGCTTATTTTGGAGATGATTTCTAAGGAAATCTATTCTTTACTTGGGAAGAAACTTGGAGAAGAAGAAGAAGAAGAAATTTGAAGTGAATGAATGGAAGCAGGAGGGAATGGGGTGGCCGGCCCTATATGGGAGGTTTGGGCACTTGCTATTTACAAGTTTCCCCCTCCCTATTACTTCCATGCTAAGTTAGCTTCCTAATTTGGTTTTGGGAGTTAGTTTAGACCAAATAAAAATCCTAATTAGGCCTAAACACTCATGGGGGACTAGTCCAAACTCCTAGACCTAATTGTTAAGTTTGGTGGGCCATGGCTAATTAATGTGTTAATCATAACTCAAGTCAAAATTCTCCGGAGTCCCGAATTAAGTTGAAATGCGATGAAATTCGAACCCGACTCCTATAATCATTAAATATTAATATTCTTGAAATAAAATTCCCAAAAAATATTATAAAATGGAAAATGACAAAAAATACCCCTATTTCTGAAAATTGGGGGTGACAAATCTATCCCTCTTAAAAAAATTTCGTCCTCGAAATTAAAACCAAACAATAGTAAATTATCAAAATCACAAGTCATGGCTTAAAATTTTAAATGATTTAAAATCTCAAAAATAAAAGCATAAATTAAATGACTAAAATGATAAAATTTAAAATACTCTCAAATAGAAACTGGGTGCTATAAGTCTATCCACCTTAAAAGAATTCATCCTCCAAAAATTAAAACAAAGTAAACACAGAAAAATCATGCAGTTCGATAATCGTATGCGTTTGTCCAATCATCATGATACTCAGAATCTCTGTCATGCCAGTGAGCAAGGCTACGATAATCACAGAGTCATCGACTAAGGTACATTCCTCTAGAATTATGGTATTTAAAATTTTAGTATTGCCGCTAGCTTGGCAGCAAAAACTTAAATTCCCACACCCGAGAAATACGTCCGTAATCCGACTATATGTCCTCACTTCTGAAGCAGGCCTGTCGGAAGCGTTCGATGAACACTCGAACTGTTTCCTTCTCCTTCTGGCGTATCTCTATAAGGGACGCCATTGTCATGTCCTTTCCATCATCGTAGAAACGGTCGAGAAAATGGCACGTCAGATCGTCGAAGGAGGATATGGAATTGTCGGGGAGGCTGCAGTACCAGTCGTACGCTACTCCCTTCAGTGCCTCGACAAATATGCTGGTGAGTAGCGCGTCCTCCTTCGGAAGATGTCCCGTCTGAGACTAGAAGTAAGTCAGATAGCGACGAGGAGAGTCCTTTCCGTCGTATGGCGTCAGTGTTTGTAGTTTATACTTAGGGGAATAAACCACTTTGTTCCACTCGAGGGGATAAGGTTGGAGAATTCCCATCTTTTGGTGCTCCTCTTGTCTCGTCTTAGACTCAAAGCACTCGTGCAAGTCCCTGATCATCTCGACCACGTCTTCCGTAGAGCTGGGAGTCAGGGAAGGTGGTACCACCTGCAGTTGAGCATTTGAGGGCTCCGATGTCCGAGGTGCTTCTCGGTGATCCGTATCCAAGGATACCCGTTGAAGGGGCACACTTGATTCTCCATTGGCCCCTGGGTCGGGACCGGTAGAAGGTATCTTGGCCAAAGCAGACCGTATCTCAAACACTGCTTGAGTCAGTATTTGTATGGAGGCAGAGAGGGTTTTGAGTCCTCCCTCTAATGTGTCCATGCGCTGGACGAGGTGTGGTGGCGGTGCATCAGACTCGGAATCACCCCCAGCCATGTATACTATCATGACACGGCTAGAAGTGGATGGATCGGTTGAGGCTTCACTCTCGGCTTCACTCTCTTGTAGGGGAGTTGCCTCTCCTGGAGCTTCGTCCTGGCCACCCCCGGCTACGACGGGAGCATCTGTAAGGGCCTGATTACCCTTGGTTCTGTCTTGAAGGACTTCTTCGTCTCTGAGACTCAGATCCGTGGGGGTTAGACTACCCCCGGCTGTGTTTTGGAGGACACCCTCGTCTTGAAGGACATGGGCTAGATGACCCTCAGCTATGTCCGGGAGGCTGACTTCGAGAAGATCGGCCTCAGTTGTACTTTGGTAGACAGTTTCGTCTTCGGAAGGAGGCTCGACAAGGGTCTGACTACCCCAAGTTTTCTCCAAGATCTTCTTTCTTCCCCGAGTACCTTGAAACACTCCGGAGGACGAGACACTTGCCTTGGTTTTCCTCGGCTGGCTCTTGGCGTCCCGATCAGTAGTGGAGGAATAATATTTGAAGTGACTTGAACAGACCTAAAACGCACAACCAGAGAAGGCGCGGGAGTTTAAGACCACTGGATTTGCCTTACTCGACTTAGTTGTACAATAGATGCGCCCAAGTGAGACAAGGACTTTGAAGGTCGGCTCATCTCTGGCACAGAAGCACCTGAGTCGACCTTATACAGCTTACCATCAGCAGCGCGCATGATTGTGAGCGTATTCTTCTGGCTTGCTGCTGTCATAGCACGTTTGGGGTGCATGGCCCGTGCTGCCTTGGACTTCTTCGTACCAGGCCACTGGGGCGCGTAGTACTTAGAATCCAAATTCTCCTCGCCACTACAGCGAGTGAGTCTGTCAAAGACAGAGACCTTCTGTGACGCATCAGAGATGATGCATGGGGCATTGGCTGCGTCTCTGTTCCGTTGACGCATCTTTCTCGCCTGAGAGGAAGATGGCTGGGGAATGTGGTCAGCCGCACGTTTCTCCGAGAGATGCGCTGCACCGGTGGGCGCATCTTGGTTGCTGAGGACGTCAGCAGGAAGGGAAGGCTGGGTTGACGTATCCCCTTCGGTGGTGGTGCCAGAGGCGTCGACCTTGTGCACCCAGACTCGGCGGGTCTTCTTCGGCTTTGGCAGCCGCTTCGAAGGACTCATACTTCCTTCAGAGATAAACTCCTCATACGCCTGTTGATTGAGGCGTACGACCAGCGTCTTGTGGGAGGAGCCCACCTTCACATCGTTGGATGGCTCTTGGAAGATCGCCAGCGACATTGGGCCGATGCCCAATGTCGCTGGCGATCTTCCATCACATCGTCGGATGGCTCTTAGTTTTCCTCGGCTGGCTCTTGAAAGGTGGGAGGAGCCTTGAAAGTACTAGCTGGCTCGCAGGCCAGGCAACCCTAACTAAGTTACTCTACTCAGGGTGAGCAAAGTCTAGTGGCTCTACTAACAAGCCATGGTCCAGGTCTACTCCACCAGACTCGACCCCATAATAGGTCGGACAATCTGCCTAAGAATCATCTGTAATATATCAAAGATATCCTGTCAGAAAAATGAGCAAGTACAAACATTAACAGCAGTTCCATGTGAATTGACAAATTCTATAATAGACAGTATAATGAAATACAAGACAAAGATATAGGAAGACTTGGGAACCGTTCGGAAGTTGAGTTACAACCCTTAAACCAAACAAGGACCGGGGTTGTAACTCTTCTCCCGAGCAGAACTTAGTCTCCAATCAAGGTACAATATAAAGGCATGTAGAACTGTGAAGCCCAGTTTTTGTTTCATAATTTATTATTATTGTTATAATATTATTACTATTTTTATTATTATAAATTATGGGTTTAGAAATTAATTTCAAAATTAATAATTGGTTTTTGGTTGTTGAAATGACCCGAGCCCGGACCAGCTTCCCGAAACCCAGACCCGATTTTAAACCCATTCTCCCTTCATTTAAATTCTGGTTTCTATTATTAAAAAAATATATTTAAACCCCTTGAGTTGGTCCACCCGTGGACCAACTTCCCCCCCCCACACGTTCTTCCTCTCCCCTTACTTCTCTCCCTACATTCACTCTCAGCATACCCACAACTCCCACTCCTTCCCTTCTTTAACACACACACACACCACCCCTACTCACAACTTTCCATTACTTCCCTCCCCTCATTATTTTTCCCCACTCCAGAAGAACAATCCCCACCACCACAATTTCCCTCTCCCACTCAGAGCCAACCTCCCCGAGCCCCTCTCGGCCACCCGATTCCCCGGCACCCCGACCAGGCCGCGCCCTCGGCCTCCCCGCTTGCCGCCATCCCGGCGACCTCCCGGCCGCCCCCCCGGACCCCGCGACCGCCCGTGCGCCTCCAGCCAGCACCCCCAGTGCCGCCGACCCGGCCACGCCCTAGCCCCACGCGCGCTGTTCCCGCCGGCCGCCCCCGCGCCCGACCAGCGCCCTCTCCGGCGCACCAATCCCCGTCCAGCGCCTTCCTCGATAGCGTCCCCTTCGACGCAAGCCCTGTTCGGCCGTGCCCTAGCGTCGCCTCCCCGAGCCCGTGCCCCGCTGATTTGGACAGCACTGTCCAGCGCTGTCCACGGAATTTCAAGTTCGTTTTTGCAGATTCGCGTGTCCCGAGTCCGAGGCAACCCTTCAAATTCCGTCGATTTGGGTAATTTCTGGTTAATCATAGTAGTTCGTCCCTCCCGTGTCTATGATGAGATTGGTCCACGAATTTCCTTCGGGAAATTCAATTTTGGGTTACGTTTTGTTTCCGAGATTTTTCGAGAGACTTTCGGGAAAGCCTATGTTAGTTTGGTTTTGATTTTCCGAAACTTTTCGAAATGAATTCTGGGAATATGTGGTTTTCGGACCTTTTCCGAATTGTGCTGTGATGTTTTCTGGGTTGGTTTCGGATTTCCGAATTCGTTTCGGGTTGTTCCGAATTAATATTGAGAATGATTGTGGTTATATATATATATATATTTTGGATTTCCCTGGTTTGGGATACTTGCAAAAAAATATTGGCACACTTTCCCAGTTTTTGGGTTGACCGAAAATAGAGAAAATGCTGCCGGATTTTCTATAAAATTTAATTATATTTTAAAATGATTTTAAATGGTTTTTTGGAAAATATTATTATTTTGGATTTTTGGGCGACGACCGTATTGGTCAATGGGCCTTGGTTAAGTGCAAACGAAACCGGCTTCGCCCGGACGTTGAGGCATTAGCCTATATGACGATTGGACCAATATCTGAGACTCATTATTAATTTAATTTATTTTAATTATTAATTTATTCATAATTAATTTGTAGGATAATTTTAGAACTAACAACTGTTTCTCTTATTTCAATTTATGTAAAATAAATTGTAAGGGCATAAGCCCAGCTTTTCTATTTTTCTCTGTGGCCTATAATTTTATAGCGTAGGTTTTCTGTCATTCTCTGGTTTTGCGAGTCTTTTAGCGTACGCATAAATCTAAAATAAATATTATTTTGATATAAAAAATTAATAAATTTTTCTCATATTAAAATTTACAAGCTTTTAATATTTTAACAACGATCATGTTTTCTCATTAAAACAAGAAATATAGTTTTATACGTATAATTATGAAAATACAAAGTTTTAATCAATTAAATTGGTAACTACGAGTTTTTCCAAAATACAAGTTAAATTGATCTTTCCCTCGTTATTAATAACAACGCACCCTATAATCGAGTTTTGTTGTGATAGAGTAAATAAAGATTAAAATTGATTATGACACTTAGAGATTGCAACTAGCATAGTTAGTTTGGTAACTCTGAAATCTGAGTCAACTTCTTGAATGTAGGATTTCGAGGACGAGTCTAAATCCCATCTCGAAGTCTTCAACCCTTCAAGTCCAGTCCAATTTGAGGCAAATACATTTTGTGTTAGTTTACAATTATTTAATAATCGCTTTACTGCAAGTTTAAACTACGATGCAACACGGAACTCTCTCTGAGAGCATTGACTGTAACTACTGTAACTGTTGGGTACTGGGGGAGTAGTGTAATGAGTATGACCACATCCAAAGTAACTTAGAACTGTATTAGCTTACCCCTCATACACACGGGGATAAGCCGTATCGTATCAATAGGATACAACTGTACAACCCAAGCCGGTCATATTCATTGCCTATTCAATCACACTGTTTAACTGCTAGAAAACTGTTTACTTTAAATTGTTTAAAAGTGCATAATTCTATTATTATTTTAATTGTCAAATTAGCAAGAATTGTACTTTGCTTCCTCCTGACTGAAGATAACATTTTTAGGGGATATTGAGGATACTGAGCTGTTAATCAACAGTTATTACGACCCGGTTCTGTATCCCGTGGTGTTGCCAGAGTCCCCTTTGGAGGACGCAGGACCTGAGGCCGATGAGGCAATGTTTAGCTAGATTTTCTTTTTCCAGTTTTGTTGTTTTTGAAAAATTTTGTTATTTGAATTCAGTATTTTAATTCAGTTCATTTACTTCCAGTTGTATTTATTTCAATGTTTAATAAAGTTTTAAATTCCCGAATATTGAGTTGTGACAAATATAGATGTTGTTGTGGTTACCTGCTAATGGAACAGCTTACTGCCGCCGTCTCAACAACGATGCAGGCTGAGCATGATCCGGTTCGACCCAATTACTTGGGATCGGGTCGTGACATGATTTTAGTGGTAGCCCATGCAGGTCCATGAAACAACAACTTAGGAAAATATACCTAGAAACAATTAGAACACTAGAACATTGATTTGTCACAACATAGGTCCGAATTATATATATAAATATTTTTGTTTGATTATAGCCTGGTAGGATACCTTGCTTATGTTTGCCTCCTAAACCTTTCAGACTATGACTAGAGGAAAGATAATCCGTTCCAATCCTGCTGATGACAAGGTGATAACTCCTGACCACACCCCTCATTCTCAGGCCCGTTCTAGTCCTTCTCCTTTACAGCTCATCAATCCCCCCTTTGCTGCACAAGTCCCTAGCCCAGCTCATACCACAGCCGAACCTATTCTGCCCACGGCAATTTCACCATCTCCTGTTATGATAGTTACACATGTCGCCCCACCAGTACCAGCAGACACCTCCCAAATGGTTGCCCTACTCCAAGGAATCCTGGAGTCCCAGAAGGCCCAAGCCGAGGCCCAGCAGAAACAGATTGATCTCACGAGAGATGTTATGAAGGATGTCAATGACGTAGCCTTAGCTATCTTAAACCAAGTTGGTGCAGAAACTCACCCTAGAAGGGATACCCCTGAATCTAGAAGATATTTGGGTCCCATCAAGTACTCTACTTTCCGGCAGTCTTATCGTAAGAGGCTATTGGCTTGTGACTACTACAAGAGGCCTGGTCATCAGGCCGTTAGTTGCCGCAAGAGATTGGAACAATGTTTAGCATGTGGATCCGCTGAACATCGGGTAAAGGACTGTCCTTTATCTTTCTATCGTACCAGAGCACCAATCCCAGCAACACCTGCTACGCCGTAACCTAGGGACTCTCTTCCGATCGAGCATATCTTGCCGCCTACACCCACTGTAGAAAGGCATGATGTAGACTCGAGGATCATAAAAGAAGATGAAGCAGTTGGAGACTGCTCGTCCAATAGTTAGAGCTATGAAGACTAGTACCAAGAACTGCTGAGTAGCATTATCTATTGTTATAAAAAGTTATAACAGGATGTCCTTAGAATTATTATGAGAGTCTTGCTGTAATTCTCCAATATAAATAAAATTCTTGGTTACACCTTTATGGTAGATTTTTTCCAAAGTCTTTCCCCTACAATACAATCTCTGGAAATTGTAATCTTAATGAGAAGGTATGTAAGGCGATATTTATTAAGGATATATTGGTGATTAAGAATTTGATGAATAGAATTTTGGAATACCCATATATTAGTTAGTACTTATAACAATTGGGAGTGATAGTGACATGAGGAGTGAATTTTGACCTTAACCAGTTTAGGCCGACTGTATGATGGTATATGTTACTTCATATTTTTTTTCCTAGGTTTTTGTATCTTTTAGCGCCCCATGATTTTCGTGAATTATTTCCTTTCCATATCTTTAACAGATTTTAGCATCCTTTAGGATCTATACTTTTTCGCTATTTATGGACCAATATTAGAACTCTTCAATCTCCTTCGTCAGCAAACCTATTTTTCAAACTTCTCCACTAGTCGATCAAATCTTATCTCTCTACCTTTATTTGGAATCCAGGCTCGTCCGCTATCTAGAGTTTCTAAATCTAATAAACCCTTATCTATCCGAATACTTCTACGACAAGCGTATCCAACCATTCGCCTTAACCTCATTTTTTATTGACTTTCTCGGAACTAATCCTGAACCAAATTCTCTATACAACTTCTTGATCAATTCAAGGCCTAGACAGCTTTTAAACTCAATGCTTGAGTATCGTGAAGCACGAACGATCAGAGAATTGATTCCATCCTATTATTAAAATTTCTTTAGTCATTGAAAAACTTTTGAATTGTTGAACTATCCCCTGGTTGGCTTTGCTAAACCATTTTAACCTGACTTCCTTGAACCCATAAAGACATACTTCTTTTGTGTCAACCCTACTTACCTATCACATTCTCAAAACTATCATTGGATAAGAAATTATTTCTTCAAATAATTTTGGTGAACGTCTGTATCCTTTAAGTGATTTGTCCAAAATATTCTCACTGGCTTCTTCAAATCAACTCAAAGCTCTGATTCTTCTACCTTATCCTGTGTCCAACTCAATTGGTCACACTCAAGTTTGATCAATTTCTTCAAATCAATCTTTTAAATATCAAGAGCTACTGGAACACATATTTATCCTGATAAATTTTCTTGAAACCAGAAGGACCTACATTAACATTTTTTTCTATTATGACTAGAACCTTAGAACTCGTTTGAATTTTTCGAAAACTCCTTTGAAATTCTTATGGACAAAGTTTGGGAAAATATTTCGTGACCTAATATGATTTCGCACATTGCGTTGTCTGAATTATGGAAACTGCGAGTTTACTGCAACCAATTGCGCACTGGCGAGGCAAAAGACTCTAAAGTTGAAGTAATTTTGGGTGTTCATAGGTTTTCGGATATTATTGTGACTGCCCTAAAAGCACCATGTTGATCTTCTATGTTGCTTAGCCATGAAATGGATAAAGTTGAAAGATTACTCGGTAACCTAAAATTATTCAAGTTATTGGGTCAAAAATTTACTGCAGTCAGGTGCACCCTGGCGAGGCAGGAATTTGAGACAAAGTGACTTCAAACATATTTGGTTTTCGAATATAATTCAGACTATATTCATACCATGGTTGTTTTTTTGCACCATCAAATCATTCTGACTTTTGTCTGATTAGAGGATTTACATTTCTAGCGGTTGTGTCCATTTCCAGAAATCTCTTGTCACAACCAGAAAGAAAAGATTCCCTATAAAATTCTACTTGATTTTCCCTAGAACTTATTAGGACCATATCAATCTCCATTGGCTCAATTCCTTTCAAGGTTCCATTTTTAGGGTGTTGCATATTTTTGTGGGTAGTTATATATTTTTGTAGCTATATAAAGTTGGTTGATAGTTATATGTGGGGAAAACCTAGATAGTCACCTAGCAACCTTATTGCATTAATCTGATAAAAGCACACTTAGGGGATCGATTTTATTCTATGAGATTAGATAGTTAAGGGTACCAAAGGGTAGCATGGCAAGGCACAAAAGCAAGTTAGTCTAGAGAGAATTATAAATTGTGGTTCATTCAGGAATGAATCATTTGTGGAGCATATTAGTACTTGGGTATTGGATTTGGTGAATGAAAGAAGGTGATGATTTTGAATTTTATGATCTGGGAAAAGGGTGATGATGGTGAGAGCTAGTAATTATGACGTACAAGTAATTGATGGAGCGTACATTGTAAGCAATATGGAATTGCATCGCTTAGTAGCTATCAAGATGAAGAAGTTTAGATCCTACCCGAAGATTATAGATACGGATGCAAGAGTAAGTTCGCACAACCATTCTGGTGGCTGACAATTCAGAAATAGAAGCAAATTTTAATTATGGGCTATGACTGTGTTTCTAAGGAGGGAAGACTGTTGATTCGAAGGAAGTGCACAAATTGATCAAATTAGACTATCTGGAGGTTGTCAACATTACTAAGAGACAGTAAAGGAAGCTTTGGTCTACATGTAGAGATTTTGATCATTCCTCTAGTAGTACCCTCTGAATTTCGAGGACAAAATTTTCTAAGGAGGAAAGATTGTGAAGCCCAGTTTTCGTTTCATAATTTATTATTATTGTTATAATATTATTAATATTTTTACTATTATAAATTGTGGATTTAGAAATTAATTTCAAAATTAATAATTAGTTTTTGGTTGTTGACCTGACCCGAGCCCGGACCAGCTTCTCGAAACCCAGACCCGATTTTAAACCCATTCTCTCTTCACTTAAATTCTGGTTTCTATTATTAAAAAAAATATTTTTAAACCCCTTGAGTTGGTCCACCCGTGGACCAACTTCCCCCCACACGTTCTCCCTCTCCCCTTACTTCTCTCCCAACATTCACTCTCAGCACACCCACAACTCCCACTCCTCCCCTTCTTTAACACACACACCACCCCTACTCACAACTTCCCATTACTTCCCTCTCCTCTCTATTTTTTCTCCACTCCAGAAGAACAACCCCCACCACCACCATTTCCCTCTCCCACTCAGAGCCAACCTCCTCGAGCGTCTCTCGGCCACCCGACTCCTCGACGCTCCGACCAGGCCGCGCCCTCGGCCTCCCCGTTCGCCGCCAACCCCGCACCTCCCGGCCGCCCGTCGGACCCCGCGACCGCCCGTGCGCCTCCAGCCAGCGTCCCCAGCGCCGTCGACCCGGCCGTGCCCCACCTCCCGCGTCCTAGCCGCACGCGCACTGTTCCCGCCGGCCGCCCCCGTGCCCGGCCAGCGCCCTCTCCGGCGCACCCAGCCCCGTCCAGCGCCTTCCTCGGCCGCGGCCCCTTCGGCGCCAGCCCTGTTCGGCCGTGCCCTAGCGTTGCCTCCCCGAGCCCGTGCCCCGCTGATCTGGACAGCACTGTCCAGCGCTGTCCACGGGATTTCGAGTTCATTTTTGCGGATTCGTGTGTCCCGAGTCCGAGACAACCCTTCAGATTCCGTCGATTTGGGTAATTTCTGGTTAATCATAGTAGTTCGTTCCTCCCGTGTCTATGATGAGATTGGTCCACGAATTTCCTTCGGAAAATTCGATTTTGGGTTACGTTTTGTTTCCGGGATTTTCCGAGAGACTTTCGGGAAAGCCTATGTTAGTTTGGTTTTGATTTTTCGAAACTTTCGGAAATGAATTCTGGGAATATGTGGTTTTCGGATCTTTTCCGAATTGTGCTGTGATGTTTTCTGGGTTGGTTTCGGATTCCCGAATTCGTTTCGGGTTGTTCCGAATTAATATTGGGAATGATTGTGGTTATTTATATATATATTTTGGATTTTCCTGGTTTGGGATACTTGCAGGAAAATATTGGCACACTTTCCCAGTTTTTGGGTTGACCGAAAATAGAAGAAATGCTGCCGAATTTTCTATAAAATTTAATTATATTTTAAAATGATTTTAAATGATTTTTCGGAAAATATTATTATTTTGGATTTTTGGGCGACGACCGTATTGGTCAATGGGCCTTGGCTAAGTGCAAACGAAACCGGCTTCGCCCGGACGTTGAGGCATTAGCCTATATGACGATTGGACCAATATCTGAGACTCATTATTAATTTAATTTATTTTAATTATTAATTTATTCATTTTTAATTTGTAGGATAATTTTAGAACTAACAACTATTTCTCTTATTTCAATTTATGTAAAATAAATTATAAGGGCATAAGCCCAGCTTTTCTATTTTTCTTTGTGGCCTGTAATTTTGTAGCGTAGGTTTTCTATCATTCTCTGGTTTTGTGGGTCTTTTAGCGTACGCGTAAATCTAAAATAAATATTATTTTGATATAGAAAATTAATAAATTTTTCTCACATTAAAATTTACAAGCTTTTAATATTTTAACAACGATCATGTTTTCTCATTAAAACAAGAAATATAGTTTTATACGTATAATTACGAAAATACAAAGTTTTAATCAATTAAATTGGTAACTACGAGTTTTTCCAAAATACAAGTTAAATTGATCTTTCCCTCGTTATTAATAACAACGCACCCTATAATCGAGTTTTGTTGTGATAGCGTAAATAAAGATTAAAATTGATTAGGATACTTAGAGATTGCAACTAGCATAGTTAGTTTGGTAACTCTGGAATCTGAGTCAACTTCTCGAATGTAGGATTTCGAGGACGAGTCTAAATCCCATCTCGAAGTCTTCAACCCTTCAAGTCCAGTCCAATTTGAGGCAAGTACATTTTGTGTTAGTTTACAATTATTTAATAATCGCTTTACTGTAAGTTTAAACCACGATGCAACACGAAACTCTCTCCGAGAGCATTGACTGTAACTACTGTAACTGTTGGGTACTAGGGGAGTAGTGTAATAAGTATGACTACATCCAAAGTAACTTAGAACTGTATTAGCTTACCCCTCATACATACGGGGATAAGCCGTATCGTATCAATAGGATACAACTGTACAACCCAAGCCGGTCATATTCATTGCCTATTCAATCACACTGTTTAACTGCTAGAAAACTGTTTACTTCAAATTGTTTAAAAGTGCATGATTCTATTATTATTTTAATTGTCAAATTAGCATGAATTGTACTTTGCTCTCTTCTGACTGGAGATAACATTTTTAGGGGATATTGAGGATGCTGAGCTGTTAATCAATAGCTATTACGACCCGGTTCTGTACCCTGTGGTGTTGCCAGTGTCCCCTTTGGAGGACGCCGGACCTGAGGCCGATGAGCCGATGTTTAGCTAGATTTTCTTTTTCCAGTTTTGTTGTTTTTGAAAAATTCTGTTATTTGAATTCAGTATTTTAATTCAGTTCATTTACTTCCAGTTGTATTTATTTCAATGTTTAATAAAGTTTTAAATTCCTCAATATTGAGTTGTGACAAATATAGATGTTGTTGTGGTTACCTGCTAATGGAACAGCTTACTGCCGCCGTCTCAACAACGGTGCAGGCTGGGCATGATCCGGTTCGACCCAATTACTTGGGATTGGGTCGTGACAAGAACATGTGAGTAACTGAATATCATAGCATGGTGAGAAAGTACTGAATGTAGAACAGAACATGATATGTGATAAGATAAGTAAATATAAAATGTGCCTTGAATTATTAGAGCGTTATGTGATCGGCTTGGAAAACATGATCAGACTTTCCATCCGACCGGCTATGAACAATGTGTACAATAGAACGGTAAGGCCGGTCACCATGAAAAGCTATGAACGATGTAGGGTAAGGCTTTACCCGTCGTGAGGCGAGGGTATAACTATGAACAATGTGTACAATAGAACAATGTTAGAATTTGATCACACAACCACTAGTAACTCTCCATCTTCCGAATAGTATAAAGGATCCGGACATAACACGTCATGACACGGGATTCAAAAGCAGGTGATCAGCCCACTCCCAAGTCCACGTCTATACAAGTACAAGTAACAAGTCGAGTCATGTACCAATATACCAAGTAACCCGGGAACAACATCTCATGACAGGATCCGACATATACTAGTCCGTGAACTATCGTTTCTGGATATCAAGTAAGACACTACAACTGAATCGGATATAGCGGATATCAAGACAATGAAAAGTATCAGTGAATGTACTCGCCTGCTGTCCTGAGCTGTAGGGTATATCAATGCTCAGAGTGGTAATCAGAGACCTAATAAATGAGATATTGCATGTTAATTTAGGTTTAACAAGTTAAGAATGATTTATAATGAATGATATGAAATCTAGGTCAAACTAGGTCTCACTGAGTCACACTAAGTCCTGTCAAGTTAATCTAGGTCAAATTAAGTTATATCAAGTCAATCTAAGTCAACTCTAGGTCATACCAGTCAAAGCAAGTCAAAACAAGTCGAAGCAAGTCAAACGGGATCAAGAGTTAGCTTACAATTGACTTTTAGTCAACTGGTCAACTCTGGTCAACTATAGGTCAACCCTAGGTCAAACTGGTCAAATTTTGACCAACAGTTGACTTTTGGTCAACTGGTCAACTTTGGTTTGGATTTGGTCAAATTTAGACAAAGGGTTGACTCATCGTTGACTTTAGGGTAAAAATTCAACTCTGGGTCAACCGAGCCAAAATCGGTTCAAATATGACATTTGTAGGGTTTACCTAACAAGTCACCTAAGTTTCAAGTCAATCCGAATAATATCCGAACTCCGTATCTTGAATTTACCCGATTACCCTTTAATACATATACCCTTAAACCACTCTAATATTTACGCCAAGTGGACTTCCCTTAGGAATTTCACTCCCGACTTCCTAGGGTAGTAGGGTACTAGCCTATACAACCATTACCTACCAAGTTCTCTAGGTAGAGTGGACATCCAGTCCATCTTACGGTCCATATTGGTCGTTTATCCGTTATCTCGAGTATCTCAAGATACTCAATGGTATCATGCGATACCATCCTCCTAATCCCACACGAACCCCGATTTTCACCTAGGAGCCTACTCGCAAACTCTATTTTATAATAACTAAGTCCCCTCCAAGTTTGGACGCGTTCCGACGCTCCTAACTCAAAATCACCCTCTCACTAAAACTCACACAACCACTCACACACACTCCCAAACACTCACACACATAGACTCATAAAGTGGACTGATTTGTATGGCTTGTAGGGGCTAAATTGTACATGTGTGGGGCTGAAAATGGGGCATCAAATGGGACTGATTTGGACTGTTAATGGGACTGAAATGTAGAGCTTTGTAGGGGCTGAATAGTGGTGAAATGGGGACTGATTTATAGGCTAAGTTAAGGCTGAAATATGGACTGAAATTGGACTGATGTTGGGGCTGTTATGTGGGTGTTTAGGACTGAGATTAGGGGTGCTAATGACAGGTTTTGGGATGGAATGTGGGGGCTTATATTGGACAGCTATGGGGTAGCATATAGGGGCTAATTGGTAGGGGAAAAGGACAGCTATATATTGGTGTTAAGGGGCAATACAATGGCTGTTTTAGGACAGCCAATAGATGATTGAAAGGGGCTGTCATGCCCTATTGTTGCTGCTGTTTGCAGCAGCAAAATAGGTGGGTTCTCCCCCTCTAACACCACTCTCCACTCCTCATTCCCCTCTCTAAACTCTACACTCAAACCCCTCTCAATTCTCTCTCACACCAACTCTCAAACACCCTCCATACAACACACATACACACACACACACACACACACACACATATATATATATATATATATATATATATATATATATATATATATATATATATATATATATATATATATGGACACACTCTCACACACACTAAATATGAATATTACACCACATATAACACTAATACAAATGAAGTTTAAGGTGCCTAACCCACTTAGATGAAATCTAATTATTCTAGAAGTGTCCAAATTTGGGGAAAAACTCAAGGACACAATCACAAACCCAAACTTCTCCTAGGACACTCCAAACGGACTCAAACTTGACACGAATAGGGACACAAATACGAAGATCAATCCTACGGGGTCCAATCTAGTTATCATGATGAAAGAATGAATTTAGAGAATAGGTTGTACCTATCGGGAGATGGATTTCCGATTCGAAAGTCCTCCGACACGGCTCCGACACAATGATTGTTTAGGACACACCCTTGCACTTCTTGCTCCCAAAAGCTTGGAGAAGCTTCACTTGGGGTAGAGAAAGAGTTCGATGGAAGAAAAATGGGAAGAAAAGCTTATTTTGGAGATAATTTCTAAGGAAATCTATTCTTTACTTGGGAAGAAACTTGGAGAAGAAGAATAAGAAGAAATTTGAAGTGAATGAATTGAAGGAGGGAATGGGGTGGCCGGCCCTATATGGGAGGTTTGGGCACTTGCTATTTACAAGTTTGTCCCTCCCTATTACTTCCATGCTAAGTTAGCTTCCTAATTTGGTTTTGGGAGTTAGTTTAGACCAAATAAAAATCCTAATTTGGCCTAAACACTCATGGGGGACTAGTCCAAACTCATAAACCTAATTGTTAAGTTTGGTGGGCCATGGCTAATTAATGTGTTAATCACAACTGAAGTCAAAATTCTCCGGAGTGTAACACCCAATTTTTTCAAATGAGGGCAATTTTGAACTTTTGTATTTTAAATCATTTAATAATGATTATTCTAGTCATGATATAATTTTTGATGATTTTTAATTATTTTAAAACTATTTAAAATGTTGAATTGTGATTTTGATGGTTAACTAGTTAAACTCTAGTTTTGCTAATGCTAGAGACTAACCATGACCAAGGGTGCCTAGTCATGTGATTAGGATGACTAATTACAACTTTTTAGCCTAGGGGTATTTTGGTCATTTTGACTTTTTGGTGCTTTTAAATTTTTATTATTTAAATATGTGCTAATTGTTGGTTTGAGTCTTGACCTAGAAACTTGGCCTAATCTAGATTAGTCTTGAATGGTTAGGTTAACTAGTCATGGGATGATTCCTAATATCTAGATATTATAGGAAGATATTTACTCTAAGATATTTATGAGAAATTAGCCTATGACATTGAACCAATAGGAATGCCTAGAATTTGTTGGACAATCCTTAGCCACTCACAATGAACCAACCCTAACCCTAATCAGCCCATGGCTGGACACTTAGCCTCCCCCATCCTATTTAATACCTTCCCAAAGTTAGGGCTAGCCTCCATTAGGTGTTCTTGCCAAGTTTTAGAAAGAGGTAATTCTCCATCTTCAATAAATCCTAGTAAATCCATTTTAATTCTTTTTTAACCCAAACAAATTGTATTGGGTTCTAAATTCTTTCTACTTTCTGTTGGCATCAAGTATTCTCAGATTTGGGGAGCTTTGGAGGAGTTTCACCATTGTGAAGAACATCACTCATTGAGCTTTTTGGAGGATTTTGATACATAGAGGTAACTTCCTATATTCACCATAGAATCCTGAGATTTTTTGCATCATTAGGGAGCCCTAGACCTAACCTAACAGTAGGAATAGGAAACCCTAAGTTTTCGTGTCCAATCTGGACACGTATCAGTGTCCTGTGCATGGTGTTTGTGGAAATACCACAGTAAAACTTTTCGTGTTATTTTTGATTTGTGTTTGATTAAAAAATTATGTTTTGATGTCGCTTATCCATTTCTGTAGCTCTGAGTTGATTTCGTGCTTGTGTCGTGTCGTTTGGACACGCGTGTACACGGCCTCGCGCGCGGCCTAGGGGATCCCCTGCTACTCGGGGTCCCCACAGGACACGACACGGCGTATCTTGACACGAAATTTCGTGGGAACATTGGGGCACTGTCTGTCGTCACTCTCCTCAAGTTTCACGAGATTTTGTGGTCTGGATTGGGAGATATCAGCCGTGCACGGAGAATCCACTGTTCTGCGCACAGTGTGCACTTAGCCACTGATACGGCTTTGGTTCACGGATACGGCGACACGAGGACATGTTTCAGGCACTTAGACACGAGCACCTATACCTTGTCTAGTTGGGGACACGAGCACGAGGCCTGAGATGGCCTGTGTCGGGTGCACGACACGCGTGCACACCCGCACGACGCTGTCCGGTGTGTACCCAGTTTACCCGATTTTGGGTTAATTGTACTGGACACGTTTGTGTTCACTTTGGTGGACACAAACCACTTGTGTGACACGTGTGTAATGTGGTTATACAGTACCAACCTATCTATGGGTATTTTAGTTCGAATTTGTTAGGTAATTTCCATTTTCATAATTTCCTGAAAACTGTGAGTTATCACTGTATACTGTTTTTCCTTCCAAATTTTTAAATGTGAGTTTGTCATGAACTTTTAACCCATTAATACTGATAATTACATGTTTGTAAACTTCTAACTTGTTCACCTACATGTTATCTAGTGATAGGGTGATTTTGGGTTTGAATTGTTGAAGATTTGGGTTCAAAATCTGGGAATTACATTGGGGGCTGTTGAGTGACTTTTAATAGGATATCATGACTTGTATGAACTGATAATTTCCCTTTACTTCCTGATTAACTCTATACACAAGAACCCTATACACAAAAAACTGAGTTTGATTGGTTTGCACTGTTTTGAATGATGTGTGAACTGTTTTTCTTTAATATTCAAACCTGAGATTCAAATGGGAGGAAACTGTCATGAGTTGGTAACCTGAATATAGAACTGTTAACTGTCCTTATAATGTGACCTGAGAACCCACATTGACACTGACCTGAGAATCACAGGAAACACATTCACTACCCATTTCTTCATCTCAAATCCTGTACTCATTCATTCACTGTGCTTCACCACATCAAATGCTACCTGAGTTTTTCCTATGAATGAAATTTCCTGAGATTTCCCTCACTGTCTACACAAACTCACACACACTCTTCACATTCTTTCACTCCCTCACTCTCTTTCACATACACATCCCACTTCACTGTCACTTTGATTACACATATGTTCACACACCCTCTCTCTATTAGAAAAACCTGAGATTATTTTGCCTATACACAGTGTATATGCACACATATTGCCACCCTTGTATCCTCCACACATGTGACACAAACATACACTTTCACTTCTCAAATTTTCTGCTTCCCTTTTCAATATATATTTGTATATGTATGTTTACATGTATCTAGTTTCCTACATAGCTATATTATATTGAATGTGTATGATTCCTATATGTAAAATATAGTGTATAGATATTACAATAGGGTATTGTACTAGTAGGCTTGTATTGGTATAGTGTATTGGCTATATGTGATATGGCCTATGGCCCATAACCTAGGTACTAGTCTATGGTAGCCTTGTGTATATGAAATATACACATGTGTAGAGTCCTATAGACTTGTGTATGGTGTATACTAGCTAGGTTAGACTAGCTAAGCCTAGTTAGACTTGCTGGACCTAGGTTTGACTTCTTGGTTGACCTAGAGTTGACTTAGACCTAGTTTGACCTAGACAGTTGACCAGGTTTGACTTAGAGTTGACTTTGACCTAAATCGACCTAGAAATCATGTAGATTGTATTGTATGTACTTATTTACCATTCTGGACATGTCATAACCCATACTGCTCTATTTAGGACATTGCGACTCCGGTGCAGACATCTGATATTTCAATACTCTTTTCAGAGTATCAGGCGAGTACATTCTCTGATAGTTCTTTCATTTACTTGTCAATTACTGTATTTCAGTTCTAGTTAGCTGTATGTGATTCTCTGTTACAAACACGTATTATTATTTCTGAATCCATGTATGCGACACACATACTTACTCGTCTTACCTCTATTATTCGAATCACCATACGAATCACCATACGAATCACCCTATTCGTATCTTCATATGTTGGTTGGACTTGTATTCGTCTTATGTGTTGGATTATGGATTTATTTGTATTAGACTGGGCGGGGAAATACTTGATTAGATATGTGGACATTCCCACTATTCGAACCACCCCCTGTGAATATATTCGAACGATAGCCATTCCACACCCGGCCAGGTGTGTGATGTGCCGGATTTTCCCTTAGCCGTTTACATGTCTATCTAAGTATTTTAAAACACACTTGGAGAATTTATTCGAATCATTATTAGAACATCATGTGAATCACTATTCGTATCACCTTATTCGATTCACCCTATTAAAATAATGATTAGAATTACATTCGACTCATCTTATATTAGACTCACATTGGGATTACACTCGACTTATATTGTACCATCTGAACTCATTATGTTACTCTAGTTCAACTAGATCTTATTTTTACAGTCTTCTTTGCTATGTTTCAATTCTTATTTAGTTACATTACTTTCATTGTACCTTAACTGCTTCTCTACATCACTACCTGTATAAAACTGCCATATTCATCAATACAACTATCTATAACTGTTTTATAGTTCTCTGTTATTTACTTGGAATTTCTTGATAAAATGTACTCGTTCCTGTCCTGACTGGACCTGTTGAAAATATTACAGATGACTGCCCTGAGGACGTTTGCCCTACTTTCCTTGGAGCAGGAGATGGCTTAGCTACCTATGGCCCCGACACTCAGGAGTGATCGGGAGACAAGCTAGTAGACTTGGTTTAGTTTTCATGTTTTAGAACTTGAATTGTAATAACTTGAGATACGAGTTTGTATTTGAGTTTGTTTGAGATATTATTATTTAGTAGTTTATAAATGTTGTTATTTAGTTTTTAGTTATAAACTTCTGTGTTATCTTATCGTGCTTAGACTGTAATTGAGATTTCATTATATCTATACTTGTCCTCCGTTCGGAGTTGAGATTTGACAAGTACATTATATAATTGCGTGAGTTGTTGATTAGATAGTAACCTAGGACAGCGTTCTACCGCCGACACTGCGGCGTAGGCTGGACGTACCCGCTTCTCGTGCCCTTACTCTAGGGTGCGGGTCGTGACATGGAGTCCCGAATTAAGTCGGAATACGATGAAATTCGAACCCGACACGTATAATCATTAAATATTAATAATCACGAAATAAAATTCCCAAAAAATATTCTAAAATAAAAAATGACATAAATACCCCTGTTTCTGAAAACTGGTGGTGACAATACCTGTCAAATCTTAGTAGATATAAAAGTTCAAAAATAATATTTTATTATTAATATAATAATTTTTATTTAAATAATTGTATATTGAAAAAAAATAATATTTTCAAATTTTAAATTCAATTCATTAGGTAAACTATAATATAATTGATAATCTTTTTATTTGATTACTCTCTAAACTACTACTTTATTGGTTGCAATTAATATAGATCAATTTTAAATATTATTGATTTTACTAAATTAAGCACAACACATTTCGTCTAAGTATGATATATTCATTTATTTGATAATAAACTCGGTCATTACTATAAGCGTATTCTTAAATGTTCATAAATTAAATCTAAAAAAAAATTATATTCATTCATTTGGTAATACTCTCAGTCGTTATTATAAGCGTTTTCTTAAATGTAATATAAATTTTTTGGGATTGTGGTAATCAAAGGAAAACTAAAATATACTCTATTAGAATATGTAGGCCAGATAAATATGATTTGATATATAAAAATCTATGTGTAAACTATATAATCCAAATACACCTAATGTTTATAAGAAGAACATTTTTTGTGGTTTATATATTAAATGGTGTAGATTTAAATATAACATAATACATAAAGCTGATATATTAAATGGTATAGATTTTTGTGGGCTGATTATAGATTGTTGTAGATTTTTGTGCTTTGTGGATATACAATATTGATAAATAACATGACCAAATTGCAAGTGGTTTTGTTGGTTGATTTCATTGTTTGGTACTATATTTTTTCTCATTCCAAATTACAATATAGCTTAAGTTAAGCTAGCTAGATACAGTTATACAATGGGAAACATACCACATTTCATCTCCTCTTTATGTATACACGGACCATCACAAATCCATTCACTCTCTATTGTCATGAAAAAGAAAAAGAAATTCGCTAGCCTCTCCTCCATTTTCCAGATCTCAATTCATAATCCACCGCAAAAAAAAAACCAATAAAAAAACATCTTTTCTTCTCCATCAGTTCTTCATTAGTTTTCCTTCTCCTTCTCCTTCTTCTTCTTGAAGTTCTTCATTAGTTTTCCTTCTTCTTCATGAAAGGAAATTTTGTAAATATTTTGTTTCATGGATCTCTTTCTGATTTATTTATTTGTTCTCATAGGTGCCTTTATTCTTTTCCTCTCTTTTGTGTTTTCTTGAATCCTTTTGTTGTTTAAATTTCTGTCAGAATCTCTCTTGAATTATTAGATAATTTTGTGCTTTGATGTTTAAGTCATTGGATGTGGAGAATTATGGATGACTTAAAAGAAAGTAAATGAAATAAATGAAGAGATGAGACATTGATTCAGAGATATTACATAGGAGCAGAGATGCCAGGAGTGACACCGCATATATGCCAACAACTGCAGACGGGTACTTCGATGGAGGTGGTCATCATCATCGAAGTAGCAGGAGGAGGAAGCAGTTGATCATCCGAGTATGGAGGTGATCCGTGCGAACCGGTAGAGATGCCAGTAGGGATGCCTATATGCCAACAACTGCTGCTACTTCGAAACAGGTGGTCATCATCATCGGAGAAGCAGGAGGAAGCGGTTGCGGTTGCTCATCCGGACCGGTGTGGAAGTGGTTCGTGTAATAAATCTAGGAGAAAAAAATCATCATCGGTGCAGTGTGCAAAAAAAAGTTCAGAAGTAAAGTCACCTGCTCTAAATGAGAAGGGTTATCGATGCACTTTCAAGTTGAAGAAGAAGAATAACCGTAAATATTTAGGAATAGGATAGGGAGACGTGGAAATCAGAGTCAGTTTTTCAACTGCTGATTTTCAATTTTAAATTAGTAGAAGATAATGACATTTTTATCCATATATAAATTTTATTTTACCTAAGAATCTATATCATCTCAATAACCTATCTATAAAATTATGTAATCCAAATACCCCTGGTATTTGGATTATATAATAGTATAGATTACTTCCGTGCATTGCACGTTAAAAAAAAATCTACATTATCATTAAAATATAAAAATTTAAATTGTGTTAGAATATTTAAATATAATTTGAATATATTTTAGTTATGATCTATAATAAACATATTTCTAAACTTTTGGATATCTGTTTAGTTAGATAATATCATTTAGTTAGTATAAATATAATTTAAATTCTAAAATATTTTAATTTTTATATATTCGTGCAGTTAGGAGGATTTTAGATTTTAATTTTAGTTTAAACTACGTGAGAAAATAACTACTTAACTGTTACGGGACTTAAATTATGTTTTTTTAAACGAAAATGGTTGATAGAATACACAAGACTTAGACGTCTTAATCTTGAACCGTTTTAAAGCTCCTTATATTAGTAGAGATAGAGATATTGTTTTTTGTTTTTCAAAAGGAAAAAATACAAATTTTGAAGCAGGTTACACAAAAGCTCTCTTGAAAAATTAAACTCAATTTACTAAAAAGAAAACAACAACAAGAAGCAGGGAACTCCATTTGCGTCGACTTACTCGAAGAGGCGTCTAAGAGCATCTCCAACCCTATTATGAGTTTAGAAAAAATGGTTGCCACATAGGAATAACAAACTTTCATTCCAAAAATTCTTCTTCAATGCAAATGTAGAATAAAACATAAAGTTGACATGGCCATGACATGGCAAGGAGAATGTGAAGTTGGTTGTCTAGATCTAGACAATGCACTTCAAAATAACTTTGTCTCCACATCATCAATTATGAATAGAAATATTTATAAAAAAGTTGAAGAAATGGAGGAGTTGCCTTGGAAGTTGGAAAAAAATATTTTTTATTATCTCCTCAATACTTTTGCATTGGAGAGAATTTTTCTATCTCATTGTCTTTTGAGATATAATTTTGCCACATAAACAAGACATTGTCTTGTGGCTTATGCCATATAGGAGCCACCTAAGACTCACAACACTTAACAAGACAATAGGGTTGGAAATGCTCTAATTAAGCAGCGTCGACATCAATAGGGAAAACGCTCCGTATGACCATCAAAATCAAATCGGTCTATTCGAAGCCGACCACAAGAAACTTCTCCGACAATTCCAACTTTGCGTCGGAATCAAGAGAGAGACCGATGTTGACGAGAACGCTATAGCGACGATTTAGGAGTCGAAAATGGAATATTAGGAGACGGTTTTGAACGTGACGAACACTATTGCCAAACGGAAAGGAAATATATATATATATATATATATATATATATATATATATATATATATATATATATATATATATGTTAACAGAACATTGTATACGGAGCATTGAACTTCTCTATAATTACTCAAAAGACACAAAATTAAATAAAATTTGAGAGAATGCAAAGGCAACCCCAATATGCTCTATAAAGGACAATTTGTTTGGGACGATCATTTTATTCGGATTAGCCTATTGCTTAATTTGATCCTGCTTCTATTGTAATTTTTGTGAAGCCCATGATTGTAATTCTATTGTATTTATTAATTATTTGGTTAAACCCAAAATCCTTTGGCCCAATGACTTAAATTCAAGCTGTAAGACTCATGTTTTGTTTGTGTATTTTATTTATTTATTATTGTTTGTGAGCCTTAAATCCAGTCTGTAAGTCCCCTGAATTTAAGGGTTTATTTTAAATTTTCTAAATAAATTATTTTTGATAAGTATTTTATATTAATTTAAATACGTATTTTGTAGCGTATTTCGTATTTTCTTGGTTTTCGTAATGCTTTAAAAAAATTCAAACTGATAGATTTTTCCTTGGTCGGCATACCGCCAGTATACAGGAGTATACCGACGGTATACCGTCTAGACAGATTTTCCACATTTTAGATATTTTTGATTTCAGTTATTTTCATGAATAGTGTTTCCGATATTTTGATGAATAGTATTTTGGATATTTTGATGAATAGTGTTTTGGATATTTTGATGAATAGTGTTTAGATATTTTTGTGAATAGTGTAGATGCACTCTATTATCCAATGGATAATTGGTTTTATTTGAATGGCCATGATTGACTTAGATTTTCACATGGATCACGATCCGACGGCTAAGATTAATTTCCCCTTCTATATATACCCTTTCACTTTCTCTCTCCTCTCTCTTTTCATTATCTTCACTCTCTCTTCATTTCTTCTTCCTTTCTCTTCCCTTGGAGCTTGCCAAGAGCTTGGCCTTGAGGTCTAGAGTGTGGTTTCGTATCCCTCTTGGTGGTGGAGTAGAAGATTAGGCTTGGAGCTTAACCTAGGCAAGTACATCTTGCTCAAAAGTGGCATGACCATACTTTAATTTTGTTTTCCATAGAAACTAAAGTTTTATTGGCCTATAATTTGCTTCTTTAAATTGTTAACATGTTTAGCATATAGCACTTTTGGTTTTGATCGACAGTATTGCGTAGATCTGAGTTTCTAGATATAATTTTTGAGTATTTTGAGGTTTTGATCTATCAAATGTTTTGATTTGTGAAAACTAATACTTCCATGTTGTAGGAAATTCAATTCTATTCAATTTTGACTTTTGAAAGTCCGAATTTCGATTTAAAACGAAGTTTTTATGGTCGAAACAAGTTTTGAGTTCAAAAATCAACTTTCTGTTCGGAAAATTCGTCGGAAATCCGCGGAAATCCGTCGGAAAATCCGAACTTTCACCACAAAACTTGCTGTGACGGAACGGAAAATCCGCCGGTAATCCGCTGTAATCCGCCGGATAATCCGGTTAGGCTGTTTTTGATTTTTTTTATATATTTTAAGTGCTGTAAAAATTTAGAAAAAAATTATATTTAAATACTATGTTAATTTAGCTAATTTATTATAATTTTTCTAGCATTTAATAAGCACTTTTGGTATTTTATAAAAATAGGAAAACATAGCTCATTTTTAGGATACATAAGTTTGTTGATTTTTAATAAATGTTTGTGAAGGTTTATAAATTCCAAAAAAATTAGTATAAATTTCTATAATTAACAAGGATCATTTTGGTACTTTATTTCATGAAAAATTGAGCTTTTTGTCTATCTCAAAAATTGTTGGAACACAATGTATAGTTTGATTTATTTATTGAATAGTTACGACTTGCAATATTTTGTGTTGTTTTGAGTTATTGTAGTATTGGACCACCCCCTACACTAGTGTAAAGACCCTAGAAAGTTAGTTTGGATATAGTGTTGCCCCACATTGGACTTGGAATTGACCGGAGTTGACCAGTTGACCAAAGTCAACTATAAGTCAACCTCTGACCCAGTTTGTCTTAGTTTGCCCTAGTTGACCTAGACATTATAGTATATCTTTTCACCCTGATTAGCTATTGTATTATCTCATCTTTAGGACTGTGGCTTCACTCCGAGCCTTGATTCATATTGATAGCAGGATCCCAGACAAGTACATATACAAACTCATTTACTGTCTTTTAATGCTAGAACATGTATTAACCCTGTTAAAATACTGATCATTGAGGTAGCAAGTTAAATCTTCACATGTTGTATTACTTTCAGTACCTGCCATGCTTATACTGCTCCCAGTATCTCCCACATATTTTTACTGTTCCCGTATCTCTCACATGTTTAAATAACGGGTTAAGGGGAAACTGTTAGTAGTGTACGTGAACATGACCCCCTTCTCCGTATGTACTTACCGCGCTCGGTGCCATTCTATATGTGACCTTGCCGTATGTTCTGATATCGCATTTGTGTATGGATATACACCGATGCCGTTCGTGCACGTATGTGCATACCAGAAAACTTGACATGTACCACAGTACATCCTGATTACCTATTGACCGATTCACGTACATACTACGGTTTTAAACTTTTAAACATTACATATACATATGTCTCTATGACATATGTATCCTTGCCATGATAGATTATGAGTTATACCATGATTCCAGATATGTCATGTTACCTATGTTACTATGATACTGTGATCCCAGTTGTACCATGAGGCCGTGTTTCCAGTATTTCCTACGTTATAGACTTATCACACCATGTTTCTTGTTGTACATCTCTTTCATTATATGTTCAGTATTTTAGTTGTAGAGGTTGTACTTGCTCCCGTCCTGACTGGATAACGTTGTAGGTTCACTTTTCGAGGAGGAAATGCTATGTGTTACATATTATGGTACTGCATTGAGGACCTGGCCTTAGCTCCAGTAGAGGCCCCAGCGGGGAACCTTGTTTAGTTATCTTTCTTGTGTTTTGAGACTTAGACTTTGTCTGTACTTATATTTGGATACTGGACTTTGTCTCCAGTTAGATACTTTGGTTATGTATTATTAAGTCTGTACTTGTTTACCTTCGCTTATAGATGCTGTGTTGTGATAAACTTTAAATGTGATTTTAGAACTGTTAGTAGCTTAGATCCTTTATTGTCTATTCTTAGAACAGCTTACTACGCTTTAATCAAGCGTAGGCTGGACATGGCTCGGCCCGGCCCAATAATTTGGGTAACGGGTCGTGACACAGTCCAACCATTTTGGCCCAATGACTTAAACCTATTAGGTTCACCCAACCCAAAACTCATTCTTCCCCACTCACCGGTTGTAGGAAATAATAATACCTTGTTCTCATTGCTAGGATTTGTTACAATATATATAGTGTCTACATTTGGGCTTATGGGCCATATTTACATTACAAATATAATCTAACACCCCCCCTCAAGTTGGAGCATGCAAGTCACAAATGTCCAACTTGGGAAGTAAAGAATCAAACACATGCTTTCCAAGGGGCTTGGTGAAGATGTCAGCCAGTTGAGAAGAAGTAGGTACATGCGAGGCTACTACGGTGCTATCTCGAATAGCATCGCGAACAAAATGCAAATCCACCTCAATATGCTTACTGCGCTCATAAAATACCGGGTTCTGAGCTAGGTACAGGACAGACTGACTGTCACAATACACCGACATAGCAGACTCCTGGCGAACGCCCAAACACACCAATAATTCCTTCAACCATTTCAACTCACAAACAAGCACAGCAAGAGATCGATATTCAGCTTCAGCGGAAGTCGGGAAACAGTTGGTTGCTTCTTGGTCTTCTAAGAAATATGAGACCCTCCCAGAAACACCAACCAGCCTGTAACAGAGCGACGAGTCAAGGGACAACTTGCCCAGTCGGAATCACACCAACCAAAAAGTCGGAGATCATAATCAGCTTTCAAAAGAATACCCTGTCCCGGTGTATGTTTGAGATATCTGACAACTCTAAAAACAGCATGCCAATGATCTTGTCGAGGCTCCTGTAAGAATTGAGATAAGATATGCACAGCATAGGCTAAGTCAGGGCGACTAAATAATAGATAAATCAACCTCCCAACCAGCCTCCGATAAGTCTCCGTATCCGCCATCTTTGGACTAGTCGATTCGGCCAGCTTGTGATTGGGCTCCATGGGAAAACAAGCAGGTCGAGACCCCATCAAGCCACATTCTGAAATGATGTCCAAAGCATACTTCCTTTGACACAAGAAAATTCCTTCTGCACTCCGAGCCACCTCTATGCCAAGAAAGTACTTCAACACACCAAGGTCCTTCATGTGAAAGCAAGAACTAAGGTACTTTTTGAAAGCGTCTAAAGCACCTGAGTCATTACCAGATACAATCATATCATCCACATAGATCAAAACATGCTCCTCTACCTTCCGTTTAAAAAGAGAAAAAGGGAATAATCGGAATGAGATTGATTAAATCCATAGGATATTAGAGAAGCAGCAAGCTTAGCAAACCAACAATGTGGTGCCTGTTTCAATCCATATAGAGACTTACGCAGGTGACACACTTTGTTGGGTTCACTATGCGAAAAATCTGGCGGCAACTTCATATAGACTTCTTCTGTCAGTTCTCCATGAATAAAAGTATTGTGCACATCCATCTGGTGCAAAGTCCAGCCTCTCACAGCTGCAACAGCCAAGAACGACCGAACTGTAGGCATCTTAGCTACCGGGGCAAAAGTCTCTGAATAGTCGATCCCCTCAACCTGATGATTACCGAACACAACCAGCCATGCCTTTAAGCGCTCAACACTTCTGTCGGAGTTGTACTTAATTTTGTACACCCATCTACTTCCCAATGCTTTCTTCCCAAGAGGCAAATCGACAAGACTCATGTCACATTATCTTCCAGAGCCTGTATTTCAGTTTGCATAGCCGCGCGCCAGCCTGAATCTCGTGAGGCCTGGCGATATGAAGTAGGCTCAATACCTGCAGTGATAGCTGCAAGAAAATCTCTGTGTCCAGCAGTAAATATGTCATAACTTAGAAATTGTGTTAGAGGATACGAAGTACCAGAGGAAGTGATGGAAACAGATGAACTGTGGTGAAGGAGGGACTTTTACTTCTAACAGCATTCGTCAAAAAATCCTGTAATCGTACTGGTTGTGATTTCTTTCTTATTCCCCTTCCAATACTACCTCGTCGGGCACCTCTGGCAACACTGTATCCCCCCAGCGGACTCTTCTATCAATACTTCTGCAGCTACCTATGCATCCTCGCCGCTCGGTGTCGAGCTGCCAGCAACCACTCCGGCCTCAGCAACCGTAGCCGGCACCATCCCAAAAGCCTCTATATCATCTCCCGGTACCTCAACAGATGTATGGCATGTCGCAGAAGATAGCTCGCTAGCAGAACCACACCCAAAAAATTCTTTTTCATAAAAAGTAACATCACGGGACACAAAAAATTCACCAGTCTCCAAATCATACAGTTTTCAGCCCTTTTTATCAAGTGGATACCCAATAAAGATACTTTTTCTACTCCTGCTAGCAAATTTATCATGTCGAAATTTCAAATCATATGTATAGCATAGACAACCAAAAAATACGTAGACGATCATACGAAGGAGCCGAACCATATAAAACTTCATAAGGAGACTTAAAATGTAAGATACTAGAAGGTGTTCTATTTATCAAATAACATGCAACCAGAACATATTTCCTCCAAAAATTCACAGAAAGAGAACCCTGAAATCTCAATACCCTGGCTACATTTAAAATATGGCGATATTTTCTTTCCACCCTTCTATTATGTTGAGGTGTCCCAACACAGGACGTTTGGAACAATATACCTTGAGATGAAAAATAATCTCGTAAACAATTAAATTCAGTCCATTGTCACTCCGCACACGACGTATATCGGCCCCAAACTGACGCTTCACCATAACAATGAATTTAAGAAACATAGAATAAACAGCACACTTATCCGTCAATAAAATAACCCAAACAGCTCTAAAAAATTATCTACTAAAGTCAAAAAATATCGTGCCCCATTAGATGACGGAACACGATATGGTCCCCACAGATCACCGTATATAAGTTCAAAGCATCTCAAAGCACGACTACTACTATCAGGAAAAGCATCACGAGTCTGTTTAGCTTGATGACAAATATCACAAGTCTTATAAGAAAACACACTACTACCAGAACGAAAAGGTAAAGTCTGCATTACTTTATCTGAAGGATGTCCCAGTCTACTATGCCAAACCTCGGAATCACTCTCTCTGTATGCCAGGATCACCGAAGCCAAAGAAGCTGTAACCTTCCCCAAGAAGTAAAGTCCACCCCTTTGTTCACCTGCTCCAATCACCATCCTCGTACTTCGGTCCTGAACAAAACACAAATCAGGAGTAAATAACATATCATAATTTCTGGCACCAATCAATTGTGAGACAGAGATCAAGTTGCAAGTCAATGTCGGAACATAAAGAACATCCGTCAATACCAATGAAGCAGTCAAAAATACTTTGCCTCTCAGAACAGCCTCAATAGTGCTCCCATCAGGCAAAATTACAGGACAGACAGGGCCCTCAAAGTAATCAACTAAACAGTCACGAGAACCTGTCGCATGAAGAGTAGCCCCAGTATCGAATATCCAAGTGACAGAAAAATTCTTACCCATCAGACGATCAGAGTTTGAAGAACCAGGTTTGGAAGGATTGTCGTTACCCAGCAAGCTCATCAGTTTCTACCATTGTTCACCTGAGAGTGGTGAAGGATACCCTCCATGAATCATATCTGCCAAACTCCCAGCAAGACCAGCAGGGACACCATTGTTGGTACATTTTATTTTGATAATATTAACAGCATCTTCGTAGTTTAGTTTTCTCTGTTTTTATATTGATATCATTTCAGAAGCTCTACTACATAAAGTCTGTCCATTCAAGTTTACCATCCATAGCCTTGAAGACTGAAGTAAAGACCGGCGCTTCTTGCATAGACGGCTTCCTATACTGCATGAATTCGAGTCTGTACAAGGTCTAGGTCTTTCTGTAAACACTTAAGGTTGGATGACAAATTAAAAGCTTTCTACTTCTTAAAGTCAAAAATCAATATCCTATAGAACGGCATACCGGCGGTATGCTCCGGCATACCGACGGTATACCGTTTTATTGTCCACAAAAATTTTCTATGAGAAATGTCGGCATACCGACGGTATGCTCCAGCATACCGGCGGTATACCGTTTTACGGACCACAAAACGTTCTGTGACAAACATCGGCATACCGACGGTATACCATTTTGATTGCCTCAAAAACGTTCTGTGATAATCGTTGGAATACCGACGGTATACTTCGGCTTACCGACGGTATACCGTTTTGTGAGCCATAGAACTTTCTGTGACAAACTTCGGTATACCGACGGTATGCTCTGGCATATCGACGATATACCGTTTTGTTTATTATAAAAACGTTCTGTGACACACATCGGTATACCGCAGCATATCGACCGTATACCGGCTTACAAAATTTGATTTTTGAATGGCATAGACTGCATTAATGGCAGCATTAAATGCTCCCAACGAATATTAATATGACCGTTACTGTTCGACCGGTATACCGACGGTATGTTGGTGCATACCGACGGTATGTCGATCAGGCTGTATCCAGGAGTATTAAATGTTACCTACTCTTGGTTTCTCTATAAATGAAAGCCTTCTCTCTCTTGAAGCTTTCACCAACTCTTGCCATAAATTTTCCAAACAACCAAGAGCTCCACCATTAATACTCTTTTAAGCTTTTAATTGTCATCCTTTCCCAAAGTGCTAGAGTATTTAAGAGTTGTAATTTTTGATCTTCAAGTGTTAGAAGATCAACAAGTTCTCTTCTCATTTCTTTAAAGTTGGCAAGCCTTCGTAAGAAAACTCGTGTGTTGAAGTTGGCGAGTTCTTCGGATCCAAACTCGTGTTGAAGTTGGCGAGTTCTTCAGATCCAAACTCGTGTGTACTATTTTATTAAATAGTAGATTTAAGTCGGAGAGAGTTCCGGGATTGGATTGCCTCAAGAGAGGATATCAGGATACATCTTGTGTTTGATCTTCTTACTCTATCTTTTTATTTGACGTATATTGGTTCTTGTGCTTTAGTTATTTTTTATTTTCCTATTCACCCCCCTCTAGGGTTCTACAATTGGTATCAGAGCTTTGTTCTCTTGATTTAGATTTACACCCTTTGAGTGATCCATGGCCACTAACCCTAGTATCAACACCTTGCACAATGAGGGACACTCCACAAATAGGCCTTCCCTATTTGATGGAACCAACTATAACTACTGAAAGATTAGGATGAGCATTTATATGAAGTCCATAGATTTCGATTTATGGGATTGTATGATAAATGGTCTCCCTACTCCTTCCAGAGTTATTGAGGATGTTGCATCTGACACCCTTAGGGACATACTTACTAAAAACACCAAGAAGCTTGCTAGTCGAGATGCCAATGCTATGAATGCTCTTTATTGTGCTCTCGATAGTAGTGAATTCAACAGAATCTCTACTTGCAAGACTTCTAATGAGATTTAGAAGTTACTTGAAGTCACACACGAGGGTACATCACAAGTAAAGAAATCCAAAATTAGTAGACTCACGCAAGAATATAAGTCCTTTAAGATGAAACATGATGAGTCTATTACTTGCATGTTTACTTGTTTTGGTGATATTATTAATCCTCTTTCTTCTCTTGGTAAGGAATATCCTGCTCATAAAAAGATCAGAAAAATCCTTAGAGGATTGACAAAAGGATGGAGTCCTAAAGCTACCGCAATCATTGAGGGGAACGACCTGACAGTCATGAACCTTGAGACCCTCATGGGAAAGCTAATGACTAATGAACTCGATATAAAAGATCAAGAGGAATCTTCTATACAAGAGAAGGAGAAGGAGAAGGCCAAAGAGAAGGAGAAGTCACTTGCTCTCAAAGTTACAAAGTCCTACTCCAAGGATAGGTCCGACGACAACAAGTCGGACGATGATGAAGAAATAGCTCTCATAACTAAGCACTTCCGAAAGTTCCTCAAATTCAACAAAGCCAACCGCTTCAGACGGGACAATGAGGAAGATCCGGCGTGCTATCAATACAGAAGAACCGGACACATCAAGAGGGACTGTCCTATATGATAAGAAAAGACTCAAGCAAGTACGAAAAGCCTAGCAAAAGAAGCTCGTTGTAATGACCCGCTCCACCCTAGCGGAACGCCGATTCAAACGACAAGTGTAACGACTCAAACGAGCCGTCGACTCGAAGAGTTGCGTCGACCCGATGAAGTATCGATGCGAATCGATGCAAGACTTACAATGGCTCGTCAAAGATAAATCCAGACTTAGACTATCAAAGGCGCGCTCGGAGTATCGCTCGGCCGATGCGAACATCGCTAAGGTGGGTGGCTCCGATGAACCCGTCTTTGCTTAGCCTAGACACATAACAATACGGACACTATCACTAAAGTCGCTAGGCGATAACACCGCGCATGCTAATAAATGACCCAACGCACCTAGCTAAGGGAATAATCCCATCTTGTATGCTTGTATAGAATATGGAAACGAACATAGAAAATACGAGAACTCTTGCACCGCGCTCCACGCTCGTGCTAAGGCACAATCTTGCGTTCAAGTCCCTTATGCGTTCAACAATGAAACAATGAATGGGTTACAATAATGAAATGGGAAGACTATCAATATAGTCGTTCCGAGTAGAGTATAGCAACATTGAAAGGCTATGGGACCGATGGGTCGCCAAGGCGACTCCCGTACAAGGAGTTGCGTAATGTATGAATGAAAGAGTAAACGAATAAGTGAATGAATGAATCAACGAATGAATGAACAAGTGAAAGAAAGAATGAATAAAAGATAAGAAGGATGGAAATGGTTAGCGACAGGTATGACGGGCACGTGCAACGGGGCTCACTACCCGTGCTGCACGGACGCCAACCTGGTCGATAACGCATTAAGGCTAAGGGTTAGCCTACGGCTCAGAGACAGCCGTTAAGTTAAAAAGACAAGTTAATACGAAATAGTCGTGGACAAACGGCACGGGCGAGGGGTGGCGATGCCGTGACCGTAAAGAAAAAGGGATTCCGCGGCATGATCAAAGGGGGAATATGCCGGCCTAGGCGGAATCAAAAAGGGGCTTACTGGCTAACTGGGAGGGAGGGCTTGGCCATCCAGGAGACGTAAGTGCGGGGTAATTTCAAAAGACTATCATATGTGAACCAGCCGCACACAGTGATAGGTGAGAAATTACCAAAGGAGAATATGTCCAAATTGGCTTGTGATGCCAGTGACCGGTGCATATAGATTAAGTGGGCTTTGCTGGTGGCTATCCACGTGCAAGTCCTTGCATTGAAATCAAAGTAGTCTAAGTTAATCTGAACAAAGTACCTTCTGAATAAGCTTGAAATGTATCACACCAAATATAATGAATACTTCGTACAATGAGTTAGAGAATATGCCTACGACGTGCTAGTAACTGAGGCAGGGACACGCCCTTGATATTGAATGTTCCAAGAATCACATTATGTTGTTCCATATGAATTGTTGACTAACTTGGTTTACTTTGGACAGGGAAGGCCGGACGGTAAGTATGGGTAAGTCGTGCATATATTTCCATACGACACTTGAATTTGGCAACACGGGATAGGTTATGACATATGCCATGAAATTGATCCTAAGGCAAGATTAGAAAGATAATGAATGATAGAGATGCACAAAAGTAAATAGAACGTGTTTGGTAATAATAGCATTGTGGGCGAGCTAGCCTCCCCACCAGTGCATAACAATGTACTGATAACCCCACAGTCTGCATGCAGGATGCAGGAGACGTTGGTGGGTACGGAGCTTCCATCGAACGTACTAAGGCACGGAGCCAACTCTGGGGCCTTGGAATGTTGCAAGAAACTGAAGCACCCTATACAAGACATATTGTATCGGAACATCGCCATGAATCTTTCCACGTTGTAAGCCACTTGGCACGCCTTTTATGTTTCAGAGAGAGAGAGGGCTTGAGCGATTTGTAATATCAGCCTAGCGCCGCTTGTAAACTTCTTGAATATCAATAAAGAGATTAAATTCGCTTCAAATTTGTGTTCATTTACTTTCCGCTGCAAATGGGGACACTCTGTGCGACTCTGTGGCCTAGCTCAAATCGACCGTTTCTGGACATAGCCTTGCACGGGCGCAACCTAGGCCCGTGCGGCATCACGCCTTAGCAAGGACGATCGCTCCTGCGGGAGCGGGGCGTGACATAGTGGTATCAGAGCACGGCTTCACGTCCTTGGACTTCATCTCGATTTTCTCAGTTTTGAAAGCTCGTTGAAACAAAAGAAGTGTACGCTCTCTCTCTCGTTGTGCCTTGGGATGTTCCATACAATAAGTCTAATATTTTCAAAAGCTCGTACAAGTACTCCGTTGAATGGGATCGATAGGCGAAGGCCTTTATGCCAAACGATGTTAAACATGACTCGATAGAAAACACATGCTAAGTTAGCAAGTCGCGTGCGTGCCAAAATAGTCCTACGTCGATATTAGCAAGTGAGCGTGCAAACTTGAATATAGCCCGCACGAGATGGTTATGCGGCACAACTTAGTTCGCGTGTCGCGCACCTCAACTTCTGGTGCAATCGAGTTGCGAGCGATATCAAGTACCGCTCGGTCGGGAACGGAGATACACTTAGAGTGTATATCGATAGGAACGCTATCAAACTAACGCTTAGGCGTGCACGGAAGATTTATTGGATTTTGAGGATTAGTATGAACGACTTAGTACGTCGAGGCGACATGAGCGATTACGTTAGAGATTCGTCGAACGAATCTGAGGGATGTCTTAGCACGTGATGCGAATGTGATTGGGGATTTATAGAATGACTTGAACCCGAGTGGTGTATGTGATAGCTTCGAGGAAGAATAAGAATGAGTGTCGACGACTAGTCGAGTGGCTCGAACCCTGAGTGGTGTATGGACGTCTTAGAAGTTATTCGAGCGAGACTAAAGGATATACGGATAGAACGAGTATGTCGGAGAAAACGATGTAATCGCACAAAGCCTTAGTACGCGTCACGCTTAGTTGATCGTGACTTCGTGTGTCCCGAACGAGATGTCGTTCGGACAACTTGTGAATGGGCAACGCAAGTTAGAAAATAACTCGGAACGATGAATAAAAAGAAATGGTCTTGATCGAGGAAACTTAGAGGATCGCGCGTACGATTTCGGATTGATTCAAATAAATTGTGACTTGAGTTTGGACAACGATCTTGAAACTAGCTTGAGGAATAGCGATCAAACTTGATCTTGAATATCGAGAAAATTGTGGAATATCTAACTCGGACAACAGCATCAACACACGACTCAAAATCTGTTGCAAAGGAAGATCGTCAGGTTACGCATATCGTCAATGGTATTGAGGCGTATCAAAGATCGATATACGATAACTCGGAGGTACTCTGACTCGGCGAATGACGGTCGTGCAAATGTCATTGTTCTGTTGGATGCTATACTTGGGATGTTAAAAAAGTGTCGAGGAAAAGATAGATTTGGCTTGGATGAAAATAAGAATGCTTGGATTTGCTTCATAGACAACCACAACGTTGACGTTCTTGTCTTATACGAGCGCAACTCCAGCCTCGCACAGGCGTCGTACCGAATTATGACGATCACTCCGTGTGAGCGCTGATATGGTGATTCATACAGCGGGAGTGATTGAACTTGGATGGCGTGGCAATCTGATTGCTTCAACTTGTGGTTTGACGTGAAGGTGGACTCGAAAAGGAATTTGTGTTTGAAGAATTGAACTTGAGGATTGAGTAGGTCCAATCCGCGTATCAAGAATGGGTTAGTCTAAAACTCAAACAAGAGTTACGCCTCGATGAGAATAATTATTCCGCGGGAGCATTGTATGGTAATTCATGAACCGCCGTGGATAATCGGACTCGCGTGAGATTGAGACACAATGTATTGTCGAGCTGGATGACCTCGTGATCGAATACATGAATTGATTAGAACTGGTGATTGAACGGAATTGAATATGTGCAACGTAAGTCGTGATACGGATTAGGTGATCATGCTCGATGTTTAGAAATCTGAGTGACGCGAGCTTGGGTAGAAAGTCCCGCACAAACGAACAAATGGTTTGACCATAGGATTTGGAGCGAGCGTCGTGCAATGACCTTGCACGATGAGCCACGGACTTGACTTGTAACTATGACCCTGCGGGATGACCTAGCGGATAGGCGGACGACCCTATGCCGAGTGATTGAACTTGTGCGATTGACCTTACAGTATCGTCCGGACGGACGATAGACTTGGGACAGCAAGACTTAGAGTAGGACGGGGAACAGGGAGTGTACGTGAACGACGATGAGATTGGCCCCAAACGAAGGGAATGATAGGAATAAATGATGCGCAAGTAAAGTTGGGATAACGAATTGAATCATTGATTGGAAGACGTACTCGATGACAGTACAATGTTTGGTCTCGAATCGGATGGGAATTTCTTAGACTTGGTCGGCTCCGCTAAGAAGAAATCGTATTGATTTTACTGACAAGAGCGCTTGAGAAGAGAATCGAATAATCTCGAGGACCGAGATAACGATATTTGATACACACATGAGTTCGGTTTTAAATCAAAGTTAGCAAAACGATCGGCAAATCGAAACTATCACGAGTAGCTTGTCCGACTTTGCTAGTCGCTAAGCTTGGTTGAAATGTACGTATTCGGAGGATGCCTTGAATACGTGCATGATCCAAACTCAGCGATATAATAAACTCGAATGCAGCTGCAAGTGGGTATTGCGATGCGCATGAACGAATGAGTGAGTTTGCCTCAGCCTACGACTCTCGAGTTTGATAAATTATAACGCACCTCGTACGACCGTTTCAGTCCCATGATACGTCGAAAAAGCAACCAAGTCAAAGAAAGACCTGAATTGAATAAGTGTCATCAACTCTAAAATGAATGAAAAGTTATCCAATAAAGATCGACCAAACGTATGCGACACGGAACTTGGAAAGGTACCGAGCATGGTTCGATGCCATCAAACGATAGAGCCGTTCGATAGAATTGTCTATAAAACACGATGACACGAGTTAAGGAACGGTAGGATGACCTGCACTCAGGAAGTCTCGAGGACGAGACTTGTTTTGAGTGGTGTATTATGTAATGACCCGCTCCACCCTAGCGGAACGTCGATTCAAACGGCAAGTGTAACGACTCAAACGAGCCGTCGACTCGAAGAGTTGCGTCGATCCGATGAAGTATCGATGCGAATCGATACAAGACTTACAATGGCTCGTCAAAGATAAATCCAGACTTAGACTATCAAAGGCGCGCTCGGAGTATCGCTCGGCCGATACAAACATCGCTAAGGTGGGTGGCTCCGATGAACCCGTCTTTGCTTAGCCTAGACACATAACAATACGGACACTATCACTGAAGTCGCTAGGCGATAACACCGCGCATGCTAATAAATGACCCAACGCACCTAGCTAAGAAAATAATCCCATCTTGTATGCTTGTATAGAATATGGAAAAGAACATAGAAAATACGAGAACTCTCGCACCGCGCTCCACTCTCGTGCTAAGGCACAAGCTTGCGTTCAAGTCCCTTATATGTTCAACAATGAAACAATGAATGGGTTACAACAATGAAATGGGAAGACTATCAATATAGTCGTTCCGAGTAGAGTATAGCAACATTGAAAGGCTATGGGACCGATGGGTCGCCAAGGCGACTCCCGCACAAGGAGTTGCGTAATGTATGAATGAAAGAGTAAACGAATAAGTGAATGAATGAATCAATGAATGAATGAACAAGTGAAAGAAAGAATGAATAAAAGATAAGAAGGCTGAAAATGGTTAGCGACAGGTATAACGGGCACGTGCAACGGAGCTCGCTACCCGCGCTGCACGGACGCCAACCTGGTCGATAACGCATTAAGGCTAAGGGTTAGCCTACGGCTCAGAGACAGCCGTTAAGTTAAAAAGACAAGTTAATACGAAATGGTCGTGGACAAACGACACGGGCGAGGGGTGGCGATGCCGTGACCGTAAAGAAAAAGGAATTCCGCGGCATGATCAAAGAGGGGATATGTCGGCCTAGGCGAAATCAAAAAGGGGCTTACAGGCTAACTGGGGGGAGGGGGCTTGGCCATCCAGGAGGCGTAAGTGCGGGGTAATTTCAAAAGACTATCAGATGTGAACCAGCCGCACACAGTGATAGGTGAGAAATTACCAAAGGAGAATATGTCCAAATTGGCTTGTGATGCCATTCATCGGTGTATATAGATTAAGTGGGCTTTGCTGGTGGCTATCCACGTGCAAGTCCTTGCATTGAAATCAAAGTAGTCTAAGTTAATCTGAACAAAACACCTTCTGAATAAGTTTGAAATGTATCACACCAAATGATAATGAATACTTCGTACAATGAGTTAGAGAATATGCCTACGACGTACTAGTAACTGAGGCAGGGACACGCCCTTGATATTGAATGTTCCAAGAATCACATCATGTTGTTCCATATGAATTGTTGACTAACTTGGTTTACTTTGGACAAGGAAGGCCGGACGGTAAGTATGGGTAAGTCGTGCATATATTTCCATACGACACTTGAATTTGGCAACACGGAATAGGTTATGACATATGCCATAAAATTCATCCTAAGGCAAGATTAGAAAGCCAATGAATGATAGAGATGTACAAAAGTAAATAGAACGTGTTTGGTAATGATAGCATTGTGGGCGAGCTAGCCTCCCTACCAGTGCATAACAATGTACTGATAATCCCACAGTCTGCATGCAGGATGCAGGAGACGTCGGCGGGTGCGGAGCTTCCATCGAACGTGCTAAGGCGCGGAGCCAACTCTGGGGCCTTGGAACATTGCAAGAAACCGAATCACCCTATACAGGACATAATGTATCGGAACATCGCCATGAATCATTCCACGTTGTAAGCTACTTGGCACACCTTTTATGTTTCAGAGAGAGAGAGAGCTTGAGCGATTTGTAATATCGGCCTAGCGCCGCTTGTAAACTTCTTGAATATCAATAAAGAGATTGAATTCGCTTCAAATTTGTGTTTATTTACTTTCCGCTGCAAATGGGGACACTTTGTGCGACTCTGTGGCCTAGCTCAAATCGGCCGTTTCTGGACATAGCCTTGCACGGGCGCAACCTAGGCCCGTGCGGCATCACGCCTTAGCGAGGACGATCGCTCCTGCAGGAGCGGGGCGTGACACTCGTCCTCCAGGAAATTCGCCAAAACAAGCATTTGGTGTAAGAGTGACGCAAGCGACTCCGACAACGACAAAAAGTTCAAACACAATGCAAACGTTTGTCTCATGGCAACCGATGAGGTACTTGATGATCTCTCCTTAAATACTCTTACTTATGATGACTTGAAGAAAGCTATCCTTGAACTACATGAAGAGCATAAAGGTGTTAGAAATAAATACAAGAAATCTCTAAAAGTGGTTGATGCTCTTCAACTTGAAGTAGAGAGACTCTCAAGCATCATTATTGATGTAAAAGGAAAATCTCCTGCTTCTAACATGGATGAGATAGAGTCTTTGCGACTCAAGTTTCAAGAATCCCTTGTCACCATCAAGAAAAAGGATGATGAAATTCAATCCATGAGAAGGGCTTATGAATTTGCTATACATAAAGTTCAAGATGCTAATAGAAGAGAATATGATACTTCTATTAGGTATATTGATCTTCTTATACAGAGTAAGAAACTAGGTAATAAGAACACTACTCACGTACTTACTCCAAGACACCTCCACACTCATCACAATACTAGGCATACTTCTTACATGAATACTACACACAAGTCCTATTCTAACACTAGGAAAGGACCATTCGTTAAGAAAAACACTTCGCACCATGCTTTTTATTATCATCATCATAATACTAATGATAGAACTCCTCGCACTAGAGATTCACATATGCATGATACTCACACATCTTCTTCTAAATCCTCTATAATTTACAACTACTGTGGCTTGCTTGGACATACGACCAATTATTGTCATACAAGGAAACTTGTTGATAAGAAAGTTTTTTAGTGGGTTCCTAAGACTAACACTCAAGGACCCATACGATCATGGGTACCAAAATGTTCATCTTCAACTTATGTTATAGGTGAAGAGTCCTTCTCATGCTAGAAGCAAATAGATTCTCGATAGCGGTTGTTCACGACACATGACCGGGGATGCTTCATTATTTACAACGCTATCGATGAAGAAGAAAGGATACGTCTCCTTTGGTAACAATCTTAAAGGTCATATTATAGGAAATGGTAATATCGATTTCCCTCCTTATCCTTGTATTAAGAATGTGTGTCTTGTTACTAATCTTAAACACAATCTTCTTAGTATTAGTTATCATACCGATAATGGTTATGATATCAAGTTTGTTAAGCTTAAATGTTTCATTACCGATAGTTCTAGTGGATCTATTGTTTATGAAGGCATTAGAGAAAACAATATCTATGTTTTATATCTTGTCGAAGACACTAACAATGACAGGTGCTTAGTTGCTAAGAACAATGAAAGTTGGCTTTGGCACATGAGGCTCGGACCGCTGTCACGCCCCAGAACCAGAATACTGGAGAGCGGGGGAATGACTCAGCCAGCTACGTATTACGGGTAGATGAATACCGTATAATACGATCAATGCTGTCTAAAAGACAAGGGGGTGCATACTACATAAAAGTCTCGCTATGGTCACTTCACATCTATTGTCTCAATCATTCAAACAAGAAGCAATAACAGAGAACATTTAAGAATAAGCAATAAGGCGTCCCAAACGCTTAGTCAAGATGTTCTTGAGATCTGGCTTTACAAAACATAGCCAGATGATATAGCAACATATACACAATTGTTATCAGCTGCAGTCTGACTTAATTACAATTATGTAAAAGTAAGTACAAGACAATCCGACTAACATGTCGGTGCCAAACGGCAAAATGTAAAGTAATTAACAAAACGAGCGGGGAAGTAAGGAACCCACTCGAGTCCTCCTGCGATCATTCCTCTAGTATTGACCATCTTGGAGGTAGAGGTAAGCTGAGTCCTCGGGAACCGGCTCTAAATCTGGCCATGCAAAACCAGAGAGGTTAGACCTCTAATACCAAGTACCGCAAGGAAGCACGATATGAGACATTAAACCAGTAAATAAGAGAATATAATAATAGATCTTTGCTTGCTACTGGGATTCACATAACATCACGACACTTCGAACCAACCTCCCAACCAAACAAGGACAGAAGTTGGCCCGTCATGTCCTGATGCTCTGATCATCTCAGTTAGGTAACAGAGTAGGTACAGTACACAAACAATCAACTTAAACGGCCATCCAACTCCTACGGCTTACTACTGTGAGCTCCAAGTTATCCTGGAATTATGCAATAAAGATTTCTCAGTTCTTACTATGGACAAGCAAGGCTAGTCGATCAAATCAATCAATTGTGCCAATCATGAATTTAGACGAGTCCCAGCGGGACGCCCGTCATCAATATACAATATACAATAAATAGTATTACCAGATACCGCTCCATGCCCGTGTGGCAGGTTTGCAGTATCTGTGGGGACCAGCCGGCCTGTCGGGCACTACTAGTCCCAAGAGGGCTGCCATGTAAGAACTCGGGAATCCATTCTCTCCATGCAATCATTATTTTTATTTAACTTAATAGTCTCTATGTTGAGTGAAATCCCATGCCGTGGATCATGGTCATTCGGAATGAGTACTTTAGTACGGGGTACGATATACACAACTCTACAACGATGCCCGTGCGGTTAGGTTGTAGGTCTTACATAGCGTAATGCAACAATCCAAACTAACCACGGAACAATCATGCCTTGACCATAAAATACACATGCTTCTTTTATAGTAAAATAAATAAATAAATAAATTAAATCCTGCATGTGTGCCTGTATGTCAATATTCGGGATCGGCCAATAGATTATAGTAGTTCATACTTAATATGAACGTGTCTCATTCATTCCTTTCAATAAGACGACTAGTCAGTCTCTTAGTTCCATCTAGGAACGCATGATCAATAATTAATCAAGATAACAATCAATGTTAATTAATGCCAATTCGGAAAATAAACATTGGGAAATAAATAATGTTTGGGAAATAAAGAATCTCAAGCGCTGTGGAAAATGATTGGGGAATAAATAAATCTCATGCACTGTGGGAAATGGTTGGGAAATAAATAATATCATGCGCCTGAGGGAAATAATTTGGAAATAAATAATATCATGCGCTGTGGAAAAGGTTGGGAAATAAATAATATCATGCGCCTGAGGGAAATGATTAAGAAATAAATAATCTCATGCGTCTGAGGAATGAGATTGGGAAATAAATAATCTCATGCGCTGAGGAATAAAATTGGAAAATAAATAATCCATGCGCTGAGGAATGAGATTGGGAAATAAATAATCTCATACGCCTGAGGAATGAGATTGGGAAATAAATAATCTCATGCGCCTGAGGAATAAGATTGGAAAATAAATAATCCATGCGCTGAGGAATGAGATTGGAAAATAAATAATCTCATGCGCCTGAGGAATGAGATTAGAAAATAAATAATCCATGCGCTGAGGAATGAGATTGGGAAATAAATAATCTCATGCGCCAGAGGAATGAGATTAGGAAATAAATAATCCATGCGCTGAGGAATGAGATTGGGAAATAAATAATCTCATGCGCCTGAGAAATGAGATTGGAAAATAAATAATCCATGCGCTGAGGAATGAGATTGGGAAATAAATAATCTCATGCGCCTGAGGAATGAGATTGGGAAATAAATAATCTCATGCGCCTGAGGAATAAGATTGGGAAATAAATAATCCATGCGCTGAGGAATGAGATTGGAAAATAAATAATCTCATGCGCCTGAGAAATGAGATTAGAAAATAAATAATCCATGCGCTGAGGAATGAGATTGGGAAATAAATAATCTCATGCGCCTGAGGAATGAGATTGGGAAATAAATAATCCATGCGCTGAGGAATGAGATTGGGAAATAAATAATCCATGCGCTGAGGAATGAGATTGGGAAATAAATAATCCCATGCGCCTGAGAAATGAGATTGGAAAATAAATAATCTATGCGCTGAGGAATGAGATTGGAAAATAAATAATCTCATGCGCCTGAGAAATGAGATTGGGAAATAAATAATCCATGCGCTGAGGAATGAGATTGGGAAATAAATCTCAGCGTTGCCGGGACTTCATGGCGCATGGCCTCCCGGCGCATGGCCTCCCGGGCGCATGGGGTTCCCGGCGCATGGGGTTCATCGTCCCCAAACAGCAAGTTCAGCCATGAAAGTCCTAAAAACTTGCTATAGCCATAACTTCCTCATCCGAAGTCGAAATCAAGCGAAACAAAAGCCAAAACTGAATGAAATTGAATTCTCTATAACATGGAACTATTAGTTTTCAGAAATAACCAAGTTTTAGAGATCAAAACCAAGAAAAACTAAAAATGTATCAAACTTAGATCTACAACAAATAAGCCATGGAAATTGAAAATGCTAAGTACTAAAGAGACTTAGAATCAAATAGGGAAGATGATGGAACAATAAAAATAGGGATCCATCAAGAAGCAAGTTGGCACTTGCCTTGCTCTCTTAGGTTGGTGGAAGAGTTATGAGGAAGAAGAAGAGTAATGAAGAGAGAGAAAGGGTTTGGGGATTTAAATGAAGGAGTGGTGGTAGGTGGGGGTTTATTTCGGTTCATGATGAACCAACATAATTAAACCAATCTGAGCCGAACCCATAGCAAAGCTAAAGCAGAGTATAAAAGCAGAAAGTAAAGTGCAGAAATAAAATTGCAGGAAATTAATTAACAAAAAATTAAAGAAATTTAAATACAGAGCAATACATGATAAATATTAAATGAATACATTCCAGCAGTATATGTATTTAGAATACGTATTCTGGGAACGGGAAGTGACATCTCTACCCTCCTTAGAAAAAATTCTGTCCTCGGAATTTCAGATCCAAGCATGATAGAAATATCGAAGCTAAACTAATCTAAGTATAAACAATTGAGTAAGCAATCATTCTACAATGATAATAACAAGTAACATATCTATGTTGAACATTCTATGATAGCAAGCAATTCTACTTATAAGGTGACAAGCATGAGGAGTTAAGACAATCAAGGTATACAGAAGGAAATATACCTTGTGAGTCAAACAGGTGCGGATACCGTGATCGGATATCATCCTCACGTTCCCACGTTGACTCTCCTAAAGAGTGATGACCCCAAGCAACCCGGACAAGGTTAATTGTTCGGTTCTTGAGTACCTTCTCTCTTCGGTCCAAAATAGACACAGGCTGTTCCTCGTAAGACAGGTTGGTACCAACAACCAGCTCAGAATGATCAAGGATATGGCTTGGGTCTGATACATACCTTCGCAACTGAGATACATGAAATACGTCATGCACCTCTCGTAACGAAGGTGGAAGGGATAAACGATAAGCAACATCGCCTATCCTCTCAAGAATAACAAATGGGCCCACGTACCGCGGACTCAACTTCCCGCGAACGCCAAACCTAATGACCCCACGGGTAGGTGAGATCCTCAAGAACACGTGGTCCCCAACAGAAAACTCTAGCGGCCTACGATGCTGGTCCGCCCAATGACGATGCCGATCCTGTGTAACTCGAAGTCGCTCTCTAATTCCTTTGACCAATTCAACTGTCTGAACAATCATTTCCGGGCCTAACATCTTTCTCTCCCCGATATCATCCCATGCTAGTGGCGACCTACACTTCTTACCATATAGTGCTTCAAACGGCGCCATCTGGATACTGGCTTGATAACTGTTGTTGTATGAGAACTCGACCAAGTGTAGGTGGCTCTCCCAAGATCCTCCAAAATCTAGGGTGCAAGCTCGCAATATGTCTTCTAAAGTCTGAATTGTTCTTTCTGATTGTCCGTCCGTCTGTGGATGGTAAGCCGTGCTAAATCTTAACTTGGTACCCAAGCTATGATGTAAGCTCTTCTAAAAATGTGATGTAAAACAGGTATCTCTGTCTGACACAATACTGACTGGGACCCCATGCTGCCTGACTATCTGCTGCATATACAACTCTGCCAACTTCTCCGTAGATTGTCCTACTCTGAAAGGAAGAAAATGTGCTACCTTCGTAAGTCGGTCTACTATTATCCAAATAGCGTCTTTACCACCCGGTGATCTCGATAAACCGGTCACAAAGTCCATTGTAATATGCTCCCACTTCCATTCTGGGATAGGAAGCGGTTGCAATAACCCAGCTGGCCTCTGCTGTTCTGCCTTCACTTGCTGACATACCAAGCAACGGAAAACAAATCTAGCTATCTCCCTCTTCATCCCGTTCCACCAGAAATGCTGCTTGATATCTTGGTACATCTTGGTCCCTCCAAGGTGAATAGAATACTGAGAACTGTGAGCTTCTGCCATAACCTCCTGTCTGATATCTCTACTAGGCACACATAGACCTGATCCAAACCTAAGTGTACCATCTTCATGAATTCTCATCTCCTTCCTGAGTCCTGACTCACATTCTGCCCTAAGCTTCTGAATCCTTGGGTCCTGTGCCTGAGCTGCCTTGATCCTGTCTACTAAGTCGGATTGAACTTGCAGACTTGTTAGAACTCCTACATCACTAGGAAGTATAACTTCGATGCCCATCTCCTGAAGGTCTTCTAAGATATGTCTCTGTGTTGTCAACATGAATGCGTCGCCTCTTCTGCTGAGAGCGTCTGCTATTACATTCGCCTTGCCTGGATGATACTGAAGCTCCACGTCATAATCCTTGATCAACTCCAACCATCTCCTCTACCTCATGTTTAGTTCCTTCTGAGTAAAGATGTACTTCAGACTTTTATGGTCCGTGTACATATCCACTCGATCACCATATAAGTAATGCCTCCATAGCTTCAAAGCAAATACTACTGCCGCTAATTCCAAATCATGAGTTGGGTAATTCTTCTCGTGGTCCCGAAGCTGCCTAGATGCATACGCTATCACCTTCCCATGTTGCATAAGGACACATCCAAGTCCTTTACCCGACGCATCACAATATACTGTAAAACCTCCGGGTCCAACTGGCAATGTAAGGATAGGTGCTGATATCAACTTCTGCTTCAAAGTCTCAAATGATGCCTGACATTCTGCCGACCAAACGAATGGTACATCCTTCCGGGTCAAGCGGGTCATGGGGGCTGAAAGCCTTACAAAATCTGATACAAACCTTCTGTAATATCCTGCCAACCCCAAGAAACTCCGTACATCTGCTACGGTCTTGGGTACTGGCCAACTTTCTACTGCTTCTACCTTCTTGAAATCTACTGCTACTCCAGCTCCTGATATGATATGACCCAAAAATGAAATGTGATCCGACCAAAACTCACATTTGCTGAGCTTGGCATACAACTGGTTCTCTCTCAGAACCTGTAACACCTTCCGGAGGTGATCTTCATGCTCCTCTTCACTAGTTGAGTATACAAGAATGTCGTCGAGAAACATAACGACAAATTGATCCAAGTACGGCATAAAGATGTGATTCATCAAATCCATAAATATAGCTGGAGCATTGGTCAAACCAAACGGCATTACTAAGAATTCATAATGCCCATACTTCGACCTGAATGCTGTCTTGGGAATGTCCTCCTTCCGAACCCTCACTTGATGATACCCTGAACGAAGATCTATCTTGGAGAAAACTCTAGCTTTGCTCAACTGATCAAATAAGTCGTCGATCCTTGGTAGTGGGTACTTGTTCTTTACTGTCGCTGTATTAAGTTTCCTATAATCGATGCACAATCTGGATGACCCATCCTTCTTTCCCACAAGTACCACTGGTGCTGCCCATGGTGATATGCTAGCTTGGATGAACTTCTTCTCCTTCAGTTCCTCTATGTGCTGATATACCTTGGCCTGCTCTGAATCCGCCATTCTGTAAACTCGATCTGATATCGGTTTAGTTCCTGGTGCCAATTCTATGCTGAACTCAATATCTCTAACTGGTGGTAGACCTGGAAGTTCTTCAGGAAATACGTCTAGAAATTCTTCAACTACCTTCAGAATCTGAACTTCTTCCATTGCCGTTACTACTCCCGGCTCTTACTGAGTTGCCTCTAATCTGACTAAGGTAAACCGCTTCATGCCTGGAATATCAAAAAATACACTCCCTCTACGACAATCTATTGGCGTATGACTGTCTTTCAGCCAGTCCATGCCTAAGATAACGTCGAAATTTCCAACAGGAAATTTTATCAACCGGGCGGGTAAGGAATGCCCGCAAACTACAACGCTACATGCTAGAATAACTCGACTAACTCCTACGAGCCTATTACCAGTGAGTATATTCAACTTCCCTGGCAATGCCTCGAACTCCATTCCTAGTCGTGTCGCAAATCGTGTAGATATAAATGAATGGGATGCCCCCGAATCAAACAATGCTACTGCGGGATATGAGGCGACGAGAATATTACCTGCCACAACATCCCCCGATACAATGCCTCTTCCAAGGACAAAGTGAATGCTTGCCCTCGACCTCCTTGCCGATTTCCATGCTGCGGCCTAGCCTGATGCTGTTGCTGGTCCCTTCCTTGATGATGCTGGAGTGGTCTATACTGGTGTTGCTGCATCGGCGTTCCCTGCTGCCGAAACATCTGAGCCTGTGGTACTAATGGACGCTGTGCCAACGGCCTTACTGCCACTGCTGGTCCTCGATACTGGCCTGCCCCTGGTGCTGGCAGAGCAAGAAACTGCTGCCCTGGTCCTCCTGCTCTCGAATTCATGGGACATGTGGTAACTCGATGATCTAGATTTCCACATATCAGACACAGTCCATTCAATATCCGACACATATCTCTATTGTGTCCCATCTTCCTACAATAAGTGCAGCCCGCTGGGGGTTGCTGGTTCTTCCTCTGTTGCTGTTGCTGCTGCCTGGGTGGTGGTGCTGGCCCTCGTATCGCCACATCGTGGATACGAATGCCAGGAGATGGTGCTGTTGTTCGGGGCGCTGCTCCCCCTCCTCCTTCAATCTGACTGTGGGATCTCTTCTGACCCCCAGTCCTTGCCGCAAGCCTCTGAATAGTGATCTCATGCCTTCGAGTTGCCGTTAATACTTCGTAAAAAGTCTGGTAATTGTGCCCCTCTATCAATTGCAAGAGTTCAAGGTGAAACCCTTGCTGAAACCTTATGGCCCTCTGGCGCTCTGTTGCTACCATCTCTGGGGCGAACCTACTCAATCTGCAGAACTCCGCTGCATAAGCATCTACAGTCTTGCCGGCCTGCCTGAGGTTGATAAACTTCTGTTGTAGCTCAAACTGCGCCACAACCCCATAGTACTTGGTCTTGAATCTTGCTGTGAAATCGTCCCAAGCCACAGGACGCCTGATGCCCACTTCCTCTGATTCCCACCAATCACGTGCGAGATCCTGAAGTAACAACTTCACTAGATCCATACGTTCTTCTGCCGGCACCTTCGCTGCTGTCAGAATAGCCTCCATATCCTTAAGCCATGCATCTGCTGAGATGGCATCCTCCGTGCCCTCGAAACGGCGGGGATTGTACTTGCAAAACCTGACTGATGCTCCTGAATCAGTCCTCACTCCTCTTTCCAATGCCGTCTGTAATCCTTGGTTAAGCAACACATTCTGCTCTTGTAGCTGAGTGTGCATGCGCTGCTGGACCAACATCTGATGTTGCTGAGTAGCCATTATTCCTCTCATGATCTCCAGAAGGGCTGGTGTGTCCACTTGGGTAGGTGGAACTGTTGGTGGTGGTGGAACATCCGGATACTGCGATCCAGCTGCTGCTTCCACTATCACTTCTTCCTGGGCAGCCTCCTGAGGCGAGACTGGCCCTTGTTGCTGACCAACAGGGTCAGGTTGTCCATGTTGCTCCTGCTGTTGTCTAGCTCTGACCGATGCGGACGAAGTGCCCCTAAGAAAAGGGACAAGAGAACAATCAAACAACCGGACATGAAGGATCAATGAAGTCAAAGGATAGCGGAATGTCAAGCAAGGGTTGAGAATAATGAATCATGAGATCAAGGGCGAACATGTGTGATTGAGACATCCTATAAATTAAAACACCCCACAAGTCTGAAATCAGACCTGCATGGGCCACCACTAAAACCTTGTCACGCCCCAGAACCAGAATACTGGAGAGCGGAGGAATGACTCAGCCAGCTACGTATTACGGGTAGATGAATACCGTATAATACGATCAATACTGTCTAAAAGACAAGGGGGTGCATACTACATGAAAGTCTCGCTATGGTCACTTCACATCTATTGTCTCAATCATTCAAACAAGAAGCAATAACAGAGAACATTTAAGAATAAGCAATAAGGCATCCCAAACGCTTAGTCAAGATATTCTTGAGATCTGGCTTTACAAAACATAGCCAGATGATATAGCAACATATACACAATTGTTATCAGCTGCAGTCTGACTTAATTACAATTATGTAAAAGTAAGTACAAGACAATCCGACTAACATGTCGGTGCCAAGCGGCAAAATATAAAGTAATTAACAAAACGAGCGGGGAAGTAAGGAACCCACTCGAGTCCTCCTGCGATCATTCCTCTAGTATTGACCATCTTGGAGGTAGAGGTAAGCTGAGTCCTCGGGAACCGGCTCTAAATCTGGCCATGCAAAACCAGAGAGGTTAGACCTCTAATAGCAAGTACCGCAAGGAAGCACGATATGAGACATTAAACCAGTAAATAAGATAATATAATAATAGATCTCTGCTTGCTACTGGGATTCACATAACATTACGACACTTTGAACCAACCTTCCAACCAAACAAGGACAGAAGTTGGCCCGTCATGTCCTGATGCTCTGATCATCTCAGTTAGGTAACAGAGTAGGTACAGTACATAAACAATCAACTTAAACGGCCATCCAACTCCTACGGCTTACTACTATGAGCTCCAAGTTATCCTGGAATTATGCAATAAAGATTTCTCAGTTCTTACTATGGACAAGCAAGGCTAGTCGATCCAATCAATCAATTGCGCCAATTATGAATTTAGACGAGTCCCAGCGGGACGCCCGTCATCAATATACAATATACAATAAATAGTATTACCAGATACCGCTCCATGCCCGTGTGGCAGGTTTGCAGTATCTGTGGGGACCAGCCGGCCTGTCGGGCACTACTAGTCCCAAGAGGGCTGCCATGTAAGAACTCGGGAATCCATTCTCTCCATGCAATCATTATTTTTATTTAACTTAATAGTCTCTATGTTGAGTGAAATCCCATGCCGTAGATCATGGTCATTCGGAATGAGTACTTTAGTACGGGGTACGATATGCACAACTCTACAACGATGCCCATGCGGTTATGTTGTAGGTCTTACATAGCGTAATGCAACAATCCAAACTAACCACGGAACAATCATGCCTTGACCATAAAATACACATGCTTCTTTTATAGTAAAATAAATAAATAAATAAATTGAAGCCTGCATGTGTGCCTGTATGTCAATATTCGGGATCGGCCAATCGATTATAGTAGTTCATACTTAATATGAACGTGTCTCATTCATTCATTTCAATAAGACGACTAGCCAGTCTCTTAGTTCCATCTAGGAATGCATGATCAATAATTAATCAAGATAACAATCAATGTTAATTAATGCCAAATTCGGAAAATAAACATTAGGAAATAAATAATGTTTGGGAAATAAAGAATCTCATGCGCTATGGAAAATGATTGGAGAATAAATAAATCTCATGCACTGTGGGGAATGGTTGAAAAATAAATAATATCATGCGCCTGAGGGAAATGATTTGGAAATAAATAATATCATGCGCTGTGGGAAAGGTTGGGAAATAAATAATATCATGCGCCTGAGGGAAATGATTGAGAAATAAATAATCTCATGCGCCTGAGGAATGAGATTGGGAAATAAATAATCTCATGCGCTGAGGAATAAGATTGGGAAATAAATAATCCATGCGCTGAGGAATGAGATTGGGAAATAAATAATCTCATGCGCCTGAGGAATGAGATTGGAAAATAAATAATCTCATGCGCCTGAGGAATAAGATTGGGAAATAAATAATCCATGCGCTGAGGAATAAGATTGGGAAATAAATAATCTCATGCGCCTGAGGAATGAGATTGGAAAATAAATAATCCATGCGCTGAGGAATGAGATTGGGAAATAAATAATCTCATGCGCCTGAGGAATGAGATTGGGAAATAAATAATCCATGCGCTGAGGAATGAGATTGGGAAATAAATAATTTCATGTGCCTGAGAAATAAGATTGGAAAATAAATAATCCATGCGCTGAGGAATGAGATTGGGAAATAAATAATCTCATGCGCCTGAGGAATGAGATTGGGAAATAAATAATCTCATGCGCCTGAGGAATAAGATTGGAAAATAAATAATCCATGCGCTGAGGAATGAGATTGGGAAATAAATAATCTCATGCGCCTGAGGAATGAGATTGGGAAATAAATAATCCATGCGCTGAGGAATGAGATTGGGAAATAAATAATCTCATGCGCCTGAGGAATGAGATTGGAAAATAAATAATCCATGCGCTGAGGAATGAGATTGGGAAATAAATAATCCATGCGCTGAGGAATGAGATTGGGAAATAAATAATCTCATGCGCCTGAGAAATGAGATTGGGAAATAAATAATCCATGCGCTGAGGAATGAGATTGGGAAATAAATAATCTCATGCGCCTGAGAAATGAGATTGGGAAATAAATAATCCATGCGCTGAGGAATGAGATTGGGAAATAAGTCTCAGCGTTGACGGGACTTCATGGCGCATGGCCTCCCGGCGCATGGCCTCCCGGCGCATGGCCTCCCGGGCGCATGGGGTTCCCGGCGCATGGGGTTCATCGTCCCCAAACAGCAAGTTCAGCCATGAAAGTCCTAAAAACTTGCTATGGCCATAACTTCCTCATCCGAAGTCGAAATCAAGCGAAACAAAAGCCAAAACTGAATGAAATTGAATTCTCTACAATATGGAACTATTAGTTTTCGGAAATAACCAAGTTTTAGAGATCAAAACCAAGAAAAACCAAAAATGTATCAAACTTAGATCTACAACAAATAAGCCATGGAAATTGAAAATGCTAAGTACTAAAGAGGCTTAGAATCAAATAGAGAAGATGATGGAACAATAAAAATAGGGATCCATCAAGAAGCAAGTTGGCACTTGCCTTGCTCTCTTAGGTTGGTGGGAGAGTTATGAGGAAGAAGAAGAGTAATGAAGAGAGAGAAAGGGTTTGGGGATTTAAATGAAGGAGTGGTGGTAGGTGGAGGTTTATTTCGGTTCATGATGAACCAACATAATTAAACCAATCTGAGCCGAACCCATAGCAAAGCTAAAGCAGAATATAAAAGCAGAAAGTAAAGTGCAAAAATAAAATTGCAGGAAATTAATTAACAGAAAATTAAAGAAATTTAAATACAGAGCAATACATGATAAATATTAAATGAATACATTCCAGCAGTACATGTATTTAGAATACGTATTCTGGGAACGGGAAGTGACACACGCCAACATGGATACCATTTCTCGTCTTGCCACCAAGAAGCTCGTAAGAGGACTCCCAAGTATCCTGTTCAAAAAGGATATGGTGTGTGAAGAATGCGAGAAAAGTAAGTTGTCCAAGTCATCTTTCAAATCCATCAACTCTGTGAGTACCTCTAGACCTCTTCAACTTATTCATATGGATCTTTTTGGTCCTAGTAGAGTTGCTAGTCTAGGAGGCAAGTTTTATGCTTTTGTTTTGGTTGATGATTTTTCGAGATTTACTTGGGTTATTTTTCTTGCTTGTAAAAGTGATACTTTTCGTAAATTTGTTGCTTTTTGTAAACGTGTTCAAAATGAGAAAGGTTTTTCTATTAACAAGATTAGAAGTGATCATAGAGGAGAATTTGACAATGCCGATTTCAAAAGATTTTGTGAAAAGAATGGTTTTGGACATGATTTTGCTTGTCCATGAACTCCTCAACAAAATGGAGTTGTGGAGATAGAGAATTGAACCCTTGGCGATATGGCCCGGGTTATGTTAAACCAATATAAGCTCCCCCAATATTTTTGGGCGAAAGCCGTTAACACGGCATGTCATGTTATAAATAGGGTCTTGATTAGACCTATTTCTAAAAAGACTCCTTATGAGCTTTGGTTTGACAAAATTCCCTCTATTGAATACTTTAAAGTTTTTGGATGTAATTATTTTATTTTGAATACCAAGGATAACCTAGGCAAGTTTGAAGAAAAAGCTTATGAAGGAATATTCCTTGGATACTCTACTCATAGTAAAGGTTTTCGTGTTTTTAATATAAGAAGTCTTGTTGTCGAAGAGTCAATCAATGTCTCTTTTAATGAACTTAACTCTTCTACATTCTCCTCTTTCGATGATATTGATGACATCTCATTTGGGTTAGAGAACTCTTCTATTGGAGATTGTCCTTCTTCTTCTAACAATGAAGTTGTGACTCCTCGAACAAAAGAGTCTCCACCTCTCGAGCCTTCTCAAAAGGATCTCCAAAAAGAATAGAGATTTGTCACCAATTATCCTAAGGAGCTTATCATTGGGGATCCTTCTTCTAGTATTAGCACTAGATCCTCCACTCGTGATCTTTGTGCAAACGTGGCTTTTATCTCTCAAATAGAGCCTAAAAATGTTAATGATGCTTTTCTTGATGAATTTTGGATGATAGCGATACAAGAAGAGCTAAATCAATTTGAGCGAAATAAGATTTGGGAACTTGTCCCAAAATCTAGCAATCACCCCATTATTGGAACTAAATGGGTGTTTCGAAATAAACTTAATGAAGATGGGTTAGTAACTCGTAACAAAGCCCGATTGGTTGCTCAAGGCTATAACCAAACAGAAGGCATTGACTACGACGAAACCTATGCTCCGGTTGCTCGTCTTGAATCCATTCGTATGCTATGTGCTTTTGCTTGCTTTAATGATTTTAAACTCTTTCAAATGGATGTTAAGAGTGCTTTTCTAAATGGTATTATTAAAGGAAAAGTTTATGTAAAACAACCTCCTGGCTTTGAAGATTTTCAATTTCCTAATCACGTGTTCAAACTCCACAAAGCCCTTTATGGCCTCAAACAAGCTCCCCGTGCTTGGTATGAGTGCCTTAGCTCCTTTCTTGTTTCACACAATTTTTCTAAGGGCAAAGTCGACACAACACTTTTTATCAAATCCCATAGTGGCACTCTTTTATTGGTTCAAATTTATGTCGATGACATTATTTTTGGTTCTACTAACATTACACTTTGTGTAGAATTTGCTAAAGTTATGCAGGAAGAATTTGAAATGAGCATGACGGGTGAACTATCATTCTTTTTGGGCTTATAAATCAAACAAGGACCCAAAGGGACCTTCATCAATCAAGCAAAATATACAAAGGATCTCCTCAAGCGTTTCGAACTTGACTCATCCAAATCAATGAGGACTCCTATGGCAACAACGACAAAGCTTGACAATGATGAAGATGGCACATCGGTTGACATTCGTAAGTATCGAGGTATGATTAGTAGTTTACTTTATCTAACTGCTAGCCGTCCTGATATCATATTTAGTGTATGTCTTTGTACACAATATCAAGCAAATCCAAAGGAATCGCACTTATGTGCCGTCAAGCGTATTTTTCTATATCTTAAAGGTACCGTGAACATGGACCTTTGGTATCCGAAATCTTCATCCTTTGAGCTTCATGGCTTCTCGGATGCAGATTTTGCCAGATGCAAGAATGACCGAAAAAGCACTAGCGGCACATGTCAATTCCTTGGGAAATCCTTAGTATCGTGGTTTAGTAAGAACCAAAATTCTGTTGCTCTTTCAACCACTAAGGTCGAGTATATTGCGACCGGTTGCTGTTGTGCACAAATTCTTTAGATGTCACAAACACTCATAGATTATGGCATTTCTCATACTTGCACCCTTATTAAATGTGATAACACTAGCTCGATAAATCTCACAAAAAATCTGATTTGTCACTCACGCACGAAGCACATTGAAATTAGACACCATTTTCTTCGTGACCATCAACAAAAGGGGGATATCCGCCTTGAATTTATTGACACTACTTATCAGTTAGCTGATATTTTCACCAAACCGCTCCCGGAGGATCGCTTCGTTTTTCTTTGCCAAGAATTTGGTATTTTATATTTTGACTCATAGTTCTTCTCGGCCGGCACATCGACGGTATACTGCGGTATACCGACGGCATGCCGATTTTGGTTCAGAATTATGTTCTGTGCCAAAAATCGGTATACCGACGGTATACCGGTATGCGGTGGACGGCTGTGTCAGATCAAGCTCGAGCCCTACTTTTTCTTCCATTCTCTCTTTATTCCTTTCCTCCCCTTATTAATACCCATCACATCCATCATTTTCCTATTTATTATCCAACTCCTTCTTTCCTCTTCCCCATACCCTAACTTCCTATCATCATTAATACACATCTCTTCCTATTCCCCATTAACTCCTGTTTTCTCTCCATTTTCATCATTTCCACCCCCCCACCCTTTCCACTTCCTCTCTATAATCGTTTCCACCCTTCCCCTTCCCAACATCTCTTTTAAAAACCTTATTCTCTTCATCATCCTCCTCCAATTTTCACATCTTCTCAAAACCCTACTTCCTACTCCAACTTTCTTCATCTTCTCCATGGCTGCCCCCAAGCGTGCTCGTTCCTCCTCCTCCTCCTTCAATCCCTTTACCTCGGTGGCTCTCCCCTATGGCTATGATCAGCGGGTCTTCACCTCCTTCTTGGCTGTCGAATCTTGGTTTCAACACTTCGTACACCATAACGTCTACAAAGGTCGCGCCATCAACTGGAACCTCTTCCCCGGCCATATTTCTCTCTTCGAGGAGGTCGAACTATCTTCCCTCCTTCGGCGTCAGGTGCCTGTCTATCCCGTCGCCGTCCGTCTCTTCTACTGCAATATGGTCCCGGACATCAAGAACGGCGCCATTGAGACGATGGTCAACGACCGTCATTTCTGTCTGACGGCTCGTGACCTCTCTAGCATTCTTGGTATCCCGGACAGAGGAGAGGCTCTACCGGGCTTGGCTGCCCTTCATCCTTTGGCGTCGTGCTCATTTGACGAATTCTTCCCTATTATTTACGAGGGCCCAAACCCTCCTAACATCCCGGCTCTTTTCGCACAACTGGAGCCTTCTATTAAGAGCTCCATAGGATCGTATGCCACACCATCTATCCCAAGGGCGGCAACTATGACGCCATCACCGGTGACGCCCTGGTGTGTATGTACTACCTGTATTCGAGGAAGTCTTGGTCCTTTTCCCAGACTCTTCTTCATACTTTCTTCGGCGTCCTGTCCGCGGGGAAACAGAATCTCTATTATGGATCCTTCATCACTCTCATCTTGGAAGCCAAGCAAGTCGATATCTCCCAATGCTACTCGGACGGCGTCCTATCCTTCCTCGCTGTTTCTCGCTCTCTTGGTGGTGCCTCCACATCCCGTGCCTCCTCCTCCCAAGAGCCGCCAGCTTCTGCTCCTGCTGCATCCGCCTCTACTCCTCCTGCCTCCGGCCGCTACATGTCGCTGACACAGCAGCATTTCGACATGCGTATGGCTCAGGCAGAGGAGCAGATGCGGGACCACACTCGTGGCCTTGGAACTTTTATCCAATCCCGCTTCTATGACCAGGCATATTTTATTCAGCGCACCCTTCAGGACCGGGATGTATTTCTGGATCTGAATCTTCAGGATCCGATGTACCAGGCCTCCCGCTTTTCCGATCCCAATGCCTACAGCTTTATGTACCCGGACGACATTGATCCTTTTGGCACTTTTTACCAGGCTAAGGATGGTGGGGATGATCCGGCTGACGAATAGGGGTTGCTTCCTTATAATGGTGGTGTCGAATAAATGGTTGTCTTAGTTTGTTTGTGTTTATTTTTATGTCTTTTGCGGTCCTTCGGGGACCAGTGTTTGGTTGTTACTAGTTGTTTGCAGTCCTACGGGGACTTGATATTTGTCTTTTTATTGTCATCCCAACTCTCGTAGCGGAGAGTTTTTACTATATCTTTATGTAGTGTGTTATGGTTATCAAGCATGTATTCAATTTCTAACTTTTATCAATTAATACATGCTTTTGTCTATGATATTGTGTTCCATATTCATATATTTTTTATCATTTATTTTCATTCCCATCTTTGACTAATTGACAAAGGGAAAGAAAACGTATTGAGGGGGAGTTGTCTACCTAAGGGAGAGTCACTCCCTGAAGATGTTATCTCTCTATTTTGTCAATTATCAAAATGGGGGAGATTGTTGGCACATTTTATTTTGATAATATTAACAGCATCTTCGTAGTTTAGTTTTCTCTGTTTTCAGATTGATATCATTTCAGAAGCTCTACTACATAAAGTCTGTCCATTCAAGTTTACCATCCATAGCCTTGAAGACTGAAGCAAAGACTGGCGCTCCTTGCATAGACGGCTTCCTACACTTCATGAATTCGAGTCTGTACAAGGTCTAGGTCTTTCTGTAAACACTTAAGGTTGGATGACAAACTGAAAGCTTTCTACTTCTTAAAGTCAAAAATCAATATCCTATAGAACGGCATACCGGCGGTATGCTCTGGCATACCGACAGTATACCGTTTTATTGTCCACAAAAACTTTCTGTGAGAAATGTCGGCATACCGACGGTATGCTCCGGCATACCGGCGGTATACCATTTTGCGGACCACAAAATGTTCTGTGACAAACATCGGCATACCGACGGTATGCTCCGGCATACCGACGGTATGCTCCGGCATACCGACGGTATACTGTTTTGATTGCCTCAAAAACGTTCTGTGATAATCGTCGGAATACCGACGGTATACTCCGGCATACCGGCGGTATACCGTTTTATGAGCCATAGAACTTTCTGTGACAAAATTCGACATACTGACGGTATACTCCGACATACCGACGGTATACCATTTTGTTTATTACAAAAATGTTCTGTGACACATATCGGTATACCGCGGTATACCGGCTTACAAAATTTGATTTTTGAATGGCATAGACTGCATTAATGGCAGCACTAAATGCTCCCAATAGATATTAATATGACCATTACTGTTCGACCAGTATACCGACGTTATGCCGGTACATACCGATGGTATGCCGGTCAGGCTATATCCAAGAGCATTAAATGCTACCTACTCTTGGTTTCTCTATAAATGAAAGCCTTCTCTCTCTTGAAGCTTTCACCAACTCTTGCCATAAATTTTCCAAACAACCAAGAGCTCCACCATTAATACTCTTCCAAGCTTTTAATTGTCATCCTTTCCCAAAGTGCTAGAGTATTTAAGAGTTATAATTTTCGATCTTCAAGTGTTAGAAGATCAACAAGTTCTCTTCTCATTTATTTGAAGTTGGCGAGCCTTCGAAAGAAAACTCGTGTCTTGAAGTTGGCGAGTTCTTCGGTTCCAAACTCGTATTGAAGTTGGCGAGTTCTTCGGATCCAAACTCGTGTGTACTATTTTATTAAATAATGGATTTAAGTCGGAGAGAGTTCTGAGACTGGATTGCCTCAAGAGAGGATACCAGGATACATCTTGTGTTTGATCTTCTTACTCTATCTTTTTATTTGACGTATATTGCTTCTTGTGCTTTAGTTATTTTTTATTTTCCTATTCACCCCCCTTTAGGGTTCTACAACCATGACCAACAGCGGCGACATGATGAACAACCCCTGCGCCACCAGTACCGCGTCCTCTATCATGTCTCTGCTGTGGTGCCGTGCCTCTGCCTCCACCAGCACCACGTCCGCCCTCACGTCGAGGACGAGTCTCCCACCACTTTGGATAGCCAATCTTGGCAAAGCAAGTTGTAACATCATGACCTATTTTCTTGCAATGAGTACAGATCATACCTAATTTGTCCCTGGAATCAGAGGTTCTACTATTAGAAGCAGTAGAAAGACGAGTTGAAGTCTTGATAGCCAGCGCCAACACCTCCTCAGTAGCGGATTGAACCTGAGATTTTCGTATATCCTCCTTCTCACGGACTGCCTGGTATGCCCGATCTAAACTTGGCTGAGGATCCTGAGCCAGAAGATTAGATCGGGTATGACCATACAACTCAGAATTCAACCCATACATAAAGTCCTGAAAGTGGTCTTTATCCCTCATAGCCTGTAGCTTTGCAGCAAGTTCACCACAGGTACAAGTAGGCAATAGAAAATAAGCAGCTTGTTCATCCCACAAAGACTGTAAATTTCCAAAGTAGGTTTCCACAGACATCGAAGCCGTTTGTTTGTACTCAGCCAAAGCCACCTTAATTTGTTGCTTTCGGGTGCCATTGCTAACAACAAATCTTTTCTCCAACAAGTTCCACAATGGAGAAACCTCCTCAAAGTACGGCAAAGATTTCTTCAGAGACGGATCAATGGTATTAAGAACCCATTGAACCAATAGCGCTTGTACGTATCTCCACTCATGCAATTTGCTAGCATCATTAACAGGTTCGACTTTAGTACCTTCCAGAAAAGTAATCTTTCGCCTAGAGATCAGGGAAAGACGTATCGACCGAGACCACTCATCATAGTTCGGTCCACGAAAAATAATAGGAGTAATGATATTTCCTGGTTGATCTGCAGAACTCAGAAAATATGGATCCTTCGAATTAGGATAATTTGGGTTGTGTGCACTGCCACCGCCAGTCGCGACAGAGTAGATGGACGCAGCATCATCTGCCATCACGGATGTTGGGTGTACAAAAATTTTGTACAACTCCGACGAATCGACCGGTGATGGACGGGGTCGGCGGCGAATCGGGCACGATCAGGGGCGCCGGATCTGGCGCATAGGGGCAAACGGATGTCGGGTGTACAAAATTTTATAAAACTTCGATGAATCTGCCGCTGATGGACGGGGTCGGCGACGAATAGGTCGCGATTAGGGGTGCCGGATCTGGCGCGGAGAGGCGAGCGGTAGGGTTTGCCGCAGTCAGGCGCGTAGGGGACGGCTGGTGCAGTCGGACGCCAGGATCGATCAGGCTCGGGATCCGCGTGAAGGGGCCGACGGCAGTAAACCAGCGCGGTCAGGCGTCGGCACGATCAGCGCTGTCAGGCGTCGGCACGAGCGGTCAGGCGTTGTCGCGATCAGGCGTCGGCAGCGAACCTTTCTGATCAGGCGCGTATTCGGCGGATCGGTGGATCGGCGCGGAAGAGGACGCGTAAGATGGGAATATTTCGGAATTTGAGGACGGCTAGGGTTTTTCTAGAGGCTCTGATACCATGTAGGAAATAAAAATGCCTTATTCTCATTGCTAGGGTTTGTTACGATATATATAGTGTCTACATTTGGGCTTATGGGCCATATTTATATTACAAATATGATCTAACACCGGTTGTCCCTCTCAGATCCACTCATCCCGCGCACACACCCACGTCGCTTCCTTCTTCCTTTTTCATCTCCCGTAATATCCCCAGTAGAGAAGAAACACCAAAAGCTTTACAAATTATTTTCTCCTCAAAAACTCCATAACTCTCTCAAATCTCCACCAAATCCAAATCCAAATCCGCGACCGCCACTGCGCTCCCCTCGCCGCCCTCTCCGAATCCAACCCCACTTTCCCTATTTTCGATCAACCGACCGTCGCCCGTCCGGCAGCAGTACGTCGCCGTCCGCCAGCCCCGTGCGCGCCCTGGTTCCGCGCACCTTCGCCCACGTGTCCGCCCGTATGCGCGTACGTGTCCGTGCTCGTCGTTTCTGGCGTTGTTTTGATTCCGAGGCCTCCCTTCGGTACTCCTTCGTGTAAGCCTTGGATAAATCCTTTCCCTTTCTTTCTGTCATTTCTTCACAGAACCCATATTTCATATTCTGGCCTTAGAGACCGTTCTGGGGATTAATGGATTTTTGTAGAATTATTGTTTTAGTTCTGTTGTGTTAATTAGTAGCATGGTTTGTAATAATTACTTTTTAGGAAACTTTGTTTAGGTTGCTGTTGTTTAATCTTTAATTAATTAAAATATGGATTAATGAATTAGATTGTTTAATTATGTGATTATAAACTAGGTTGTATTTCTAAAAACCTAATAATCATTTGGTAAATGGTTAACAAACGTTTTAGTGTTATTAAAGTATTAGTAAATAAAGTTTTGTTAAAATTAATACTCTTTATGTAAAAGTTGTAGGTAAAATTGTATAATTAATTTCTTATACATATATTCTCCTTTTAAGTGTTTTTAAATCAAAAAGGTTTTTGGTAAATAGATTAATAAAGAAAAGCTGAGTAATTTTCATAAAAGAGTTTTATTTGTTAAAATAATTAATTTTTGGTAAAAATATGGTTAATTAGTATTAATAATCAAAATATTTTGTATTATTTTAAAATCATAATTTTGGCAAAAAAATCGTATTTTTATGCAAAGGTGCTATTTTAGTATTTAAAAAGTTAATTTCTCTTTTAAATTACGAAAAAGGGTTAAAAGGTATTTACTAAGAAAAATCGTTTTGTTAATTATTAAATTCAAAGAAATACATCTTTAGTAATTTTCTTAACCAGGAGTCCTAGTTGCACCCTTTTCTGATTAGTTCAATTTTCCAATAGTTGTAATAAACAAACCTTTGTGATGTTGAATACTTTTGCTTGTCTTCATTTTCATTTCGACTTTAGTTGTACTTCAGAATGTTTAATAAAATATTTTATTTTTCGTTTAGACATTTGTACTGCTTGTATTCACTGCTTGATACAGCTTACTGCCACCGTCTCACAACGGTACAGGCTGGACATGATCCGACTGGACCCATTATATTAGGATCGGATCGTGACATGTTTTTAGTGGTGGCCCATGCAGGTCCAGTTCTGTAAATTGGTCTAGTCAACTTAGTCTAGACCATGCATGCAGTCCTGTAAACTGACTTAGGTCGAGGTATGACTTTAGGAAAACAGACTCTAGAAACAACTAGAACACCTAGATTATATTCACCATGTTACAATATAGGGTCGAAATTATATATTAAATATCTATTTTTGCTTGCTTATAGTTCTATAGGCTACCTTGCTTATGTTTGTACCCAAACCTTTCAGAGGATGGCGAATGGAAAACTTATCCCACCATTAGGCCAATAATTATTGTGTTTTTGTTGTACTCTCACTTAGTATTGATGATCGAGTATTTAGCCTTTAGATATTAAGGAGATAAGCAAAGTATAACTAGAGGAGTAATATCTAGAAGTAAGTTGCATGAATGTATGGTCACCAGAAATAGGGTATCATAGTAAACCCTAAGAAGATGATAGCCAGGAAGACATGAACAAAGCTCGAGGATCAGTTGCTGAAAGCTTTTAGTCTACTAAGATGTTATAGGTACAAGACTAATTAGTTGGGCATTTATCAAAGACAAAATTTATGGGATATAAAAACAGAAAAAAAATATAATGTTGGGATTTGAATTGAAATTTAAGGATAAGGATGATGATATTGTAAAAAAAATAATACGAAGATATCAAAAGTTATCAAGCTGGTAATGTAGAGTTGCATGATAAAACCGAGGATTATGACGGATAATGTTGAACTTAAGGTATAAATTTAATTTGGGATGATGATCGACAAATAAGGATATGAATTAGATGGATACAGATTTTATCAAATCAGAATTTGGAAATAAAGATGGTAAAATTATAAGTATTACGAGGGTAAGTGAATGTGATATTATATACTATTGACAAGAAAATAAAGAATGGGGACGAAATAATATTATCAAGGTTGGTCGAATCCGAGGGATTCAAGGAATGAAGTAAGATCAAAGGAAGGGCTGGAATTTGAATCTTGTACAAAAAAAAGCTCAGATTTAAAATTTGGATCAAATATGTTGGAGTTGGTGGAAATAGGAAATCTAAATAGATTATATGGCTGATAATGGGTTAATAGATTTCATAGATACATCCTCCCAAAATCAGTTAATTTCGAGGAAGATTGAACATGTATTCTAGAACAGTATTCTTCATAAGATATCCTACTTTTCTGTGACTTATTCCTGTATTAATTTATGTTAAACCCATTACCATTTCCGTCACACTAGTTTGACCATATTATTCTATGCTTCTTTTATAAATTTAGGATATAGTTGTGATTAAGAATTTTATCATAGAATTCTAGATAGATATGAGAAGACTATGATAAGAGGGGTCATAAATAGGTATCATGGGTGACCAAGGAATAATTTTGACAAACGAAACCTCGTCATGGATAAAATAATAGGATTTCAAAAATCAAATTTTTTTGAGTATTTCAAATTTAGAACCAAATTATGCAAGATTACTGAGATAGAATTTGGCGAACGTATAGAAGTTAAGTTTTGGAAGAATAGAGTTTGGTATTCTTTTGGATGAAGCATTAGGTATTTTGACGATTTTGAATTTTATGATTAAAGGAAGAGTTATGGAAGATAGAGGAAGTCGTAGATAGAGTTAGCGAGAAAAGTCTAGGATTTGGTAAGGTTCTTCCATGGAGGAAGTGAATTTGGATATACATAAACATAAGAATATAATGATAAAGTAAAGGAACGATTGACGAGGATCAACTTTTATGATCAGATGACTACTGTAACCAGAAGGGACGGATATAACCACGGAAGGAATATCACGAGCAATGAATTGATAGAGAATAAGCAGTAAAAAATTGAAATAAGACTATTGGCATGTAACTTTGGAAAGAAACAATTAGGTTTGCAATTCACTGTGGATAGCGAAAGCCCAACTCACTTGGGTCAAAGCCGGACCGTGTTCATTAGAACACTTACTGCCTCCAACCCTAGCCGGCCACAGGCTATTACGCGCTCTAAACACTACTGTAACTAGATTGTATCATTTTAATTTATCAGAGTTTTGCTGCATAACTGTTTTATTATTATTATTTAGAAAATTATATTTTCATAATAAACTGCTTCTTGTCTCATCTTTTAATTATTGAATAAAATACTGGAATGGATTTGTGTGTCTTGCTCCTTCCTGACTGGAGACAACATTTTTAGGTGACTGCGACGGTGATGAGCTGGCTTACACCTCCTATTATGGGTCCGACTTGGGTTCTGAGGACTTAGCTGAACCAGGGCAGAGGAACCAGGAGTCCTAGTTACACCCTTTTCTGATTAGTTCACTTTTTCTAAAGTTGTAATAAACAAACCTTTGTGATGTTGAATACTTTTGCTTGTCTTTATTTTCATTTCGACTTTAGTTGTACTTCAGAATATTTAATAAAATGTTTTATTTTTTGTTTAGACATTTGTACTGCTTGATACAGCTTATTGCCGCCGTCTCACAACGGAGCAGACTGGACATGTTCCGACTGGACCCATTATATTGGGATCGGTCCGTGATATATTTTTAGTCTGAAATATGTACTTGCTCCCTCCTGACTGGAGACAACATTTTTAGATGATTGTGACGAAGAGGATCTGCCTTACTGCACTTTCTACGGGACAGACTTGGGTCCCGCAGAGGCTGAACCAGGAACACCTGAACCCTAGAATGTTGGCTTAGCACTTTAATTTACTTTCCTTTCAAAATCTTTTGTAATCAAATGAATATTTTAGTTGTTTATTTTATTTTCAGATTTTTTTCCAGTTGAATAAAATGTTTTATTTTCGTTAGATGTTTCTGCATGTTATGTTTCACTGCTTGATACAGCTTACTGTCGCTGTCTCACAACGGTGCAGGCTGGGCATGATCCGACTAGATCCACTACATTGGGATCGGGTCATAACATATTTTAAGTGGTGGCCCATGCAGGTTAAATCTGTAAATTAGTCTGGTCAACTTAGTCTAGACCAACCTGCAGTTCAGTAACTTGACCTAAGTTTAGATGAGACTTTAGGAAAATAGACTTAGAAGTAACTAGAACACTTAGATAACATTTACCCTGTTACATTATAGGACCAAAATTATATACTTTAATAACTATTTTTGTTTGCTTATAGATTTATTAGGCTCCCTTGCTTATGTTTGTACCCAAACCAGTCCGCAGATGGCGAAGGGTAAGACTACTCGTTCTGGACCTGCTGATGAGGAGGTTTCATCCTCTGAGAATACTCCAACTCAGCTCAGTCAGACCCCTCTCCGTTGCAGCTTACTGATCGCCCTCATGCTGTACGGATAACATTTACCCTGTTATATTATAGGACCAAAATTATATACTTTAATAACTATTTTTGTTCGCTTATAGATTTATTAGGCTCCCTTTCCAGCATCAGCGGTTCAACCAGCACTGGACTGGACAAGCTTGTGCCCTAGCCGTTGAGGAGCCTGAGACAGAACCAGAGCCAGAAGGAGATGTCATCGCAGGTGCCATCTTATTACCCTCACACCCAGCTTTATGTCTATTTGATTCTGGAGTATTGTATAGCTTTATATCTTCAAATTTTGTTGCTGCATATCATATAGACGTAGGATGTAGTAAGATGATTTGTAGAGTTATGACTGGAGGGGGACCTATCCCTATCACAGAGACTTGTATCTGTTCTATCACCATTTTCGGTTATACCTTTCTAGCACCCTTACTTGTTATGCCTCTCCCTAACTATGATATAGTTTTGGGTATGGATTGGCTGAGCATGCAACATGCCGTGATAGATTGTCGTCGGGGCTGTGTTATCTTTAGTCCACCTGGAGGAACAGAGTTTGAGATAGCTCGAGCACCCAAGAGCATGGGATGTGTTTCCTACACTTCCATCACAGTAGATTCTGGACCACCTCATCCCTTGATAGCAGAATACCTGGACGTCTTCCCCGACAATCTTCCAGGTTTACCCCGAATCGAGGTATAGAGTTTACTATTGACCTAGTTTCTGGCTCTTTTCCTATTTCTCGAGGATGCTACAGAGTCAACCCCAAGGAGGCCAAGGAGATGAAGGATCAGATTGATGAGCTGAAGGCCCAGGGATTTATCAGAGATGAAGCTTCACCCCGGGGAGCACCAGTTTTGTTCGTGCCCAAGAAGGATGGAACCGTACGAAAGTGCATTGATTACCGGGCGCTGACCAATATCACCATCAAGAACAAGTACCCTCTGTCCAGGATCGATGATCTTTTTGATCATCTGAGCAGAGCGAAGGTTTTCTCGATGATCGACCTCAGGTCAGGATATCACCAGGTCAAGGTTCGAGAGGCGGACATTCCGAAGACGACATTCAACACCAAGTATGGTCAGTATGAATTCTTGGTCATTTTCTTCGGTCTCACCAATGCCCCAACTGTGTTCATGAATCTCATGAACAAGGCCTTCCATGAGTTTTTGGACCTGTTTGTCGTCGTCTTCATCAATGACATTCTGATTTACTCAAAGACCCAGGAGGAGCACGAGAAGCATCTGCGAATTATCTTGGAGACTCTGAGGAAGGAGAAGCTCTATGATAAGTTGTCCAAGTGTGAATTTTTCCTGGATAAGATGGAATTTCTTGGTCCTGTTATCACAGGAGAAGGTATATCTGTGGACCCTAAGAAGATAGCAGCAGTTGAATCTTAGACAGCCCCCAGCTCAGTTGTAAAGATTAGGAGTTTTTTGGGTCTAGCTGGATGATACCGAAGTTTGTGAAGGACTTCGCGAGGTGCAGAGCCTATGACGAAGCTCACCAGGAAGAACGAAGAGTTTGTTTGGGCTGAAGAGTGTCAGGCGTCATTTGAGGAACTGAAGAGAAGGCTGACAACAGCACCCATTTTGACACTACCATCTGGAGAAGGCAGATTTTCCATCTACAGTGATGCTTCGGGCAAAGGATTAGGATGCGTGCTACAGCAACATGGAAAGGTAATTGCCTATGCTTCCCGAAAATTACACAATCATGAGAAGAATTACCCGATGCATGACTTGGACATATACATAGACCACAAGAGTCTCAAATATGTCTTCACTCAGAAGGAGCTCAACAATCGCCAGAGGCGTTGGCTGGAGCTTATGAAGGATTTTGACATCAACCTGCAGTACCACCCGGGTAAGGCTAATATGGTCGCTGATGCACTTAGCAGGTACCCGATGGCTATGTTCTTGACAAAGAACCGTCACTTGCTGGAAGACATGGAGAAGCTAGGTTTGGAGGTCGTGCTACCAGAGGAAATCATACTGAAGCTTGGAAAAGAAGCAGTTGTATCAGGTGTGGACTCGCCTATGATGCAGCTTCAAGTGCAGTCCAGTCTGATCAGCAGAGTCAAGGAGACGCAATTCCAAGATGAGATACTATGCAAGCTAAGAGACCGAGTGTTAGCTGGAACACTTGAAGGTTTCTCTATAGCTGGAGATGGAACATTGAGGCACGACACGAGACTTTGCGTACCTACTGGCGAACTTAGGAATGAGTTGATGAAGGAGGTGCACAAGTCGCAGCATTCTATACATCTAGGAGCTAACAAGATGTAAAAGGACATGAGGACCCATGTATGGTGGCTTGGAATGAAGCGAGACGTGGCAGAGTTCGTCTCCAGATGTTTGATCTGCCAGCAGGTGAAGGCAGACCGTCAGAGACCAACAGGTTTGTTGCAACCTCTTTCCATTCCGGAGTGGAAATGGAAACATATTACTATAGATTTTGTGACAGGATTACCCAGATTCCAAGAAGGGAATAATGCTATATGGGTGATAGTCGACAGACTGACCAAGTCTGCCCATTTTATTTCTTTCAAGGTTGGTTTATCCACGGAAAGGTTAGCAGCTCTTTACATGCGGAACATTTACAAGTTGCATGGAGTTCCAGTCAGTATCGTATCCGACAGGGATACCCGGTTCACCTCGCACTACTGGAAGAGTCTGTAGGAGAGTTTGGGCATGCAGCCGAAGTTTAGTACGGCGTATCACCCGCAGATCGATGGCCAGTTCGAGCAGACTATTCAGACGCTTGAGGATATGTTGAGATCTTACGTCTTACAGTTTGGTGGATCTTGGAAGATCACCTACACTTGGTAGAGTTCTCCTACAATAACAGCTACCAGGCCAGCATTCAGATGACACCTTTTGAGGCTTTATATGGACATCGATGCCGCACTCCTCTAGCATGGGATGATGTTGGAGATCGAGTCTTGTTGGGACCGGAGATGGTTACAGATGTAGCCGAGAAGATGAAGATGATTAGAGAGACACTGAGGATTGCACAGGACCGTCAGAAACATTGGACGGATGGCAGGCGTCGAACCTTGGAATTTGAGGCCGAAGATCAGGTATTTGTCAAAATATCACCTACCAGGGGCACAATCAGATTTGGTCAAGCTGGGAAGCTGAGTCCCCGCTACATCGGTCCATTTGAGGTACTGAGCAGGATCGAAGAGGTAGCATAAAAGGTGGATCTACTTTCCAGCCTCGAAGGCGTGCACAACGTCTTCCACGTATCGCAGCTGAGGCGTTACGTACCGGACCCGAGCCATGTAGTTGATCATTCAGAATTGGAGATTGGACCTAGCCTTACTGTGCCAGAGCAACCAGTAGAGATCATCGACCGCATGAAGAAGAGATTACGGCATGCACTAATCCCTCTAGTGAAGATAGCTTGGCGTCACCACTCTCCAAGCGAAGCTACCTGGGAGCGAGAGGATGAGATATGGGAAAAGTATCCTCATCTTTTCTAGTTATGTTCTATCCCCTCTTTTTCATTATTTGTGGAAATTTTGAGGACAAAATTTTCTAAGGAGGGAAGGTTGTGAAGTCCATGCTTGTAATTCTATTGTAGTTATTAATTATTTGGTTAAACCCAAAACCTTTTGGCCCAATGACTTAAACCCAAGCTGTAAGACCCATGTTTTGTTTGTGTATTTTATTTATTTATTATTGTTTGTGAGCCTTAAACCCAGCCCAACCATTTTGGCCCAATGACTTAAACCCATTAGGTTTACCCAACCCAAAATCCATTCTTCCCCACTCTCCGATTCTCCCTCTCAGATCCACTCATCCCGCGCACACACCCACGTCCTCTTCCTTCTTCATTTTTCATCTCCCGTAATATCCTCCAGTAGAGGAGAAACACCAGAAGCTTCACAAATTATTTTCTCCTTAAAAACTCCATAACTCTCTCAAATCTCCACCAAATCCAAATCCGCGACCGCCACCGTGCTCCCCTCGCCGCCCTCTCCGAATCCAGAACCCACTTCCCCTATTTTCGAGCAACCGATCGCCGCCCTCCCGACAGCAGCCGGCCGGCCGTCGCCGTCATCCAGCCTCGCGTGCGCCCCGGTTCCGCGCACCTTCTCCCATGTATCCGCCCGTATGCGCGCACATGTCCGTGCTCGTCATTCCCGGCGTTGTTTCGAGTCTAAGGCATCCCCTCGGTACTCCTTCATACAAGCCTTGGGTAAATCCTTTTCCTTTTTGTCTGTCAATTCTTCACAGAACCCATATTTCATATTCTGGCCTTAGAGACCGTTCTGTGGATTAATGGGTTTCTGTAAAATTGTTGTTTTAGTTCTGTTGTGTTAATTAGTAGCATGGTTTGTAATAATTATTTTTTAGGAAACTTTATTTAGGTTGCTGTTGTTTAATCTTTAATTAATTAAAATGTGGATTAATGAATTAGATTGTTTAATTATGTGATTATAAACTGGGTTATATTTCTAAAAACCTAATAATCATTTTGTAAATGGTTAACAAAAGTTTTAGTGTTATTAAAGTATTAGTAAATAAAGTTTTGTTAAAATTAATACTCTTTATGTATTGTAGGTAAAATTGTATAATTAATTTCTTATACATATATTCTCCTTTTAAGTGTTTTTAAATCAAAAAGTTTTTGGTAAATAGATTAATAAAGAAAACTGAGTAATTTTCATAAAAAAGTTTTATTTGTTAAAATAATTAGTTTTTGGTAAAAAGATGGTTAATTAGTATTAATAATCGAAATATTTTGTATTATTTTAAAATCATAATTTTGGCAAGAAAACTGTATTTTTATGCAAATGTGCTATTTTAGTATTTAAAATGTTAATTTCTCTTTTAAATAGAAATAAATAATTTGCCCAAAAAGGGTTAAAAGGTATTTTCTAAGGAAAATCGTTTTGTTAATTATTAAATTCAAAGAAATACATCTTTAGTAATTTTTTAAAAATTATTTATTTTACGACAAAACCTATATTTACTTAAATAGTTATATATTAATATCATTTTTGTAACAAAAACTTTCTTTATGTACAAATGGTTTCCAATTAGGATCACCAACCTGTAGACTTGGCCTAGTTTTGTACCTTAGATTTAGGACGTAATCCTGGTTACTAAAACTGACGTTACAATCTTGTAGGTTCTGATTCGTAAATCCTAGCAGTCACTTTCTGATTGCTGCCAAGTTAAGGAATATTCTGAGGCAAGTTTCATATATATTTCATGTCTGCATTTTATTTTGATAATTAAATGTATGCATCAGTTAGTTACATGTAGTATAGTTACACTGATTTACCGTAGATCCCTCTCGGACTCCACATAGGTTGATGGATTGCTGGATGGCTACCTTGACATGTTGGTTATTGATTATTGACTCATTGACTTGGAGATTGCTTGGGAGAGTAGTATAACGTCTGTGACCAAAGCCAAATATTGATCGTTTATTGCCTCGCGCTAACCCCTACCACACAGGGGGTTAAGTTGTACCGTATACTATTCATTTCGGCCGAAACGTTAGTATACATATTGCCTCACCAGCCGGCCACAGGCCCTGTTATATACTCAAACACTAGCTTGGTATTGCATCATTCTGGACATTGACATCATCTTGCTTGTTGGTCTTTTTACTATTAAATACAAAAAATATAATATTTCTTTAACTGTCTCATATTTTATATTTATTATTAATTTAGAATTGCTAGATGTAGATGAAATATGTACTTGCTCTCTTCTGACTGGAGACAACATTTTTAGGTGATTACAACGAAGATGAGCTGCCTTACTGCACTTTCTACGAGACAGACTTGGCTCCCGTAGAGGCTGAACCAGGAACACCTGAACCCTAGAATGTTGGCTTAGCACTTTCGTTTACTTTCTTTCAAAATATTTTGTAATAAAATGAATATTGTAGTTGTTTGTTTTATTTTTAGATTTTTTCCAGTTGAATAAAATATTTTATTTCCGTTAGATGTTTCTGCATGTTATGTTTCACTGCTTGATACAACTTACTGCCGCCGTCTCATAACGATGCAGACTGGGCATGATCCGACTAGATCCACTACATTGGAATCGGATCGTGACAATTTTACACCCTTTAAAAGGGCATAACTTTTTTTTGTAATTTACGCATTTATGTAGAACAGTATCTTCTCGGTTGTTTTTTTTATAGTCGTCGTATTTTTTTAACCATGCAACGGCTATCTTACCAACACAAAATTCCAATAAGTCATTTTAAACGACATAAAATTTACTTCCAACGCCTTTTCCTAAAATACTTTTATTAATTACTTTACCGATGAATAAAAAACAATAAATGTTAGATTTATGTTCTTCAAAGAGGCGTAAAGTTTGTAATATACGCCTATCAGATGGGCATAAATCTTCAATAGAAATTTTAATTTTTCCTTTTCCAGCTACAATCGATATTTACACCTATCAAAATCGCTTATTCGAACTACTGTGCCTTTTATGCAATCAAACTTCAATGTTTCAAGGAATTTGTTAGAGCATCGTTAGAAAGGCTCACCCTTTTCTAGATTCTAGATTTAGAATGTAGGAGCTTATTTTGTAGAATGGTAAGTTCTATCCATAGTTTCGATTTCTACAATTTTGGTCCCATCACACCCATATGTGCTAAGGGTTGGGCCTCCCAATTTCTAAATTCTAGATTGTAGAAATTTATTTTGTAGAATTGTAAGTCTCAGTTTGGAGTCAAACTTTCTAGATTCTAGATTTTATATTATTTTTTTCACATCAATTTTTGACCTCACAATCTTTGGAACCGGAGCTCACTTTATCATTTCCTACTATTCTCGTACAAATCCAACACATTTTACATTTACCTTTTTCTTAAAATTTTGGACCCCAAATTGTATTTGAGCAGGGGCGGAGCATAAGGTGGGCTCCTCCGGACTGTAGCCCGGGCTTAAAAACTAAATACTGTGAGGTACCAATAAAAGTTACATTTAAACCATAACTCAATTTGTTGATTGGTTAAGTCAGTAGCTGTTTGTATAAATAGTCCAGGGTTCGATTCCATTGTTTGCCATTAAAATTGTTTTGATTGAAATTTTAATACAAACAGAACAGTGATACAATATAGGACTTAGATGTAGTCCTAGGAGTACACTTTTGTTTAAGCTGGGTCCTTAGTGCCAATGGAGCGAGTGGTAATGCGTTGACTCCGTTGACCGGCTGACGATGGTTATCGGTTCTCTGAAGGTGTTGATTGCTCTGGGTGCTGGAGCTTGCTGAGAGGAGGAAGACGTTGAGTGTCTAGAACTGCCTCTCCGGTGATTCTCTGTTATGGATTCTCTCTGTGTTGTAAGTCTTCTCTGTGTGAAGGAGATGATCCTTCTATTTATAGTTTTGCAGGCTGGCTGCTCATGCGCGCATGTAGGATACGTCGGTGTGGGGACGCCACGTGGAGGTTGCTGATGGAGGTGCATGGATGCTGCGCCTTGATCGAGGGGGAGAACTCTTCATACTGCTGTTGTGAGCCGGCACGTAGCAGAGAGAAGATCTTTCTGTTGCTGAAATCTTGGATGAGTTGAGTCAAAGGACACGTGTCGTCGACTCATGGTTTGAAGATCTCGGATTTGGTGGAGAGGAGTGATCTGGTGGGCTGCGCCTTGGATTGGGCGCAGGAGGAGGCTGCGGCTCATAACCTTTAGGAGTTACAAACCTTTTGGGGCGTATGGCTTTTGAGGCGCATACAGGCGACTTTTCTTCTGTCTTTCGGGATCAAAGAGCAGTCTGAGGCGCATGGCTTTTGAGGTGCATGCTGATTTGGACGCATGGCCGTAGAGGCGCATGCGGTTGGTTGAGTGGCCACGTGGCAGTAGCCGTCGAAATAAAGTCATGATGATGCTGACGTTGTCGACGCTTCATTTTCTGAACTGTTCAGACTTTGGGAGGCGTGCTGCCAACTCTGTCAGTTCAGTATTTAATGTTGGTGACGTTCGATGGACAGCTGAGTGGGCGCGTCGGTTGGCGTTCCACTCGGTATGGAGATGTGTGGGGGCGTACCCTCTGTAATGCGCCGAGTACTGTAGGGCGCGTCTGTGTGATGCGCCTGATGCCGAAGGGCGCATCCGTGTGATGCACTGTCTGGCTGGCGCATCGGACATGTCTTTTAATGATGCGGCTGTCTCGCTCTTCGAGTGCTATAAATAGCCGTTTGGCTGAATTCGAGGCGTCCGGTTCATCCATTTAATGTAAATTTATTGCACGGAATTCGGAGGGCCATCCACTTGGCACGTGGGTTTGATCTGCCCGGCCTATAAATAGTGGCATGGAGAGAAGATTTGCTTCTCATTCCCTCACGTACTTCCAACATGAACTTGAACATACGGGTGCATTCTGTTGACGAAGTGCTCCCGAGGGTGAAGATGAGACGGTGTGTTATCTTCGATGCACTTGAAGGTGACTGTTACATCCAAAAGACGGAGTCGAGGGCTTCCGAGGCAGGCGGAAGGTGCCTGTTGCATCCAAAGATAGGGATGCTCGGGCCTTGTCTCCGTTATTCCGGAAGAGCCGTAGATCGAAATGGCGGTGCTAGGCTCTATCTTCCTTCAAAGTGGGGTTTGCCCACTTTGGTTGTGTTAAAAGCTGCTCCTTTAGCCGCGGTTTCGATCACGGTCTTCCTTCGCCTTTGGAGGCTCTTTCGAAGCCTCCCCTGGCCACAGCATTTGCGGTGCTCTTCTCTTCCTTGGTTCCAGCCAGAGGGTTAAATGCTTTGCTTGACGAAGCACTTATCAGGTGAGCCTGGCTGGAAGAGCGGTACATAACTGGGCTCTGCTCGGCCAGGTGAGCCTGGTTGGAAGAGTTGCACATAACTGAGCTGCTGAAGGGATGCACATAACTGAGCTGGATGCACATGACTGAGCTGCTGAAGATATGGTAGGATGCGCCTGGTTGGAGGCGCATGATGTCTGCTGCGCCTGACTGATGGCGCATGGTGGCTGCTGCGCTTATCTGGAGGCGCGTGGTAGCCGCTGGCTGTAGACTTAGGATATTTCCTTTGTAGAAATTCTCCTTTGTATAACCTTTTCTTAGACATGTAATAGACTTCTGTATATAAAAGTCTTCTTTCGAATGTCTATCTTTATTGATCTTGCTGTGAAGTTCTTCGTCTGAGTTCTAGCGTATGTAGTGTCTGGCGCATGGGCTTTCTGGTTGTGAAATTCCATGCTTCTACAAGACCCCCTTCAAAGTTTTCAAAACTTTTGAATAAGTTTTGGAATACTTTGAATAAGAAGCATGGAGGTCAGGGCGCATGATTTCTGGGCGCATGCCTGTTCGGGCGCATGCACTTCTCAGTTAATGATGATGGTGCCTCGGTAACCGAAAAGATTAATGATGATCTTTTGGTTTATTTGCTGCTATCCTTGCACAGAACCCGAGGCGACGGCTGAGATCACACGTCATCTGTTCACGCGTGCGACTAAGCCCTATAAATAGGTAAGAGTTGGAGAGAGAAAGGGTTCTTCTTCTCTGTGCCTCTGCTTCTTTAGAGTTTCTTCTTCAAAACCCTAACTTCTCCTTCCTCGAGAGAATGGCTCCCAAGACTCCTCGCGGTGCTGCCGGCAAGGGGAAGGAGAAAGCGAAGGAGTCCGCCGATGAGGATGTACCTATCACTCTTGCGACTCTTGCCGACGTTCGTCCTGAGGTGACAGGTGGGTTTCGTCTCTGCTTTGGGCCCTGTGCCCTAACTGCCGACGCGTATAGACTTCGGTCTTTGATGATACGTCGAGGTTCTATCCTGCCGACGTGCATGGGTTTATACCTTTATCATGCACCGAGGTTTTAATGGCTGACGCGCATGGGTTTTATTCCCTAAAGATGCGCCGAAGCCTTTGCTGACGTGCATGGGCTCACGCTCTGATAATGCGCCGAAGCTCCAACGCCAACGCGCATGGGCTTACGCCCTGATGATGCGCCGAGACATGCTGACGCGCATGGGCCTATGCCCTGATGATGCGCCGAAGCAGATACGCATGGGTTCATACCCTGGCAATGCGCCAGTCTGCTTGACATATTTTGTCTTTTTGCCTGACTTCCACTTTTGTTGTGCCAGTGTCGATGACGATCCCTTTGTTGAATGAGGTCCTCCTGGACGCTTCTCTTTGTCAGATGGGAGTTGATTTTGATGAGGCGGTGATCAACCCTGCAAAGGATGCTATCCTTCAGGACCAACCTCGTGAGAGGATGCTACAAATCCAGGTCCAGTTGCCGCTTTTCCTCCAGAGTATGATGGAGAGCGGTAAACTGAAGTTTGCTGATTCTGAAGGTGTGACTTTCTTAAAGCCTGCCTTTCTGTTTGGCGACCGATTAGTCTCTTCCGAAGCGAAGATATTGAAGATCAGAGAAGACTGGTTCTTTGCTGCTAAGGGCATGATGTTATACATGCGGCAGGTTGACCGCCAGTTGCCACTGACAGCCTTTTATCGTCTAGCTTCGAAGAGAAGGATGGGTTGGGAACTTACTCCTTCTCAAGGAGGTGCCTTGGGGGGTTCCCTTTCGATTGACACCACCTCGAACCAGCGAGACACCATGACCGCCGCACGAACCGGTTCTTCGTTCAGTTATCGAGCTTTACGTCCCGGGAGCATCTATAGTGAAGTCCCAAATGACACGTTTCCCTTCAGTGCCCCGACTTTTGCAAATCGGATGCTGACGTCGAAGGTCACGTATCCGACAGCTGGTTTTAGAGTCGAAGGTTGGTGTCACTACATCCCAAAGTGGGACGAGTTGACCTCCTGGGTGCTTTCCAGGTTCAAAGTTGAGCTTAAAGAGATAGGGCTGACTGCCGCCATTCGGGCCACGCAGGCAGGCGTGGACCTCAATAAGCCGATGTTCCTTGCGCTCTTGGAGCTTTTCAACGCCCAGACTGGCAGCTTCTTTACTCCAGTGGGGGAGTTGGGATTGGCCCTTCATGAGATGTATGAAGTGTCCAAGCTTCCTTGGGGCTCAGAACCGTACGAGGAATATTTTCCATCAAATGAAGAGATCCAGGTCTTGGAAGATAAGGACCCGGAGATGATGGTCGTTTTCAAGGAGGTGACGAGCCATCATTATCTGATGCACCGGAGGGACAAGGGTAAGACCCAGCCTCACGTGACTGCTTGGAGGGACTATGTCTTCAGGCAGGATTTGGCGGATCCTTCGAGGATCCGGTTTGCGACTCCGCAGGGCTTGAAACCCGCGGAAGTGAGTTCTGAAATAACCCGGCTGGACGAGAGGACCCCGCATTCCAATGAGAGCGGTAAGGATACGTACAGCTGTTTCTGGCACTGCGTGCACCGGATGTCATCTAAGGTAGTGTTGACAGCCTACTTGATGATATGGCTCCGGGATTGCATATTTGCAGGAGGATCCGGTGCCGTTGAGAGGGTACATTGGAATCTCATTTTGCCTGCAGTGAAGTTGGCCTTTGGACGACCTTTAGCTCTCCTCCCCGCGATGGTGTGCAACCTGTTGCGCGGTTTGAGATCTTTTGCTGATGATGTGATCCACGAGAAAGGTAATAATGACAACTTTCCCCGGGCCGAGCTGCCTTTCCATTATCTTATGGGGTGGCTGATCTTACATCATCCGAATGTGATGAGTCCTGGCCCTGAGGAGGACCATGTCGAAGGAGATGCCTTCATTCGTCGCTTCTACAAGAGGAAGTGGTCTTACACTGGCGTCCCCGTTTGTAGGAGGGTTTTGTCCTTCCTTCAGGGGTGGGAAATCGTGAAGGTTGGCCCGATCTTCAAGAATTTTGAGGCCGACCAGGATTTGGTTGATTCTGGCGAGGATGCGGTTACTTTGCCGAAATGGAGTTTTCGTTGGTTGCAGAGTATCCGGCCTTCGCACCTGGTCTACCGTAATCAGAACAGATGTTATCTGGAACCGTACTTGCCAAGCCGATTTGCTCGTCAATTTGGCTACACTCAGCTAATGCTGCGGAATCCCAGTAGCAGTCTAGGCTCCATCGGGAGTTTGCTGGATGGAGCCCGGGGCTGGCAGTATTATAACGCTGGATGCACTAGCGTTAAGTTTACCACACCAGTTCGCAATCCTCGGCCGCCGATCTTATATCCGGCCGCCAAGCTGTATTGCACTATGAATACTATGTCTCCTGGTTATGACAGGGAGACTAGTTTCATTATTGGAACCCAGTTGGAGGCAACAACGAATATGTTGGTGGCAGCTCGGTCATATCGTCCGCCAGAATTGGCGGGGTATCGGGCTGCTGCTGTGGTACCAGTGAGAGACCCGTCTGTCGGGAAAAGGTGGGCTGACCCAGAAGCTGGTTCTTCTGTACCGAAAAGGTCGAGAAGGACGTCGACCCCGAAGATTACGGAAGCGCCACTTGTAACGCCAACGGGCTCAGCTCCCGCTGAGGTAAGGAGTGCTTCATAATTCCAGTTTTTTTATGTCATTGTGGCGACTTATGTTCATCTTCTTGTAGGGATTGAAGAAGAAGTCTCATGCTTCGAAACCGGGCACCAGTAAGCCGAAGGAGGTGGCAGGCTCTTCTGAGGAGCGCATTCCACCAATGATGATGTCTCCTGTGGAGGAGGGTCCCGAAGATGTTCCCGCGGAGGTTTTAGTATCTCCTGACTTTGAAGTCGCAACAACTTCTGGTATAGTATCATCTGCCGTGGAGGCCTTGGACGCTGAGGGTCCTACAGACTCGAGGCATCCTGATGATGAAGTGGATTAGAGTTCGTCGCCTTCTGGTGACGTCCCTCCAGCATTGCAAGGGTCCGTTGCGGGGGCAGCAGAAGCAGTGAGGATAGAGGAGAGGGTTGATTCCCCTCCTGGTCATGATGAAGGGAGGTCGGCTGAATTATTGCCAAATCCTTCCTTGGCTTCAACCATGGACATAGAGATGGCTACCGATCAGGCGGTAGCGACAGATTTTGTCCCTGTAGAGGGACTTGAGAAGAATGAGACCCTTCTGCCAGTCTTGTCTCCTGGGGCTGGCCAGGAGATAAATGTTGATCTCCCCGTTTTGCCGGGGGAGGTAGCTGATGCTGATAGAACGTCGGGGGTAGAAGAGGTGGCCGTTGACGTCGGTGATTTCTCCGGGCTTGAGAAGGGTAAGGGTGTGGAACCCTCTGTTGCTTCTTCCACTTGGGGTACTATCACGACGCATGTGCCGGCTCCTTCTGTTCCTTCGGCTCCTCGGGCTAGCAGTCTGGCCCCTGTTGATAAAGAGCCTATTGCTGCCGAGGTTCAAACCTCTCAGATCGAGGTTGGCGGATCTTCCTCCGGTCCACAAACTGTAGTAGCTCCTCTAACTCCTGCTATGACGCCGCAGGTGCTGGCGGATGTCGACGAGTATGTGAAGTTCCTCGTCGAGGGAGTGTACAAAATGCTGGAGAAAGGTGTATCTGCATTGATGGATGCCAAGGGGAGCTTTGCGACAGCAAAAGCTTTGGCAATGCCTTGTATCGAGCTGATCCGCGTTCACCAATGCCATGACCATATGGCCGAAATTCTGGAGGTCTCGGTGATTGAGCTGGACGAGCGGCTCGCAGAACTGCAGCGCATCCAACGAAATGACCTCTCTGTCTTAATAGATGCAGAGATAGGGAAGTTGATTGCTGAAATCGAGGCTTCCCATCGAGCCGATGTGAGCAGTTGGGAGCGTGAAGTGGCTGGGACTGAGACTGCGGCGGAGCAGTTGTCTCAATCTATGAAGAAGACGACGGAGAAGCGGGCTGCGGTGGATGCTAACATCGCAGAGGTTGATGCTCAGATGTGCCGTCTTGAAGACCAGCGGGCCCAACTTCAACTAGAAGCTGATCGTGTCCTGGCTGAACACGTGGCATTCAAGCAGGAGGAAGCGACTCTTACTCAGCGGACCCTTGCTTTGGCTCAGCAGCGACGACAGCTTGATGAGAAGTATGAGAGTAAAACTTTCGCTGAGGCTGTCGGATTAATGCGTCAAGAAGCCGAGCTCCGAGTCCAGGCGACTGTGGAAACTTGCACTGCCGACCTGAGACGTCGAGTCAAAGAGCTCTCATCCCACCCTGGAGAGGATCGGGGACTGTAGTTTCTCTTCTTTTTATGTGTTTTTGCAACTCTTACTGGGGAAATAGCGTATCTCTGTACTCCCTTTTTTGAAAAATAAAGAAATACACTATCTCTTTTTTTTTGTGATGTGTTCATTTTTGATCTCATGAACTTGATGATTTATGTGGACCTATTATCTTTTGCGCACCTTGGTTTTTAGGTACAGATAATAAGTTTGAAGGAACCAACATGTTTGCTCAGAGGTAATGTGGACATGGCAATCATTAGGTTCAAATGATAGAATCTTCCTACTCAGAGGTATTTATGGACGTGGTAGGAATGATCCTGGGGGATACGCTGAACAACTCAGAGATAATGTGGACGTGGAAGTTCTGCGATCAATGTACGACAACACAGGAGTTGTTTGTACGGGATGTTTACTCAGAGGTAATGTGGACGTGGTAAACATGAAGGATAGCGTAAGCTTACGAAATGTAAGGTTGCGCTTTATAGGATGTAGAGAGACAACTCAGAGGTAATGTGGACGTGGTTATCTTTCTACGGAAGGATGCCACGGAACAGCTGGGTTTCGGAAGCGTTTGATTTTGTGAAAAGAGGTTGTTTGGGATAACTTCATCCGCACAATGACAGTGTGCACAAGTAGTTGGGAGGTCTTCAGGCTGCTTGATTTGACTGAAAAAGGATTCGGCATCCTTCAGAGCTTCGCAGAGAGCTTCTCGGGAGTCCTTGGAGAGACGCAGGAGCTCGAACAAAGACAAGCGTGCAGGAGTACTGGCCAGTTGTGCCAGAATGTCAAAATTGTGGGGCTTGGCTAGCCCCGAAGCATTTTCTTTCCGCAGAGGTCTGTCGAAACGGGCCTCCACTTGCTTTTGTTTATTGGCTGCTGAGGGTTTGGATGGACCCTCCTCAGGGATGGTGCCAGGAGGCACCACTTCGGCGGCAGCTTCACCGGGCTGGGAGTTCTGTTGTGCACGCGTCTGCACAGGAAGCGCCTCTTCCGTTGAAGAAGAGACCGTGCGGCAAGACTTGATCTTCCTGCCTTTTGCTTTGGAGGTAGGGCGTACCTCCGGTTGAGTTACCTCGGAGACGAGGTCGGGGTGAACCCAGAGGACCTCTCCTCGAGATGTGGTGAGTGGGACAAGTCCACTCACATTGTCACGGGTGGGTGGCAAGTTCACCACCTCCATTGTCGCCTTAGGGATGGGGACGATGCCATCTTGTGTGGTAGTCGGCGGCAAGGTGCCGAACTGAAGTGACACCATATTAGCTGACACCGTCTTCTCTTCGTAGTCGACGGAGATTACATCCGCATTGATCATGCGCTGGATGTAATTTTTGAGGACGTAGCAGTCCTTGGTCGGGTGTCCGACAAACCGATGGTAGTGACAGTACCTCGGGTTGTCCACTTTCCCGACTTCATCGGGCCGCTTCGGGTCCGGAAGCTTGATCTTGTCACCCTGCTTCAGTATCTCAAAGAGTTGCAGGGTGTCGTCATCATTGAATGAATAAACCTCCTTGGGTCTCGGTGCCAGTGGAGGCTTTTGAGTAGGCACAGATGCGCCCTTCGAGGCATTAACAGTCAATGCCTGTTTCCCCTTTGTTTCTCGTCCGGAGTTGTTGATTGCAGACTTTTTCCCCTTATCATCAAAGGCGGGGAAGCTAACACCCAGAAGACGTGCATTGGCCGCCTTCTTCTCTGTAGCTTCAGCTTCGATGATTAGGGAGCTCCAGTCGGGAGGGGGAGTAGAGTTAAGCCAGAGCTTTACTGCAGGCAGCATGTTCATACTACAAGCGGAGAGAAGCGCATGCTCTGGCATGCCTGGAGGTAGCCTGAAGCAGGCCTGACGGAAGCGTTCGATGAATGCCCGAACCGTTTCCTTGTCCTTCTGGCGTATCTCAATGAGAGACGCCATCGTCATGTCCTTCCCACCGTCGTAGAAGCGGTCGAGAAAGAGGCGTGTCAGGTCGTCGAAGGACGATATGGAATTATCGGGGAGGCTGCAGTACCAGTCATACGCCACCCCTTTCAGGGCCCCAACAAAGATGCTGGTGAGGAGCGCGTCCTCCTTCGAAAGATGCCCTGTCTGCGACTGGAAGTACGTCAGGTACCGTCGTGGAGAGTCCTTCCCGTCATACGGCATGAGTGTTTGTGGTTTATACTTTGGGGGATAAACCACCTTGTTCCACTCAAGGGGATAAGGCTGGGGAATGCCCATCTTCTGGCGCTCCTCCTGCCTGTTCTTGGACTCGAAGCGCTCCCGTAGATCTTTGATCATTTCGACCACGTCCTCCGTGGAGCTAGGAGTCGGGGAAGGAGGTACCACCTGGAGTAGAGCGTTTGAGGGCTCCGACGTCCGGGGTGCTTCTGTGTCTGAGGGTGTCCGTTGGAGGGGCACACTCGACTCTCCATTGGCTCCTGGGTCGGGACCATTTGAAGGTGTCCTGATCAAGGCCGACCGTATCTCAAACACTGCTTGAGTCAGTGCTTGCATTGAGGCAGAGAGGGTTTTGAGTCCTCCCTCTAGCGAGTCTATGCGCTGGACAATGTCCTGTGGCGGCGCATCAGTCTCAAGATCACCCCCGGTCATGTATACTGTCATGACACGGCCGAAAGTGGATGGATTAGTTGAGGCTTCGCTCTCAGCCCCGCTCTCATGTGGGGGAGTCACTTCTCCTGGTGTTTGGCCACCCCCAGCCACATTCTGGAGTTCGTCTTCGACAGGCGCATCTGCAAGGGCCTGACTGCCCTCAGCTCTGTCTTGAAGGGCCTCTTCGTTTCCAGCACTACCCCCGACGGTGTCCTGGAGGACATCGTCATTTTGAGGGGCTTCAGGGAGGCCATCTTCGCCTTGATGAAGATCCGCCGCAGCTGTGCTTTGGACATCTTCGTCTTCGGAAGGAGGCTCGACAAGGGTCTGGCTACCCCCAGCTTCCTCCAAGAACTTCTTCCTCGACCGAGTGCCTTCGAATACTCCAGAGGTCGAGACAGCTGCCTTGGTTTTCCTCGGCTGGCTTTTGGATGAAGACGTGGAATTGGCAGTCGTCTTCCGGACAGATGAGGAGTTGGAGATCACGTTGCATGAAGCAACCTTTAGCTCCTCTTCTGCTGACACCTTCGTCCCAAGGCGATGTCGGAGGGGTATCGATGATTGTAGCCGTTGGAAGACCGACTGCTTTGGCGGTACTGCCGTCTTGCAACAGCAGTTGATGGTGACCACTGCACAAGTGTACCCCGTGAGAGGCGCATCGTGCTTGTTGGTCAACTCTCCTGACCGGCGCTTGTGAGTGATCACGTTGCGCAGGTTGTTGGAGGAGAGTGCTACCCTCACACCCCTCTCAGGCGCATGGCAGGGCCAAGCGCCGGGGTGGTCGGGTGAGTGCTGCGCCCCCTGATCTAATACCAAGCAGGCATCACGATCAGTAGTGGGGGAACCACAACATTTGAAGTGACTTGAACGGACCTCAAACGCACAACCAGAGGAGGCGCGGGATTTCAAGACCACTGAGTTTGCCTCTCTCGGCTTGGTTGTGCACGCAGTGAATACGTCCAAGCGAGATGAGGACTTTGAAGGTCAACTCGTTGTTGGTGCAGAAGCACTTGAGTCAACCTTGTACAGCTTGCCATCGGCAGCGCGCTTGATTGTAAGCGCGTGCCTCTGGCCGGCTGCTGGCATAGCACGTTTGTGGCGCATGGCCCGTGCCGTCTTGGATTTCTTCGTACCAGCCCGCTGGGGCGTATAGTACTCAGCATCCAAATTCTCCTCGCCATTACAGCGAGTGAGTCTGTCAAAGACAGAGGCTCTTTGTGGCGCATCAGAAGTGATGTGCGGGGCATTGGCTGCGCCCCTGCTCCGTCGACGTATCTTCCTCGCCTGAGAGGAAGATGGCTGAGGAACGTGGTCAGCCGCACGCTTCCCCGAGAGATGCGCTGCATCAGCGGGCGCACCTTGACTGCTGAGGACGTCAGCAGGAAGGGAAGGCTGGACGGGCGCATCCCCTTTAACGGTGGTGCCCGAGGCGTCGACTTTGCGCACCCAGACTGCGCGGGTCTTCTTCGGCTTCGACAGCCGCTTCGAAGGACTCGCACTTCCTTCAGAAATGAACTCCTCGTACGCCTGTTGATTGAGGCGCACTACCAGCATCTTGTGGGAGGAGCCCACCTTCACGTCGTCGACCTGTGACACAACCTTCTCGGTAGAGGAGGAAGAAGTCCCCAGCAGAGTCGCCAGCTTGTTTGCCATTAAAATTGTTTTGATTGAAATTTTAATACAAACAGAACAGTGATACAATATAGGACTTAGATGTAGTCCTAGGAGTACACTTTTGTTTAAGCTGGGTCCTTAGTGCCAATGGAGCGAGTGGTAATGCGTTGACTCCGTTGACCGGCTGACGACGGTTATCGGTTCTCTGAAGGTGTTGATTGCTCTGGGTGCTGGAGCTTGCTGAGAGGAGGAAGACGTTGAGTGTCTAGAACTGCCTCTCCGGTGATTCTTTGTTGTGGATTCTCTCTGTGTTGTGAGTCTCCTCTGTGTGAAGGAGATGATCCTTCTATTTATAGTTTTGCAGGCTGGCTGCTCATGCGCGCATGTAGGTTGCGCCGGTGTAGGGACGCCACGTGGAGGTTGCTGATGGAGGCGCATGGATGCTGCGCCCTGATCGAGGGGGAGAACTCTTCATACTGCTGTTGTGAGCCGGCACGTAGCAGAGAGAAGATCTTTCCATTGCTGAAATCTTGGATGAGTTGAGTCAAAGGACACATGTCATCGACTCATGGTTTGAAGATCTCGGATTTGGTGGAGAGGAGTGATCTGGTGGGCTGCGCCTTGGATTGGGCGCAGGAGGAGGCTGTGGCTCATAACCTTTAGGAGTTATAAACCTTTTGGGGCGCATGGCTTTTGAGGCACATGCAGGCGACTTTCCTTCTGTCTTTCGGGATCAGAGAGCAGTTTGAGGTGCATGGCTTTTGAGGCGCATGCTGATTTGGACGCATGGCCGTAGAGGCGCATGCGGTTGGTTGAGTGGCCACGTGGCAGTAGCCGTCAAAATAAAGTCATGATGATGCTGACGTTGTCGATGCTTCATTTTCTGAACTGTTCAGACTTTGGGAGGCGTGCTGCCAACTCTGTCAGTTCAGCATTTAATGTTGGTGACGTTCGATGGACAGCTGAGTGGGCGCGTCGGTTGGCGTTCCACTCGGTATGGAGATGTGTGGGGGCGCACCCTCTGTAATGTGCCGAGTACTGTAGGGCGCGTCTGTGTGATGCGCCTGATGCCGAAGGGCGCGTCCGTGTGATGCACTGTCTGGCTGGCGCATCGGACATGTCTTTTAATGATGCAGCTGTCTCGCTCTTCGAGTGCTATAAATAGCCGTTTGGCTGAATTCGAGGCGTCCGGTTCATCCATTTAATGTAAATTCATTGCACGAAATTCGGAGGGCCATCCACTTGGCGCGTGGGTTTGATCTGCCCGGCCTATAAATAGTGGCATGGAGAGAAGATTTGCTTCTCATTCCCTCACGTACTTCCAACATGAACTTGAACATGCGGGTGCATTCTGTTGACGAAGTGCTCCCGAGGGTGAAGATGAGACGCTGTGTTGTCTTCGATGCACTTGAAGGTGACTGTTACATCCAAAAGACGGAGTCGAGGGCTTCCGAGGCAGGCGGAAGGTGCCTGTTTCATCCAAAGATAGGGATGCTCGGGCCTTGTCTCCGTTATTCCGGAAGAGCCGTAGATCGGAATGGCGGTGCTAGGCTCTATCTTCCTTCAAAGTGGGGTTTGCCTACTTTGGTTGTGTTGAAAGCTGCTCCTTTAGCCGCGGTTTCGATCACGGTCTTCCTTCGCCTTTGGAGGCTCTTTCGAAGCCTGCCCTGGCCACAGCATTTGCGGTGCTCTTCTCTTCCTTGGTTCCAGCTAGAGGGTTAAATGCTTTGCTTGACGAAGCACTTATCAGGTGAGCCTGGCTGGAAGAGCGGCACATAACTGGGCTCTGCTCGGCCAGGTGAGCCTGGTTGGAAGAGTTGCACATAACTGAGCTGCTGAAGGGATGCACATAACTGAGCTGGATGCACATGACTGAGCTGCTGAAGATATGGTAGGATGCACCTGGTTGGAGGCGCATGATGTCTGCTGCGCCTGACTGATGGCGCATGGTGGCTGCTGCGCTTATCTGGAGGCGCGTGGTAGCCGCTGGCTGTAGACTTAGGATCTTTCATTTGTAGAAATTCTCCTTTGTACAACCTTTTCTTAGACATGTAATAGACTTCTGTATATAAAAGTCTTCTTTCGAATGTCTATCTTTATTGATCTTGCTGTGAAGTTCTTCGTCTGAGTTCTAGCGCATGTAGTGTCTGGCGCATGGGCTTTCTGGTTGTGAAATTCCATGCTTCTACATCCATAGGTTGTTGTTTCTTTTTTCTTTTCTTTTTTTTAAAATAATCTTTTGAAGCCAATTTTGTAGTTTTTGTTGTGAGACCCTTACTATTCACCATTATGTCATGAGTTACACATGACCCTTGGGATCATGTAACTCATAACCCTTGGGTTATGTAACTCATGACCCTTGGGTTGCCCCTTATCCCTATATATATGGCCCTTGCCATATGATGAAAGGATGTGAATAAAAATACTATTCTACGATATCTAGTATCCCTTCAAACACGTTATCAGCACGATTGCTGAAGCAAGGAGAATCGACGTCCAGATCTCGACATCATCCTTCCTTTTTTTTCTAGTCAATCCGACCAGAGGCTGGTAACACTTCTTAAATTTTTTTTACAAATTAATTGTTTGAATGAAAATTAGCAATATATATATCTAACAATCTAAGAGTGATATTCTTTATATTGCTAACGTTCAAAACAAATTTGCTTCTTATTAAAAAAAACAAATATTATTCAAACACTTTGTAACTTATTTTAAGGTTCATGACAGAACTGTTTTGGTCTTCGAAAAAAAAAGTAGCAGATCGGTTTGAGTAAAACATGAGAATAGTCATTGGAATAGAAGAAACATAAACCAGAACTTCTTTTCTCCAGAAAACAAGGGTCCACCTACCGATGGTTGACTTTTCAAATTTCTTTTATGTAGATTTTTCCCTTTATGGTTACTTGATTATAAATTCAGAAAGAATGATTGAAAAAAAAAATTACTTACTGTAATATTGACATATTGCATATTAGCTTCTGGACTGAACTGTTTTATTAAGCACCGTGGTATTTTTATTATGAGCTCTGTAACATTTATGATTATGCATAAATATTTAATTTTAATTTATGCATGTTTTTCACATAATAGATAAAATGGCCAAAATAGCGAGTGTCGATTTCGAAGTACTAGATGCTGCTGAAAAAAAATTACTGTTTGATCTTTGTAAACCAATTTTCCTTGCTGTTAGAATTTAGAAAAACCAGCATAAAGTCTCTGTTCGGATCAAATTAGAAAAACTACCTAAAACTTGCTACATAGCTGAAACTTTATGTGTCTCTGTTAGAAAAGTAGCATAAAGTCTCTGCTACAAAACTACATTATCAAACTTACTCTATTATCAATTATTATTCATTAAGCAATTGTATCTGGTTGATCTTTGTATAATCCATTGTAGTTACTTGGTTATACATTAAGTAAATTTGCTTCATTCTCAACAATTTTTTGAATATTCACATTGGTTGATCATTGTCATATATATTACTCTTTGGACAATTGATCTTATATAATTGTCATCACTTAAGCAAATTATTGTTCAACTAATCTTGTTAGAATTGACACCGTAGCAATTTTCTTTTTCTATCAATTCTAGCTTCTTTTATTCAATATTTTAATTTAGGCTAAATCAAACAATTAATTAATTTAGTAAAATTTCCTTTAGTTTTTAAGTTCTAAAGTTAAGATTTGTTTGGGAACAAGCCGAAAGGGCCCTTCTGTCAACAAGGCGAAATATCGTCTAAGCGACCGGTACTTAAGAGTTCCTAGTGAACCTCCGCTTGCTGGGATCCGGCCCCTACAGCTAACCCAACCTTATCAAAACTTGAAAAACTAAAAATTTAAAGGTTTATTACTAAAATTATTTTAATTGTTAATTTTAGCTTAAAACCATCTTATTGAGTAAATATAATTTTTCAGACCTTAGAAATATGACTTCCAAGGAAGAGACTTTCTCTGCAAAGCCTGCAAAATTCAATGGCACATATTTCAAGAGGTGGCAGAGCCAGATGAAATTTTGGCTTACCACCTTATAAATTATGTATTTTTGCAAGCAACTTATTGACCTCTCTATATCAGCCCGTCGATCGATAATTTTTTTTTCATTGATCTATAGATGAAGTGTGAATGCCTTGTGGACAGCGCCTCGACGCACACAATCCTTTGAGAAAAAGCTATTTTTATAGCTTATATGATTATGACGGTCCCGTTATTACGATCAGGACTATCAAACATAATAGAAGGATCTGATGAAGCAATTATATTGCTCCCAAATAAAACAAGACTAATAATAAAAGATGCACTATTCTCTCCTAAATCAAATAGGAACCTCATAAGTTTCAAGGACATTCGTTTAAACGGATATCACTTAGAAACAAATGAAATAAATGAGACAGAATATCTGTATGTTACTCGTCTAAAAGATGGTTCAAAAACTATCTTAGAACGATTCAAGGGACTCCCGTCGGGTCTCTATCATACTCATATTCAATCAACAGAAGCTAACATGATTGTGTACCAGAAGTGTCATTCATCGCCAAAATTTAAACTTTGGCATAATAAACTGGGTCACCCAGGATCAGCTATGATGAAACGAATCATAAGCCAATCTAGTGGACACAACCTGCAGAACCTGAAGATTCTTCAGAAGTATGATTACTCGTGTCTATTTTGTTTTCAAAGCAAAATTATAACGAGACCATCCCTTTTGAAAGTGGGACTAGAGTCTCCTAGCTTCTTAGAGAGAATTCATGGAGACATTTGCGGACCTATTCACCCCGCAAGTGGTCCATTTAGGTATTTTATGGTACTTTTCGATGCATCTACTAAATGGTCTTATGTGTGCCTTTTGTCCACCCGCAACTTAGCTTTTTCTAAGCTATTGGCACAAATAATTAAGTTGCGGGCTCATTTCCTCGATAACTATATCAAAAAATTTAGACTTGATAATGCGGGTGAATTTACTTCACATGTCTTTCAAGACTATTGCCAAGCAACTGGCATCGAAGTTGAACATCCCGTAGCTCATGTTCACACCCAGAACGGGTTAGCAGAATCTCTTATTAAGAGATTACAATGGATTGCTCGTCCATTGTTGATGCAGTCACAGTTGACTGTGGATGCTTGGGGTCATGCTATATTGCATGCCGCATCATTTATTAGAATACGGCCTTCTGGAGGTCATATTTTATCTCCGATGCAGCTCGCTTATGGTTCACCTCCAAATATTTCTCATTTGAGAGTTTTTGGTTGTGCTGTTTACATCCCCATTGCTCCCCCACAGAGGACCAAAATGGGTCCACAACGTCGATTAGGTATCTATGTTGGGTTTGACTCACCCTCTATAATTAGATACCTAGAACCCTTGACGGGTGACGTATTTAAGGCACGTCTTGATGACTGTGAGTTTGATGAAGCATTATTTCCTAAACTGGGCACACAGTCTAAGAAGCCAGAAGCTTCTAAGATAATTTCTTGGGACACAAAAACTTTGTTTCATTTTGATCCGCGTACAAGTCAATGTGAAGATGAGATCCTGAAGATATTACATCTTCAGAACACTGTACATCTACTTACGGATACATTTACTGACAACCAGAATATTGTCAGATCACACGTCTATGCTGCCAACACGCCAGCTAGGATTGACATCCCCAAAGATGGATGTAATCCGCCGGCAGCAGAAATGGCAATACCTCAATTAAAAAGAGGACGTCCACCAGGTTCGAGAGACAAAGTCCCTCGTAAAAGAAAAAACCCTGAAGAAATTAAGAAGATCCCAATACAGGATGCTGAGCTCAGATCAGCTACCTCTCCCCTCCTGGTTTCCTCTGAAGAGGAACAAACAGGAGAAATATCATTAAATTATGTATGTACTGGAGAGGTACTGAACAGAAAAAGCACAGTCGTCGACGACGATTTTTCGTTCAATATTGTCGTTCACGTCACTGAAAATGACGATGATATCGATCCACGGTCTCTAGCATAATGTAAACGCAAAGGCGATTGGCCAAAGTGGAACGAGGCAATAGGAGTAGAGCTGGACTCACTCTTGAAACGCGAAGTCTTTGGACCAGTAGTCCAAACACTGAAGGTGTAAAACCTGTGGGATATAAATGGATCTTCACAAGAAAAAGAAATGAACATAACATAGTTGTGCACTACAAAGCACGCCTTGTAGCACAAGGTTTCTCCCAGAAACCGGGAATAGATTATGAAGAAACATATTCTCCGATCATTGATGGGAATACCTTCAGATTCCTGATCAGCCTCTCTTCTCTGAAAAGTTTAGAAATGCAGCTCGTGGACGTTGTGACTGCATATCTTTATGGCAATATAGATAAAGATATCTATATGAAACTCCCTGAAGGATATAAAATTTCACCAGAGAAAACATATAGACCTCGGGACACCTATTCTGTAAGGTTACAAAGATCATTGTACTGCCTTAAACAATCAGGAAAAATATGGTATAACAGACTAAGTGAGTTTCTTGCTACGCAAGGATTTACTAATGATAAAGTCTGCCCGTGTATCTTTATAAAAAGATCGGGAACAGGATTTGTTATAGTCGCCGTTTATGTCGACGATTTAAATCTCATTGGATCTCCTGCAGAGATCACTGAGATATCTGAAAGCCTTAAGACAACTTTTGAAATGAAAGACCTAGGGAAAACAAAGTATTGTCTTGGCTTACAGATCGAACACCTAAAGGGTGGTATCCTGTTACACCAATCTACATATAAACGAAGATTACTTAAACAATTTCACTTGGATAAATGCTATCCCCTTAGTGCACCAATGGTCGTTCGATCATTGGACGTAAAGAATGACCCTTTCCGTCCACTGGAAGAGGGGGAGGAATTATTAGGTCCTGAAGTACCTTACCTAAGTGCCATTGGGGCACTACTCTATATAGCTAACTGTACGCGTCCTGATATAGCGTTTTCAGTTAACTTATTAGCCAGATACAGTGCAGTGCCCACGAAGCGCCACTGGAATGGAGTGAAGCATCTTCTGCGCTACCTCCAAGGGTCTATATACCTAGGACTATATTACCCGAATAGTGGGTCTTCCACTTTACTTGGTTATTCAGATGCAGGTTATAGATCAGATCCCCACACAGAGAAATCACAAACTGGATTTGTGTTTACTTTCGGTGGTACGGCTATCTCCTGGAGGTCCGTCAAACAGACCAGTGTGGCTATCTCATCCAACCATTCTGAACTCCTGGCAATCCATGAAACAAGCAAGGAGTGTGTTTGGCTTCGCTCCGTCATTCAGCACATTTTGGCATCTACTGGCCTGAAGACTGGTGAACTTGAGCCTACTACCATTTTTGAAGATAATGCAGCATGCGTAGCTCAACTTCAGAAAGGATACATAAAGAATGACAAAACGAAGCACATATCCCCCAAATTCTTCTGGACGCACGACCTTCAAGAGAAGGAACAAGTCAAAATACAACAAATTCAATCTTGTAATAACTTAGCAGATTTGTTTACCAAAACACTGCCACGATGTACTTTTGTAAAACTTGTAAGAGGAATAGGAATGAGGCAACTAAAAGACCTGCAAGCCTGAAGCTTGTATAGATCAGGGGGAGTAAAACTATAGGATTGTACTCTTTTTCCTTAGGACTGATGGTTTTTTCCACTGGATTTTCCACAGCCAAGGTTTTAATGAGGCAAACCAAGTTTACTCTGGATCCAGCAGTATCCACCCCATTAGCTTATTGAATCCTGAAGTATTTCATAAGTGGATCCAAGGAAATGGATGAATAAGGGGGAGTGTTGTGAAACCCTTACTATTCACCATTATGTCATGAGTTACACATGACCCTTGGGATCATGTAACTCATGACCCTTGGGTTTGTAACTCATGACCCTTGGGTTGTCCCTTATCCCTATATATATGGCCCTTGCCATATGATGAAAGGATGTGAATAAAAATACTATTCTACGATATCTAGTATCCCTTCAAACAGTTTTTTTTTGGAAGCAAGTAACTATCACATGATTTTTTTTTAGCCTCCTCTAATATTTTTTTTCTGCCTCCGCCCTTGCATTTGAGAGTCTCAACTACTAATGATGCTCTTAGAAAGAAAAATTTAGCTTTCAACATTTGTTAACTGTAATAATCTGTTGACAAGTGAGAAGAACAATGCGAATAAGTCACCAAACTAATACGTAGAATGTCAAGAATCAAATAATTATTGGATTATATAAAATATCCGTTCTTATCACAACTTTAGAAATTTTAGTATAGATTACTTAATATGAAATTATTCAAAAGAAAGAAGTTTATATCATTATGTTAAGGGATAGTTTAGTAAATACTTACATTCAAAATATAAAAACTAGCACAACCTCCATTTAAAAAAAAATAACAAATGCCCTCATTCCTTTATATGCCACAAATAAAAATTTAAGATATACCTCAACTATTTAACATTTGGCTTATTTACAGAGGAATGGGAACATTTGTTTATTTTTTTTAAATAATGGGAGTATAAGCTAGTTTATATATTTGAAATGAGGGCATTTGTTAAAATATTTCTTATGTTAATCTAACTCTCAGCCACAATATTGGACATTAATTTGAACTACGAAATTATAATGTGGGGGTTGGGATTTGCTGTGTTCATTTTGGTGTCTTAAACCATGTCTCCTCTCCTAAGTGGAGGTGGACCCCACCATTTTTTAGTGTTTTTTTTTTTTTTTTTTTTACAAATTTGGTGGGGTCTACCTCTACTTGTAAGAGAGGAGATATGGTTAGAGCATCTCCAAACCTATTGTGAGTTTGGAAAAAATAGTTGCAACGTAGGAATGACAAACTTTTCTTTTTTTTCAAAAGTACTTCTCCAATGCAAATGTGAAATAAATAATGAAGTTGACGTGACAATAACAATGTGAAGTTGGTTGTCTAGATCTAGACAATGCACTTCACAATGACTTTATGTCCATATCATCAATTATGAATAAAAAATTTATAAAAAAATAGAAGAAGATTAGAAGAAGTCTTGAAAATTGTTAAAAAAATATGTTGTATTATTTTTTCAATACTTTTACATCGGAGAAGACTTTTTAAACTCATTGTCTTTAGTGAATATAATTTTACCATACAGATCTCATCCCATGGCAACCATGTCTTCAAGAAGCATAGGGGACATTGACCGACCATTAAGAAGGCAATTAATTTAAAGAACCAACGATTGAGAGAGACATTTCTCTCTCTCTCTCTCCTCTATAGTTAAAAGTCTTTACTGAATGTTTAAACTTAGGCATCGTTTGGTACACTGTAGTTATAATATAATTGTAATTGCAATATAATCAAATAAAAAAAAATATTTTTTTTATTGGATTACATTGCGACTACGATTACATTACAGTAAACCAAACGGGACCTTAATTTGTACAGGGCTAATTAGGGTTTAGTTCCTGAATTTTGTACTAGCCTAGAGTTTAAGACTCAAATGTTCAATCGAAAATTTTGGACCATAATTTTTTATAGTTTTTTTTCCATTATATCCTTTTTCACTATGTGTTGGTTGTTCTCACTTCTAGTACTCGTCCATAGAATATAATGGAAAAAAGAAACCATTTTTTTTTTTTTCAAATCCAAAATTTTCAGAGGAACGTAACAGGACTTAAACTCTAAATTGTTATAAAATTTAAGATCTAAACACTAATTAGTCTATTTATCTATTATCTTCTAATGACTAATTATCCCTGGCCATTTGACGTGTTGTGTCATAGCAGTCCATTAAAAAGTTATAATAATAAATAATAATAGTAATAATAATAACCCTTTATTTGTTGAGACATCGAAAGACGTCGGTCGTCCCGTGAGGTTCTGGAGTGCGCAAGGCGTACGTGCCGGACAATGATGAAAAAGTTAGTGCAGATAGGATCCGCACGAAGAGTTCGAAGCGACATCACGACCGGCTAAAAATCGGGTGCAAAAAAATACACGATTTAACTGAACTTGCACGTGCTAAAAAAAAAAAAAAAAACTTCTTAGCTGGCTTCCCAAATTTTGGTGGCACCCCTCAAGAAAGAGGATTCCTTTTTGCTTTTTCCTAGTTGAACAACAAAGTGGTGGTGTGACGTCCAAATTGTCTCGCTAATTTGGAACCATATATATCAACTAGAATCATCTTCATTTTGTGTGCGTGTTCGTTTGTTTAGACCTAACTTTTTGTTAGGCTAGGCTGTCTTAACCAAAAGAAAGTTCTTCCGACTTACTTATTCAAGATAGACTTTAATGCATCCCCTCATCATGGCCTAGTTTTGGTATTGTTTTTTTCTTTTTAAAAAAGTAAAATTAGCTTTTAAACAGAAAATTTTGATTCACGAAAGAAAATTGAAAGAGGGACAAACGAAAGAAGTTTTGAAAAACATTCAAACCCAAAACCATTTCGTCGTTGGAATTGTTCGATTTTCGTCAGACTATCTGACGGAAATCAACCATCTCTAGTTTGTTTTTGTTTTTGTTTTTGTTTTTTGTTTTGATTTTTTTGTTTGTTTATTGGAACTTTTGTAGAGGAAGCTCACCCATTTCAAAAGCCTACATGTTATATCACCTAATTACCACACTTAAATAGCTAATTCATTCACTTACCATCTATTCCATTCCAACTCAAACATTTCAAATTTATTCCGGATCTTCCCCACAACTCATTTTTGGACACATATTAAAGACTAATTTAAAATAGGACATTTTACGTTAACTACCCTATGTTTCATACTTATTACATTAATCACCTATATTTTGAAACTAATTACAATGACCACTTTTATGTTTTATATCTTCTATAGAAAGTTATAACACTAAGTATCCTTATGTATTTTTTATTTTTTTTTATCAAGGAGAGGATTTGTCCATGTAATTAATTTTAAAATATGGATAGTTTCTGTAATATTTATGAAACATAGAAAAGTTTAATGTATTTATTTCTTAAAATATTACCATGTTAATAACACTCCTCTTTTATTCCATACATACACAACTTCCTTCCATTCCGTGCTTTCAAATTCAAATATATACAATCAACACTAACAAATTCCTACAAAGCCTTATCTAGTATTCCTACTATGCATACATAATGGATTGTCATTCAGTATTATGTAATGCAGTTTTATTCCTTCTATTGTTCACGTTTCTTTTATTTTATCCAAATAAAAACTGGAAAAAAAAAACAGAAAAAACAGAAGGGAAAAAAAAAAAAAAAATCGAATACGCACAATTTTTGCTAGTGTGTCTCGCAAAAAGTTTTTTTTTTTTTTTAAAGTTTCCAAAGTTCTTATCCCTAACCCTATTTCTTATTTCCAAAGTTCTTATCCCCACCCTATTTCATATAGGTTTATATCGCTATAGTAAATTTTCTGCTTTTAAAAGTACTTCCCTCTATACTTGCCTAGGTCAAGCATTGAACCGGTCAAGAAGACAAGAAGTTTGAACATTGAAAAATGGTACTGGACGACATACCAGTTGGCACCAGAAAAAAAAAAGGTCAGTAATCGAATTTTCTGAGCCAAAACCATGTTTCGAATTCCACAAAACTCAAATCCAGCAAGAATCAATACTAGGAATGAGTCTCATATATCAACATGTACTAGGTTTCATGGTGGAAGCTCAAGTATCACACTCGATGCTAAGCTTTTTCTACGGTATCACAATCATTCATAGAAAATCAATTCCTAACTCAAAACCAAAATCCAAGCCAAGCACGTAACCAAGAATCACGATGAAAACATTTTCAATAAACATGTTTTGGATAAAACTAAGCATTCAATTCATAGGAAAAGAAATGACAAGAGAAAATCCATTTGTTCAAGTGATGGCAAGATGTACTTGCCTAGGTCAAGCTCCAAGCCTACACTTCTAATCCAACACCAAGGAAGATTGAGAAATCACAACTTTAGGTCTCAAGACCAAGCTCCAAGTCCAAGCTCAAGAAAATGGAAATAAAATAAAGAGAAGATGAAGAGGGAAAAAGAGATTATAGAGAAAATAAATGGTGTTATATAGAAGAGGGAATGATTCTTGGACCTTGGATGATCCAAGACATCATCCATGACCCCCTCATTCAATATCATACATCCATGAAGAAAATCAAGAAACCAATGGATGATAGGATGCATCAATCCACTTAATTCGGTTGACCAACAACTGTTGGATGGTATATCGACGGTATACTACGGTATACCAATGAATGTCAAATTCCTATTTCGAGAAAAATCAAGGATTCCGTTCTACATACGGGTACTAGCAAGGGTCCATGGCAATATGAATAGTATTCTACAAATATCTGGCAGTCTGGTGATCAATGCGTTTGCCATAAACTCATAAAAATGTTAAGTTGCATAAGTCATCAATCGATTTACTCGAAAATAGAAGTATTGTACGATACCGGTCGCATAATCCTCGATACACATAAAATCAGAATTCTCCAATACCAGTAAAACCATCAATGTAGGAATCCAAAAATGACATCATGGCAAGATATCAATCACCAATTACTCACCTTGTGAAAATCCATAACCCTCGATCAAGAAACCAAAATCACGAAAACCAAAAATACATAATAAACGATAGATACTTGCGTATCCATATACGAATAAAGATACTGTGAGGCAAGCCTCACATTAAGGTTTGTATTTTATCTTGTATCTCAAACATATATATTTTGTATAAGACAATTATATACATGTTTATTTATTTTTGGTAGTGGACTACTGTTCAGGAGTAAAATGCATGTACGCAATAGACTAATGTTATGAGAATATCCTTATGTTTAGATGATAGATGTTGTTTAGTATAGTTTTGTTATTCCTATACTAGTATATATGCGCGTGTGTTGCACGTATTTTATAGATTATTATTAAAAAATTGTTATAATTATTCTAATCTTTATTAAGACTACTTAGGAAGACTAAAAGACATCTTAATTTTCTAAAATTATAATTATATTAGTATATCATGGAAGACTATTTAGGAAGACAAAGGACACCTCCCATAATTATCTAGCTGCCCTTATTAACTTTAATGAATAATTTTAATTAATAAACATACGCAAGGGTATATTTGGAAAGAAAAGTTTCACGGTGAAGCTCAAGTTTTCTTATTATATATAGTATAGATTATTATTATCTTAGAACCATACAAGCGATAATCACAAGTACGAATACCGATGTATTCATAGGTCACATTGTCTTCGCACATGTAACATACTCTGCTCGTAATATACTGGGAGCAAAACGTAACAAAATAAGCGAAAAACAAAATATAAACAACTTCCAAATTATATATAAGTTTTCATTAGCATTTTCAACTAGTCACGAAGTAGATATAGTAGTCACCAACAGTTTCATCTTTGCATGGACTCACAAATCACTGGTTGCTACTTCATCATCACTAGGTCCCTCATCTTCACATTAAAATAATTCTGGCTACCATCATCCTTAATGTAAATATACGAACTCTATAGGATCAATATTTCGATAGAAGCTAAAGATTTTGTTAACTGATGCTTGATCATGAATTGTAAAACATCCATCATCTATGGGTATTTTGTGAACCTTGTAGAAAATAGTTAAGATCCCCTACATCCAATAATGTGCTCAATGAAACATATTATGTCTATCCAAGTACAAACATGTGTGCTCACCCACATAGTATTCACATTAAGACTACTTAATGTTCATTCTCAACCACCAAATTACTTCCATGATAAAACCTTAGTGATTTGACTGTCCTCATATATGTGCATTTAATTCTTAACTTATCATGAAAATGATTACTAAGTTACTCAAATAAGTTAATTAATTAATACAACAACATGCTTTAAATATCGACAACAGCATAATTATAATTTATGCAAATATTATCATGCAATGTTGAAATTTTAACATGTCCACACTCGAAAATATAATTTCCAATCCAAAATATATCCAATTTTGCAACAATATTTAACAATTTTTTTGATTATCATGCAATGTAACTGAACTTGTCCATGTTATTTATATAATATTACCAAGATTAGTTAAAGCAAAAAGAACAATCTTAGTAGCAGATTTCAAACATGTATATAAACCCTAACCCTAGCCCCAAATTAATGAAATCCTAATGCTGATAAGTAAAAAATGAGAATATATAAAAGAAAGAAAAACACATCACGTAGTATTGAGAACAAAATTACCATATATAATTTAGACGAATTCTCAAAATTTTATAGTTGTGAATTGGGGGAGATTGAGGAAGAGAGTGGAGTAACATCGGAGAAAGGGAAGAAACACGAAATTATAATTAAATTATTAAAAATTAAAAAAAATACTTGCATTATTGAATCAGAAGGATATTTGAGTCATT